>JAVJGG010000030.1:11004760-11044156 GCA_035590195.1 Aviceda cuculoides
TTTTTCTTATGTATTAAACCCTATCATCCCTGAATTTTATTTGCTGTATTATTTCTTAGTCATTCAGGATAGAGAACCTTCACAGTTCTTGATAGTCAGCTTTTATAACTCATGACATAAAATTGTGCAAAAGAGACTGCCATTAATTTTTTATCCTTGTTTCTGTATCCTTTATGAAATCATTGAACAACTGTTATCCCACTACTCTCTTTCTTTATTTGTGAGAATTCTATAGTTATTTTTTTATTTGTTTCCTTCTTTTTGACCATGTGTTAATTCGTAAAATGTATATATGAATACATACTTTGTACATATTGCTTATGTAGGTGTTGGCAGAAAATAGCTCACTTAATTGAGATCCTGGCTTTGCAGAAATGGGGACTAAAGGAAAGAGAAGATCAGTTTCTGGGCAGTTTCTGGCTATGATTTGAGAATACAAAAATATAACTATGGTTAGTTTTATCCAGTAGATGTCTGACAGTCCTAGAGAAATTAATGATCACTGTACAATCAACACATTGTAGAAATTCACCTGGGTTAGTACCAACTACAGTAAGAAGTCACTTTGGTTTTTTTTTAAATTTATTTCTTTTAAAATATTTCCTTTGGCTTCACTTTTGCTTGTCCTTTTGAGTTGGGCATCCATAGGAGAGAATACATTCTTTTGACTTTGTCCAGCTTTCCTATGCAGTCCTGTTGACAAAACAAGCAGTATATAAATTTACATTCTCTTTTTATAAAAGTATTTCCCCTGACCCCTCATTGGGTGAATGTTTGAGATATTTATCATGTGTCTCCCATCACTAGCAGGTCGATTATATTAATACTAAGAGAAGGATTCAATCTGTTTATCAATCTAATTTAGCCTCTGTACATGCAGTCTTTGTCATTGTCTTGTTTTTTATTGTGAATGTCTTCTGTGTGGTAGACATGATTTAGGGTAGTTTTAGTCTTACCTGTCTCGCTTGCTTCGAAGCAAATTTGGAAGCGCTCCCTCAGACAGTTAGTGAAGACTTGAAATGAATAGCATAAGAGCAATAATTTTTTAAGTGTTTGAAACATATAATGAGTGATGTTCTGATTAAGCCCTCAATTTGCTGTAATACTCTGTGAACTTAAACACACATGATTAAAATAAGTGTGACTATAAAGGATAAAATGCAATTTACTCAGTGTTTTTTCATACATGCTTTGTTTTAAAATCTTTGTGAGACTGACAAATTAGCATAAATTTAGTTGACGAAGTCCAAAACTTCCTGACTGAAATGATTTGATTTATTGAGAGAGATAAATTTATAGAAAAAAACTTTTTTTATCTTCTGTAAATGCTTCTAAGTTTAGATATGCTGAATTAGTTTTCTTAAAAATTATGGAGTTTCTTAGAATTGTGTAAAAACTAGACACAAACTGAGTAATTTTAGTCAGACCAAGTTTTTCTGCAGAACATTTCAGATAGAAAGATACAGAAAAATGTTTTTGGATAATGATTTTTTCCTATATGCTTGAAAATAACCAAGTCAATTTGCAGAAAAAAATGAAAGCCAAATGAAAAAGTGAAACAGTAAATTCTGAACAAGTTTGACTTCCCAATTTGTTCTGAAGATTAAAAGTAACAGGAAAAGAAATGTTACTTGAAATAAAATCTAAAATTTAGTCTTAACTATAGTATCTATTTCTTGTGCCTATTACATATAACAGAAAGGGGAGTACCAGAGCTTTGTGTGTGTATTCCAGCAGCATACAGGCAATAAGCCAATAAAGCAAATTTTATATATGTACCAAAATAGTTTAAAAATTATGAAGAGATTTCTGCTGTCTATAACCAGTCAGTAGCGGAAGTCAGGAACAGGCAAGAGAGGGAATTCTTTGCCTTCATGTTGGAAAGATAGTCTCATTAAACTGGCTAATTTAGGGCCAGATTTCAGAAGAAACAGCATAAATCATCTAAAGATGGCCAATGTATACGGATACTTATACTGGCATATTATTTGTAGATGAAACTGCTACTACGTGCATTTTAATATTTGTGAACAAAAACGTAAATATTAAGAATGAAATGTGCTGTGAATTATTTGTTATTGGATGCACATTGACAGTTTATATGAATCTGACAAAACTATTGTATGTGAAACTTGCACCTTTTCTAACAGTTACATAAGTTATTCAGCAGAGCAAAAAAGGGGATGGAGTTTTTAATGATATAATGCTGTTTTAAACTGTGCAAACTGTAATCTCCACTACATACCAATTGAAAGCAATCTTGAACAGCTATGGTATATTCGCTCTCAGTAAATTTTATTGGCAGTGATAAACGAAAAAGTGATACTACTTGATCACTTTAGAAAGCTTTCTGTTTTGTTACCCTTCTTTTTTTTTAAAATCAACAATTTCAGCAGTGATTTCATGCATATACTCTGCCTTTGTGTATATCCATGGATGCATCTTAATACTTGATTAATTGTTACATTAACAGGCAGAGATAAACAGATAGTTTGGTATCTGCCTCTTTTTAATAATAGAAATAAATATATAATAGGTAACAAAAATCACTAATCGTTTAGAGAAAGAAAACAAAAGCATTATCACACCACAGCTTTCCTATACTTCAAGGTGTTAGTAGGTTGTTGTTGCTGTAGACAGTAGGGTAGCTTGAACTTAACGCTTGGCTATTGATGCCTACCCCTGAGTAGTTAAGTAGTTTTTAAAACTTGGTAAATTGCAATTGCTTTGAAAGCACTGCAGGTGGAAAATAAAAACCACTGTGAGATTGTTTTTCACATGAGCTAAAATAGAAGCTTATGGAAGTTGTAAGCTGTGTCTAAAGCAACGATGTTAGCAGAGAAAGAAGTTATGTACAGATAAGACTATGTAGTGTTTATAGAAGGTATACTGATGGTAAAGCTAATTAATTATCAAACTAACCAAGAGTGACTTGGCCTTCAAATGAGTTGATCAATAAATAAATAAATCAAACTGCATTGCATAAATGTGCTTCTTGACAGTTTGCAATTAATCTTCCCTTAAGAAGTTTTGGAATGATCACGCCCATAATCCTTTTCAGATTTTAAACCCTCTATGATGTCAAAGGTTCCACTTGAATTTTTTTTTATTACTAGGAACCTGTAAAGACCAAGGAGAGTAATGCTACAGTGTAGGTGACATGGCTGGAAATTCAGTGCTACAGAAAGGAGACTTGTGGCAATGAAAAAAAAAAAATACAACGAAAGGACAACTAAAATGCAGTAGTAAATGGCTGTGTTGTAATTACCTCTTTGACTACTGCAGGTGGTAGATGGAAGCCAAAAACTTCTGATACACTACAAAAAAGGTGGTTGCTCAAAGTAAACTATGTTTCTGAGGCAACATTTTCAATTGCTGATATTTTTTGCCAAAAATAAAATTTTCAACCAAAATTCATTCTTTATTATTTAATATATTAAGTTCAGGACTTGTGTTAAAGGATTTCCAAGAGATTTTTGACTGGTGGGGTTTTTCTTCCCTGAATTATAATTTTGTATACACTATTGCTTTGACTTTTTAAGTTTTACCTAATCTAGATGAAAAATCAACATTGTACTTCCAATATCAGAATTACAAAATTTCCTATAAAAACAATTTTTTTGGCTTCCAAACAGTATTACAGATTATTACTAGGGCAAAGAGATGTGTCAGAATATATAGCTTAAACATTGAGAAGATACTAAGCAAAGTCTGTTGGGGGAAAAAAAAAAAAAAATTGTCTATCATCTATTTCCACCCTTTTTTATGTGGTTAGAAGGGAATTAGGCTGTTGTAGGTGAGGTCAATTATAGTATAGGACTTGCACTAGAGAAGAATCTCTCCAAGCTATATTTAATTCTGTTTTAAGATAAGGAGAATGTGTTATTACTATTTTTATTCACGGTATCTCAAATGTTGCCAAACCAGGATGACACCCATGGCATCAGATAACGAACAAGATGAGAATGGTTGTGCTTCTTCACCAAGTCCTATGAGTGACAGTGAAGAGTTTCTTGCCCACCTTGGGTAAAGAATGAGCCACACGGGCTGAGAGAGAGAGGTATGCAGGAAAACTATTATGTTCCAGGCAGAAAGTCATTAAAAAATAGAATCTGAGGATTTGATTGGCAAGAAAAGAAAGCTTTTCAATTCCAGTCCTGCAAATCCATTTCCTCTGATTGCCACATTTATGGGAATTAACAATGCTGGTTTGGCTTGGCCAGATATGTATTCATTATTAATAAAAATGTTGAGTACTTTTGATCTATAAAATATTTGGTTAATTCTGGTTAGGATGTTTTGCTACAGAAAAACTTTTAAGGTTTTGCCCTAATTCCCCATTTCAGAACATCCCCTTTACAAGGCTTATTTCCATCTGTTCTGAACAGTTGGTTCTATGTAGATAACAATTAGACCGGTTTTTTTAGTTTCTTTTCATTTTAGTGATGCAGTGTTTTTAATTTCATTCTCAACTAAACAAGCATTAAAGTACAATTGTGTTTAGGTAAAATTATTATTATTACAGGTAGTTACTTCTAGCACTCCCTTCCAGGGTTTACATCATTTAGCCATCATTTAGCAAATGTCAGTAGTAAATCTGACCTTTTCCAAGTTTGGGTAGATTGAGATGACTACTTTTCACTTTCTTTGATAATAATTTAATTCCCCAGTACACAAGTATATTAAAATCATATTTCCTGAAAATAAACAGCAGCTTATTCTTTTGTTATCTGCTGCTCCGGGTTTGTTTTGTTTTCTTCTGTTTCATTTTTCATTTCAGCACCAGGAGAGAATTCTTCTGTATCACACAGCATGAGGGTCATTCATTCAGATCTTCTGCACTGTTGCCAAATGGTGGTCTTAGAGCTGTTTCTAGCAGCTCTGTCTCAAGTGTCTTTCAACTGTGCTATAGGTTTGGTTCACTAATTGGTTTTGATCTTTTAAGTCCATCATTCCAAGTGTCTGAAAACTCTCATCTGCAAGTTTTCAAAAATTAACATCTTTCTTTTTCTGTCATGCCCCACTGTTTGTTTACCTTTCTCATCCCCCTGCAAAGTTCCATCACCTTTCTCTAACAGGCTCTGGATCTTAATAATTACATCCAAAAAGTTGCCTAAAGGGCAAATAGAAGCCCCATTAACTCCCAAATATATTGTTTGTTTGACAAGTTTTCATAAAATACAATAGATTTTTTTTTTCTATATACTGAAGCAGAGCTATTCTCTGATTTTATGTCTACCTAGAGGATTAATTATAGAGTAGTCAAGCCTCCTATAGAGCAAACCTCTGGAATTACAAGATTTTCCTCCCACTCTTAGTATGCTAGAAACAAAGAGCTATTACACACTATGTAAGAAAACCCCAGTATGTATCTTGTTAACGTAAATGAGACTGAGCAGGCTGGTCCAAATTCAGAAGTAGTGCATAAAATAGCATGAACTAGGTTTGCATTTGTTTGTATTCCCTTAACAATTCTGTGTACTTCATAGCTATAGGTCTAAGATGACTTAATATATGTGCTAAAAGTAGCATGGCACTAAATCTGTGATGGCTTGGCTGCTGGTGACCTTGGTATTGCATATTTACCTGCAGTTTTATAGAACAGGGGAGTGCGATGAGGGCAGTAGCACGCATGCAGCCAGGAAGCATGGATCAGTGATTTAAATGCTGCAAGTATCTCTTAAACTCAGGTTTTGCACAGCATCAAAGAGAAGATACCTTTAGATATGAGGAAAAATTATAAACTATTGAATGTAGTGTAGGGACAGAGAAGACAGTAACTCATTCTGTTTTCTTGCTATAAGATCACCTAGACTGGAAAACATCTCTCTGGCCAGTGTCCTGCTTGGCAGACAGTCTCTCCTTGGATAGCTCCTGCTCTGAAGCTGCCTCCAGAGTACCAGTTGCTTTGCTTTCCACTTTTTCCACTGTAGGAATGAACGATCAGTTTAAATGCACCAGAAACATCTGTTGCATCTTAAAAAAATAAATTAATGGATAGAAATGCGTATAAAAGTAATCACTTGCACTTCCATTAGGTTATCAAGAAGAGTCTTTTCGTTCAATACCCAGATATTTGGAAAATAAATTCCTGAGTAGCTCCTTGTTTCCTATCAGACATCCTAATATCATTAAGTGTAACTTCAGGCCTTTGACATACTCTAGAAACAGTTTCAGATCAGTTACCACCAGTCCAAGGAAGAGACAGGTTGTTCTGCTTCAGGTGAGCTCTAAAGTGTGTGGGATTTCAATGGAGCAGCTGGTTAAAATTCTCCTTGCTGGTGCAAGGCTAGTACAGCATTAGGAATTTACATTGCTTGGGACTCAATAACGAAGATTTGTCAAAAGTGAAATGAGGGGTTTGAATTTCCTGGGAAACAAATTAGAAATTCAGAGTCTTTGGTTTGTGCTGAAGATGGAAACGTCTATTGGGCCCCAGAGCACTGCAGCTAGGGAGTGAAAATCTGGCCTTCTGAAGTCTGGGTGGGTAGGGACAGGGGAAGAAAAAAAAAAAAAAAGGAAATTCAATAAGATAGAGAAAGGTAATAGGGCTCTCATACAGGTTTCATGAGTTTTAAGTAAGTATCATAACTTAAAAATTCATATGGCTTTAATCTAATGCAATTCAAACTTGCGTAGCTGTGAGCTGAATTAGACATAAAGCATTACTGGAATCCACAAAAAAATATTCTCATCCTTATTCCCTACTTTTCTGATACAAAAAACTGGACAAATTTCTTGAGAGAGTATATGCCTAACCCGACAGTCAAATACTGGATATGCCTTGCTTTTGGTAAATACACTGTTTGTATTTACTGTGTCTCTTGCAAAGCTGGCACTTCATGTGTTGAAAAAAAGAGCGAAACAAGGAAACTCCCTTGTCTTTACAGCATGCCTATTCCCACTTTAATGTAAGATGATATTTTATATTGTCTGCTTTTTTGGGAGGATATAGCTTATACTGCCTTCTGTTCTTGAAAGCAGTACATTTGGATGAATATTGGAAGTTAGGGTCCTGATCCAGTGTACAGCTCTATTCCAGTAAGCTCCAGTATGCATGCAGCACTTCTTGCAGAATTCTGAGTAAAATAATACATAGAGGTCATAAAAACATTGTCCTTACAATTTAGATTGTTTTCTCTGTAAATATATTAATAAATGAAAGAATTTGGCTTGAACATGAGAAATATTCTGAAGCACAGTCTGCTGATTTCACTTGTAAAATAAAAGGGTTGTATATGTTAAAATATAATCTCGGGGTTAATTTAGAAGAGAGCTTGGTTTTGCAAAACTGAGCTTTTTGAGAAGTGGGACATTGCATTCACTTCTTGTTTTCCTTTTTTTCCCAAAAGACCAAAACAGACTTGCTGGGAAACAACAACAAAAATACGCACACACAAAAACTCCAAAGAAACCCTGATTGATAAGTAGAGATGTTACAAGATATGGGCCCAGCATATGTCTTCAGAACAGTTTTGGTCAGATATCCCATAGACTTTTCCTTCTAACTTTTGAACATGGGTTTGCTCACGAACCTCTTTTGCAGTGCCATAAATATATATTGTTTCCTCGAAGGATAAAGTACTGTAGAAAAATGTGTAAATAACAAAGAGCTTGCATATTCAGCCACTCAATCTCAAATTAACTCTAACTTTGATTTACCTTGCAGCATGGAAAATAACTTTTTCATGTTCCATTGTGAAAAGTAATCTTCAAAATCGTTGGAATTTCAGTTCAAATATCACCTTGACAACATGATGATTATCCAAACTATCTACACCGCTTGATGTGGAATTTAAATCTCATAAGAACAGAGAGGTTAATGAAATTTCTGGGGCTTGCTTTCTCAGAGGTCAGAGATACCACAGTAACATTTTATCATTGTATTTGATATTTCTATTCTACTTCGATCTGAAATTATAGTGGGAAATACAAATGAAATCTTATGTAAAAGGAAAAAGAAAAAAAATGACCCTAACTTTTTTAAACATCAAAGAAACTCTCATCAAGTTCAGGTAATTCTCATTTTATTAGAGTTGGTTTAATTATTTTTTCTCAAACAGAGCATTATGAATTCTTACACTTTTTAATCACTTATGACAGATGTTTTAGGAGCTGTGAAAAATTAAATCAGGAAGCTTGAAAAATGTTTACAAAGAAGTTGCCTGGCAAGTCATCTCTTGTAATATCAGAAAATCTTCAAGTAATGAGATGCCTTGAAAAAGAAGAAATTAAAAGTGTGTTACATGAAAATTTCCATAACTTGCAGAAATTTACAGGAAAAGCCACCAAATGTAAAAAAGAGAGGATTAAGCATCCTGAAAAACTGAATTCAGCACTTGTGAAAAGCAGTTTAGTAAAATTTAAATAAGGTAGAGATTTTGAGATTTCAAAATTTGCCTTTGTTTTAAAAAGCACAAAAACTTGAATGTGTCTATTTCCTGTCATGTAGAAAAAGGATCATATTAGATCAACCAAAGTGTATTGGTTTTCTTGTCTTAATTTTTTAAAATTATTTTAAATTTTTTTGCTATGAGTCTAAAGCAAAAGCGATACAAAAAAGTAAGTTTCTTAGCTCCAAAATTATCACTGATTTATTTCCATGTTTTCAGAATCTTCCTTGCATCTGAAAACCTGTTAGAGATACCAATGTATCAATGTATTTTAATACGGACAGAACCGAAGTTTTGGATGAAAAATGGTTCTGTCTTTTCAGTCATATCTTTTCTGATGTGACTGAACATGACTTTTCTGATATGTTAAACTTACTTATTCTAACATAAAGAAAATTCAGTGTTGCAAATACCTTTTGAATTAGATTTAAACTTTCAGATGAAGTCTGGTAAAAGTTGTAATGAACCTGAAGAAGATTTTGAAAGATAAAGTTGTTAACTTAAAATTACATCCTTATTTTTAAGGCATTTCCTGCTGTATTCTATACAAAGTGTGTTCATTCAATGAATAAAAACAAATTGATGTGTCCTACGTATTGTAAAAAACCTGACCTTAGAGTAGTTGGAGAAGCAGTCAGAAGCAGAAGTGAATCAGCTCTATCTCTGGAAAAGACTTGATTTCATTTGCGACTGTTAGGTATTTGCCTCCTTCCAGCTGCTCTCCTTGGCCATCGTTAGCGGACTGCTTAATCGCACACTTGTCTGGCAAGCCCTGGGGTGAGGGACAGTGCCTAACTGCAGGGTTAAGGACTTGGTGAGTTGAAGTCTGGTTTATATTCAAAATATGCAGAGCCAAATGTCCTCGTTGCATCAAGACTGTGTTCTCACAACAATCCACAGATATTCTGTCTGCTAACTGCGCTTTATGTGGAAACAGTCCCCTGGCCTCTATTTTAAAAAGGCACGGTGATTGTCAAGTTAAAAACTGCAGTTGGATATCTCCAGTTGCTGTTTGTTAATACATTTTTGAAGGCAAGTCAGTGTAGGCTGAATTACAGAGAAAAGAAAAAAGAGAGGATGAGGAAGTCACAGGAAAAATCTGAGGGACAATGACATACTTACACAGAGAGGGGTTTGTTCTCTTCTTGCAACATCTAGTCTTCCTTCAGGAAGGTGTGATTCATTAAAAGTGGGTGGTATTTCACTGAGTATATGATAACACTGTACCTTTCAGAATTTTAAAGACACATATCTGATAGTGAGTTGCTTATTATCTTCTGCTATGACAGACAGGTGCATTAGATCTAGTTCTGAAGGTGGAGAGAGAGAGGAGAGAGAGACTAAAAAAAGTTATTCGCATTTTTCATTGGAATTAGAATGTAAATAGCTGTACAGAGAAAAAGACAAAATTAGTTGTATTTACACGCCAACTACTTAACAAATGTATCATGTCTAACAAGGAAAAATTTCATCCAAGTACCTAAAAAAGAATAACATGAAACTATAATGGGTTTATTTTTCTTATTGATTAATAATATATGTTGAATAGCTGAATCTACACGCAAAACTGATTTGTATTGTTCTAATGTAAGTAAATGTGTACTTTAAAAGTACACATTATGAAATGCGGTGTGTGTATTCATTTAGCCATTAGGAAACAACATTTACTCTGCTCTCTAATCTTTAGATTAAAGATTAAAAATGTTGAAAGTGAGCATGTTGTGAAAGTACCAAGAAAAGTTGTTCAACCTTAAAAGGAAAACTGGTTATGTTAAGAATTTCCTGATGGTAAGGAGCATTTTATCATTTCTTTCTTATACTGCTTTATACTCTGTTCCTTGCTGTTTTCTAATTATTCGTCTAGAAATTATCCACTTGCCCTTTAAGAGATAGACATGCGATTTCACATTCTTGCTAAAACATACTTGGTAGGTAGTTTTCTTTCACATAACTTACATCTCAAATAACTTTTGTTGTAATTGAGGATGCTGATATAACAGACGTCTCATGCTAATATTTACACAAAGAGAAGGAATACTTTTCAAGAAAGAGATGTAATTATAATCATTTATTGAATATCTTACTTCCACATGATTGCCTTAGTAAACCAAATGAAAGGCTTGTAGCAGCACCTATGAAGGATAAAAACATTTGCTCAATTTAAACTACTTTATGGTATTGAGATCCAAGATAATGGTGGTCCCCTTATGTTTCTTTAAGAGATTAAACTGTAACAATAACATATAGCTGGCAAAAAAAAAATCAGGATTGAAGGTAATTTTCATGTATTTCCATACAAAATGTTACTGAAAGTGTTTGTCATTGTTATGTGGCATTATGTTTAAGAAAAGAGTGGTGCATAACTGAGGTTATTGTTAACGCTTCCAGGATTCAGTGGATATTTAATACGCCCACAAAGTTCCATAATTGTTAAGTTTTACTTATTTATAAACTTGTGTTTCTGTTTACGTTTTCCATTTCAGCTTGGCCACACTTCTTAGTACAGCTGTAGATCCAGGTCATGAACAACGTTAGGTTGTTTATATCTGGTGGATGAAAGGAGATGAGACATGCTGTTACTGTAATCCTGTGATTGCCAGGACAAGGCCAAGCAGCTGGGGCTAGAAATGAGAACCTGAGTAGTATGTAAATAAATGTGTTCGAGGATCTAGTTGACAGCACGACTTTAAATGTGATTCACTCTTTCAGCTTGCCTCTATTTCCCATTTTCTGCTGAAATGGTTCAAATAGATCGAAATTAATAGAATTTGGTTCACTTTTATCACTAGTGAATTGAGATCTGCAGCTTGGGGGCAGAAGTATAACACAGATAGTCCAGAAACCAGTCTGAGCTGTAGCATTCCCTTGAGGCTGACCTGGTGAATTGACACAACCCAGTACCTTTTTAGCATTAAAGGACGTGGCACCACGCGCACCGTACGTATGCTGCCCAAGGATTTCCAGAGGAGCCCTTCCAGCTGCGTACACAATTCCTTTTTCGGGGAGAATTCCTTAACTTACAGGGGAAAACTGCACCTTGCTCTGGTCCTCTCGTCAAGGCTAACTGGCCAGGGGTGGAGGCCTCATCCCAGAGGCCACAGACTGGACATGTGTTTATAAATGCTTTACTGAGGAGATTTTCTCTCAGTTGTATTATAGCCTCTATGTAATGACATGGATATTAACTGCATTTTTTTCACAGCATATAACATTAAACAATTGTATAAGCATTTAAAGATTCAGTGTTGAAAATGTTACAAAAGGTAATAACACTTCACTATCTATATAAAATACTGCAGAAGTTGGTAAACAAAATGTGGGATAGGGGAGAGGACAGGAGTTCTTTGAATCCATTACTCCTCACTTCAAGCACCTGATGTTGCACTTCCTAGGCCGATAGAGTGGTGGGTGGATTTTTCCCCTAGTATATCTGATTAAATGTTATATGCTTACAAGCATATATTCCCAAAATGTAGTTACGCACTATATTTTCTTTGGTGATAAACCTGGATTTAAAAACTTTTTTAAAAAAAGCATTCCAACCCTGACTCTGACTCAGGATTACTTTTTCCTGCTGCATTTACAGTTCGCCATCCCTCTGTTTTTTCCCCATGTTATTGTTTGTGGGACTGTGCTGCAAACCAGATGACTGAAATGAACCAAGTTAAAAGTAAATGTACAACATGGTTTTGGTAGTATGTTTGTGTGCGTGTGCGTGAGTTCAACAAAGTTATTTCAGTGTTTTTGAAGAGTGCCCTACAAGCTGTTGTGCTGGGAAAACTGTGTGGGAGGGACTCTGAAGCATCGAGGGAAGCGGGAGCGAAGGAGTGCTGGCAAAGACACATTCATGCAGTTCCACTGAAGAAAATACCTGCCTGTCCCAGTGGTTATGGGCTGGAATGAGGACTTGTTGGTGTCTGTCCCTAGCATTTTATTTACAATTCTACTCATGCTAAAAATATTTTTGAAATCTCTCTCCTAGAATTTACCCTTAGTTTCCAGCCACATTAGCTGTATGTTTACACATTTGAGTGTCCAGCATTTTCAGTTTTTTGATGTGCAGTTTGACAAAATGTTTCTCTAGGCTTCGTTTAATTTGGACATATTGTTAAAAAGAATAGATATGATCTCATAAATCGCCATATAAATGTGAATTACGTGGGGGAAAATGTTTTACATTTTGCATCAGCTTGAAAACTGCTTTGATTTCTCTGCAAAATGTCAGTGGTTAAGATACTGACTTCACCTAGGCGCTCATTTTTGTTGTTGGTGGTGGGGGGGTTTTTTTTTGCTTTTCCAATCTTAAGCATCACCAGGAGGATTTAATGGGTAGTGATTCATTCCTTAGTAATTTTAATTAGTGCTTGGCTCCTGACCTCAGCAAGCGTTGACGGCTCGTTCTTCCTGTCTTGTACCGTGTGGGACCTCGCCGTGGTGACGCTGCTTCGTCCAGTCTGACCGTGACCGATGGGCTAGTGCACCCGAGGGCTCCGGCCGTGTGGCTGTACAACACTACCCTCTCCATCCATGCCGCTGGCTGTGGCTCTGCCCTCCTCACCCTCCGCAGCTCCCGCACTTCTCGCCACCCACACTCAGGGGAGACGAAGTCGGATACGGCTCCGGCGTACCGAGTCAACACAATGACACGTACAAAGTACGCCTGCCGTATTACTGCTGGGTTCTGACCTGGTCTAAATCGTCAGAAGTCAGTGCCTAATATTGTTAGATAATATCTACCATCGGCTTAAATTTGGATGGTAGATATATTCATATTAATAGACATATCAACAGCATGTATATGCATATTAATTTTAATAGTGGAAAAAGATAGAGCAGGGAGGTAAGGGGAACAGTATAGAAGGTCCAGAGAGAAGAGGGTTGCTAAGAGTATCTGAATAGGATTTTCACTGTTAATACTCTGCAGTGTTGTAGTTGTATTGTAGATTTACTTAATTCCAGAGTTCTAATGTTATAGGAAAGATCTGACTCCTTGACCTATAAAAGTCTTTGGAATCCTTCAGTAAACCTAAGGACCTACAGATTCTGTGTTGCTGTTACTGGTGATTTTTTTAGCTCTTTACATTAACCACCTTGTATGACATCTCTTTTGGAGAGGGTGGTGGTGGTTTTGGTTTTAAAACAATGTACAGGTCATTCCAAGTTTTCCATAATTTTCCATACATACAAAAAGGGACCATATATACCTTAAAAAATATCTAATCTTCCCAGTTTATTAAAATAGAGCCCTAACTGTAGTGGCGTGGCCCTTTCAGTCTACTGCTTTTTAAGATGGGAGCTGACTTGTTCCCAGATTCAACCACCTTTTCTATCTGATGTAACTAATATACTTTCTCTAAAGATTTTCTGTCTTTGTTATGTGCAGCGTATTTCACCGACAGCTATAATACCATGCTACACAAACAAGGTAATCTAGTTTTGTTGAAAAAACAGTTTTATAATCCTTTTAAAACCTGGCAAGACCTACAAAGATACAAAATTATTTCAGAGATTGTAATAATCCATTCCATAGTACAATTTTGCTTATAACAAAACATTTAATTTGCACAACACAGAAATGAAAGCTTATATTGGCCTTTTATATGTTACAAACAGTCAGGGTTTTCCCCTTCCCACAACCTATACCCGAGCACGCTATCTTTTTTTTTCTTTCCCACTCAGTTTGTACCCTTTGTCACAAAATACCAGCTTCAGCCTGCCACGCAGTCATTTCTCTGCTGTGACAGCACAGAGGAAAGAGCAAAGGGGTAGCCAGCTCGGGAAATCCCCGACACCAGTCAGCAGGCTCAATAGAGTTCTGCTTGCAGACCGCACCGAAGAAGATGAATTGTTTGCCCAGAAGGAATGGACAGAGAAGGTCAGAGAAGCCGCATAAAACTTACTAGACTTTGTCCTCTCAAAGTGGGCTGGGAAGCTGCTATGCAGATCTTTCAGGGCATAAATCTGTAAGGTACCACTGCAACAGCTTTCAGAGGCAGACTAAGCCATAAATTTTACAGCACCCCTTATCTATCAAACACTAGGGAAGCAAAAAAAGACACAGAGAGAGCATGTGTGTGCTACAGAAGCAGCATGTAAGGTCTGGCGTGCGCTCTCAGAATGGTGATTTTTCAACTACGTGAGAAAACACAGTACCTCTGGATATTTCTGTTTGCAAAGCAAAACTCTGCTCTATAGGAGTGATAATAATGTGCAATGCGGGTGAAATAATTTCACAGGACGAAAAGTTGGAAGTCAAGAGGGTTGTAGTACTATCATTTCACAGGCAGCACTCCAGACGTTTTTGTAACTTTTTTTGTTAAAAAATGTTTTATCCAGAAAATGCTGTATCAAGTAAAAATGGGGCAGCATAACAGGAGTTTTGGTTTTGGTGATTTTTTTAATTCCATCTAAGGGAAATGAAATAAAAAAATAATTAAGTATGCTCCTGTTCTCCAGAACAGATGTAACTGTTAACTATGGGGGGGGGGGGAGAATTCAAGAAGCTGAATGAAAATGTTTATTGTTGTAATTAGTATTGGATAAAAGGTGGTTTGCACATCAATAAGAACTCTTTGAGATTTTTTTTTTCCTGTCCTCCTTACTTGGAGAAATCCTTAGAAATATTTTATCAGAAAAAGAGTTTTGCCCAAAATAACTATTCTAGTTTCAAAACATTTACCTGTGAGTGGTAGGGGTAGCTGCAAATACTTTTTAGATTCCATGCACACTAGGTCCCAGATATTCCAGTTGAAGAGCTTGACAGGCAATGCAGGGTTTTTAATTGCTGACCTTTTTGTAGAAAATCTCCATTGCAAACTTGCAAAATTTTTCTTGATAGGTGTTTTGTTAAAAATTAAATGTTCCTGAAAAAGTTTTTGTTAAGAATGATTAGTAATTCACAAAAGAGAGTTTTGATGATAATATCTTAGGCAGCTTTCACTGCAACATGTTAACTACTTTTTGGGTTTCTTGCTGGAAACTAAATACTTCTGTTTAATGTCTTGACTTTTTTTTTTTTCCCCAATGATTATGCACTTTTTAATTTTTAATATTTTTTTTTAAAAAACTCTCCATTTTCTTTCTGGTAGTCATTTAATTGGATTTTGGTCTCCATACTGCACAGTAATATATATCATTCTGAAACAGATGGAGTTTCTTAATGTGTATTTATTATTGCGATCTTAGAAGCTTCATCAGCAATGCTAGCATTTATAACAAATGACAACTTTAAACTTGCAGATTCAGTGTCTGATTTGCTGCTTTATTTTGATCTTTTAGTAGACCCATCTATCGTTTGTTCTTCAGCAATGTTATTTCATGTAAGATCTAAAAAGGGCAAAACAATTATTTTCTTATCTGAATAGTTCACAGAAATTGCATTAATTGTAAATGAAATTAAATTGGTAAAGATGAGGGAAAACCTCAAAATACCCTGAAACTGAATAGCACCCAGATTCCAAGTAATAGAGCATTAACATCTCTGCAAGAACCTTATAAATATACATATTCAAATATAAGATCTTTATTCTGCTTTAATGATTTCTTATCTATTGATATTATTAAATAAAATTAGAGCATGTAAAATAAGTGAGGACGGAGACAATGGGACAAAGATCTAGAGTGATCTGCCTGGTTTCAAGGAACATTTGTATTTAATGAGTAGTTTCTTGCTGTAAACAAGACTGTGTAACATTTGGGTTACTAAGCAAACCTTTTTTTCTAAGCAACCCAGAAAACCCTGGGGGATGCCTGTTCTGCTAGAAGCAGAGGGTTGTAGTCCAGCAGCGTTTCAAACAGCCAGGACACAAACTGGCAGGGTACGTAACATTGCTCGGCAGAGTCTGAATACGCCTCGTGTCCACCACGCTGGGAGTGGAGATGGAGCTTACTTTCCCACGTTTGCATGGGCAAATACACTCAATAACCATCTCGTACACCTACTTGCTTCTCTGGTAGAAGTATCAGCTACCACCACTAGGCTTCCTTAAGGTTAAAATTGCCAAATGAAACATTCTCAATAGTTCAGACACCTACAGTCAATAGTAAGAGAGACATTTACTCATATATTAAGCCAAGTACAATATTTAACAACGTGAAGTACCTTCATGTACTTTTAGAGCGAAGTAAAACCTTTGCTTACATTTAAGTACGTTGTTCATTCCACTCTTCATTGCTTTTGAAACATTATTTTTTATTTCTTCTCTGTGGTTTCAGTAGCCGTACTAGTAATGACCTTGAATTGTGTCTTGCTGGTTATTGCGGAGAACTGCACGCGCAAGCTGGTTAATGGGTATTGCTGCAGCCGTTGTCAGGGCGTCTCAGATGTCAGGTTACTGTGATACGGATTAACTCAGCAATCAGCATTCGACAATGTACGATAAGTGCTGTAACAATGCTGGCAAATTAGCTTTGAAAACAAAATGTAACACACTAATCTGATTATTAATCAGAAATTTCTAGGCACACTTTGCGTGTTGTAATTACTGAAGGTCTTGTATGTGCGGCTGTTTCTGTAAGGCAGTTTGTCATGCTTCAACACATTCTAAGCAAATGCCAGATCTGGCACCAAATACTAGGAGAATAGAAAATTATGCTTCTCTCTTGCTAAAAAAATATATTTCCTGACTCTCAGAACATATTCCCATTGAACTTTCCTTTGCTTTATCTGCAGCATCTTATCTCTCAATGACTGGCAGATGCTATTTACAGTCCCTGCTAGTTTTGTATTTAAGAGCCTAGTCATTAAAGAGACATGTACCAATAAGCTGGCTTTCTAAGGAAGTAGGTTGCTTTCCAAAGAACACAAGAAAATTTTAGAGGCAAGAACAGAATAGACCTGGGGCTGACATACAGCAGAAAATACGATAAAGGGCATATAAAAGTGAGTAGAAGTCCAGTGAATTTCAGTATGTCCTAGTCTAAAATTAGTGACTGCTACATAAGTAGCGAGACTCCTTATACCTAGGCAATGCTGTGGCATTTCACTCTCGTTGTCGTGCAGCAAACTCTGTTTCAGTTAGTGGGTTCCAGGTTTAACACACAAACACTCCACGCTTGAGAAACAAATCTGGCACTTACTGCAATCGCTTACAGATGTGCAGCTGTCATTCTGGGCCAATGCACGGAGACTGAGCACCTTCCTTAGGATTCAGTCCCCGTCTCTTCCCACAAGCTGCTGCAAATCGTCTGCTCCAAGTTTCATTCAGGCTGAAACATTTCATTTTTCATGCATTTGTTTGAGGTGTAAGTGGGTTAGCATTTGCCTGCTTTTTGGGACCAGCAACTACGTATGCATAGCTAATGATACTTGTAGGGGTATGACATTTACCACAGAGGCCTGTTAGTTAGTGTCACACTTAACTTTTAAGGTTCTTGTTTCCAAATTTTTTTTTTTTTCCGTATTCTGTACTGCTCTCATACCTTGCTTTATTTTATTTCTCTCCTAGTATTTGGTACTTTCCATGTCATCATGGTCCCCCTCTCAGCTTCATATTTCTTTGCATGCCCAGCATCCTGGAACATCTGTTCTTGTTTTGCCTCGTTTAACTTCAGCATGTGTATTTCTTCTGCTGCTGCTCTAGAAATTAATGTTTTGATCACAACCCTACACAGGGTATGTGCAATTGTAACAGAAGAATTTCTTTAAAAGTAGACCTGTTCATTTCAACTATGTTTAAAACTTGTTTTCCATATTAAATATGCAATTTAGGTTTTGATAAGGGAATGTTTAATATGTCTACAGCAGAATGTAAGGTTTTTCAGCTCTGTTCAAGCTTCAGTTTCTCAGTTATTAATTAAACAGTAAATAACTCTATCAGCATGTATTCTTATTCTAAAAAAGTGTCACAAATATCTGTTGTCCTAGTGCTTTGAGCACTTTTGTTTCTGGCAGAAATGTCTTACTCTCATTTGTCATGGTTCTACATTTTTTTTTTTTTTTTTCCCTCCAGGTTTGTTTGATTTTTTTTTTTTTTTTCTCATTTTTAATCTGAATGATCTTCTAAGAATAACATTTCGGTTACAGCTCTCGTGCTACTGAAGTGATTTTATTGGGGGTGTGCAGCATTCCCATTTTTTCCCCCACTGTTTGATCTCTTTCTGCATGTTGTTAGCCTTTCCTTAATCTTTGCTTTTATTTGAAATTGGAGTGTTACGACAGTAGCAGATACAGCTTTTTCTCAGATGATTGCCTCAAAACGATAGGATTACAGCCTCAAAGGATTTTATAATGGGATTAGAGGGTACGTACCTCGACAGTTACCGCACAGCATCTGCTCTGGACTGGCTACACGGAAGGGGTGGCTCAGCCCCAGCCTTGGGTGAGCAGCGGAGGGGGCACCCCCGTGGGAGGTGGGGATATGAATTTCACATCACTTTGCATGAGGAGGGCATTGACTTTGGTTTCCTTAGAAACTGCTGTAATCTCTAGTCTATTTTAACATTCCTTCTCCTCCTCCTCCTTTGACAGACAGGTTTTAAGTGAAAAGAGTGAACCAATTTTCCATAATCAAAGGAGTTGAAGTGCAGATGGGATTCCAGGCTGTGAATCCCACTTTCACACAAGCACATAATTTGGGCTGCACTTAGGCACTTAAAAGAGGGAGGCAACATTGCGGATCATTTCTATCTATGAAATTTTTTGTTGGCTGGCCTATGCATTTCCCTGTTTAGGAAGCTGATTGCTGTGAATCCTACCCCTGGGGACCCATATCTCTGTTCATTTTGCACTGTACTGAGGCATCCAGCTCTGTTCATGAACTCCCTTCACAGGTCTGGAAGGAAAAAAGATGTTTGGCCCATCATCAATACATATAGTTCCTTTTGAGGATCTGAGATTTTTGACTTGGCTTGTTAGAAGTGCAGACAAGACTTAATATGTATATAAGTAGGATCTAACTGTCCCTAATCAAATTAGGAGGTACAGTACCTTGAAAATCTCAGTTAGTGCCCAATCACCTTCAGCAGTCCTTGTGTTAGGAGCTCAGTCCGCTTTTAAAAGAGATTTTAGGCTTCTAGTTACCAATGAGTTTTTGCTTAATGAAGAGCATAGGCATTTTAACAACACTTAGGCACTTCCAAAATAAAATTAAAATTAGATGCTTTGAAACCCATAAATATTCTTTTTCTCCTAAATTAATTTTTCCTACTTTCTACTTCCAAAGTAATCTCCCTCTTTAGGAACTGATGGGATACTTCCTCAACAATATGTGTTTCGACAGCTGCCTCCAAGTAATAGCAGTATTTGTGGTTAATTTATATTTGTTATCTGGCCTGGTGGAGTTGTTCTACATTACCTGTTACACTGCATAATGATCTGTTGTGATAGGGGGTAAGTGAAGACTAATTTCATTCTCTTGGCTTCTGAAATTTATCCAAGTTGGCTTTCATGAAGGCGTCTTTGTATTGCTCTACTTACTTGGTTATTAAATGAGAGTTTTCCTCAAATTTTAGGGGCTTCCTGAAAGCCATGTTGCAAACTTACCTCTTGTGCACCTAGAATGCTTGTCAAACACAAGGGTAATATCCTGATTTTAATCCCCTATATACAGGGATATTTTAAACCTGCCCCCTTCTTCCTCTTGTGACCCAGTTCATGATCAGCAGGGAAATACTTGCTTTCAGAACTGAAAGAGAAAAATCCAGCCACTGTATTAATGCAACCTCAACAGCTGCAAAATAAATAACAGTGAATTATTTTTCCCCTGTATTGTGTTGTTTCCTCATTTGCAATCCCAGTCAAAATTTTCTTAAGCACCTCAGTAACTTATGCGTCTAAATCCCACTTTTCAACATAGAGTAAGCAGTTAACCTCTGTCTCTTCATTCCCTAAGCACACAAGAGAGATCACAATTCTTCCCGTTTATCTACTTACTTCGTTAGTCTTTGGATTGTGATTTTTATCATGTATTTATAAGTATTTGGCATAATGGGGGAAAAACTTTAATTGGGGCTTCAGGCGGTGTCGTAATACAGGTAATAAGCAATAATTATGGTAACAGATGTTGCCAGCTTTTAGTTCCATTCTCAACGAAATTCAAACTCCTTTATTTCAGAATGCAACTCTTCAGCAGGATTTTTTATTTATTTGTCTCTAATAAGCATTTGTCTCCTTTTTGAAAGCAGATATTACCCCCAAAAATTTTTATTCTCTTAACATTCCAATCTGATTACATTGTCTTTTAAGTCGCTTTATATTTCTTACAGGTTTCTAAACATTAGTCTCCTTTCAAGCCATACCACCCTGTTTGCCTTCATCCTAGCATGGTCTCAAAACTTTATTTTCTCCCTCTTATGACCCCTCTACATCTGAAAGATGCAGCAATAGCAAATCCTTTGAAAACATTCACCAATTAACTGTACTTATCTATAAAATAGATTCATTCATTTCATCTACTTCTAAGACTTATTTTTCAAATCCTATTGAAATCACCTAGCTTTCTCTTTGAACTTTGCTAAACCAGTTCTTTAATGTCACAATTATTAATTTAATTTCTCATGATGCCCCACCTTCTTTGGATACATACTCTATGCTGATATTAAAGCTATGGCATTCTGAGCTGCCTCGTGAATGTGTTGTGTTATTTCTCAGTTTAAATTGAACTTCTCATCACATGTCTGCCTCTGCTTTTTCTTACATTTCCCTGGCCCTTGATTTCACACTAAAATGCTATGAATTTTGCATTGACTCTTGACCCTCAGTGGCTCCTTAGAGCAGATGAGTAGGAGAGCAAATAAAAATCAAAAATCTGTTACTATAGCTTGGACCCTTGTTCTGCTCCAAGTTTTCCCGCAGATATGCAAGTGTAACTCTTAGATGCCCTAACAGGAATTGCAAAACAGTTACTGAGGAGGGAATGTGGCTATGATGATGAATGTGAGATTCAACCCCTGCCTCTTAAAATAGTTTTACATGAGGGAATAAACAGCTGAGTAGCAGCAGGTGTGGTCCCAAAGAGGTCATACTTAGTTTTCTCCCTGCTTTTGCTTTTGGTTTGGGAAGAATGAGGAAATATTTAATTTTCCTCTCCAGTGGTTCACTTGTGTGTAGGACAGTATGTATGTAGATTCCAGCAAGCTCAGAAAGTAAGTGGGTTGTGTTAGAAATAACGCAAGGAAGACTGTTAGGACAGTTAACAGTGGATAACTGCAGAAGGCAAATGAATAGATGTTCTTGTTAGCCTAAGCCTTCAGAGTTTTTTTGTGGAGGTATGCAGTATGTATAATGTAACTCTTAGATCACTGCACTGGAAATTCCATAAACATTTATTTAATAAGGTATTGAGAAAGTATGTTGGGAGCTATTGAACCAGTAATGAAAAGAGAGAATGAGCTAGAATTTTTGGGCAAGAAATAAGCTTGACTAAACAGAAAATTCTGATGAGGAAAAACAGCCTTTTAGATATATTAGGTATATTTTTGGAAGTACAACTTTGTTTTCAGTGGTTGTTCTACCAGCTGGTCATGTGTATTTGTCTTTAAATAGAAGGCTATAACTCTTTGTGCTAACTTATGGAGGCCAGTTTTGAAAGATACCCTGTTGTTTTTCGGTAGAATGCTGCACATTTAATGATTTGACCTAATACAACTTTTAATCATAAGAATTCATCATGAAATCAATGTTCCAGCAAAACTGAAATCAGGCTTCAAAAGTATTACTTCCTTTATAGAATACTAGTGATAACTTTTATGGTTATTTTGCCTTTTTGCTTTGAGTAATTCCATGATTTATTGCTTTCTGATTTCTCAGTCTAAGTGACATTATATTGTGTTCTCTAACCAATATATGCCACTGTCTCAATCCATAGAAGAAAAACACTATAGGATGGCAAGGAAAAGAAAAAAAAAGATTAAACCTGAAAGTATATACTAGGACAGACTTAGCTTAAAATGAGTATGATAAAAAAAGTATAGAATAGTATTAAATGAAAAAAATATATATACCATCCAGAAAAAAAAACAAAACCAACAACTAGATTTATAGATTTTGAGCCGATGATGCACAAAGAATGCACCTTTATAATTCTTGTACTAGGCTGTCAGTCTAATGAAAGGTTTTACTTATTAAAAAATGGATGTAGAAATCAAGAATTACTCTTCCCTTCTATCCCCTTGTCTTTATTATTGAGGATCTGTTAACATTTAGTGAAATTAGTCTTCGTCTAATATTAGATTAAATAAGACCCAAATCCTGAATAATTCTTCATTTCTGAAAGCTTCAGTTTCATAAAAAATGCCATTTAACAGACTTCTGAGTTCTTTATTTCTCACGTGTGCTTAGCTTCTCTGTTTTCTGCCACACAGTTACTCTTTTTTAACACAAGCCCCAAGAACATATATTCATTCTTTGCTTTCTTCCGTGCTTACCTTCTGTCCAACTTGAATGACAATTTATTACTAACTCATCCCCCATTTTCTAGCACTTCTTGCTGTAGACTGTAAGCGTTCATTCCCTCTGGGACCTTCTGGAGTTTTGCAGATCCACAAACAGGCGCGGGACAGGAGTAATTTATCCCAGAGGACCAGCACATTCCGTTGTGAAGAGCCCAAGCTGAAACATTAACTTGAATTGTCTAGACCTTTAAAAATCAGCTTTCCCTCTGCCCCTGTGCATTCTTTTTTATTATTTAATATCCTTGGACCTGATTACCACTAATGGTCAAAATCAGGTTTTCAAAACTGGAATTTTTCTCTGAATTTTGAAACCTGAGAATTTATTTGTATTACACCATTTAATAAGTAAGTCTTTACCTTCTAGGTATACTGTTAACTCCTGTTCATTATAGTGAGAATGGTGGATGTGTAAGAAATTCATAAAGATCATAAGGATCCAAGTAAACTAGTTTGAAAGTACTTAACTTCACTTGAAAACAATCAGTAAATGGAAGAGGTGGAATTAGAAAATTCTTCTAGTCCAGTTTTATATTCCTTTTCACATACTGAGTGAAATATGTAGCTAGTAAATATTGAAACTTAACGTATTTATTCACATGTGGCCTAGAGAGCCAGCTGAAACTATGTGTGGCAGAGCGGATTTAACACACACAAGTAAACTACTCTCCTCACAGAAGAGAGCTACTACGTGTTCTTGATTTGGCCGCAGCTCCTTCATTTCTATTTGTGGTTTATTCTTGCTTTGAATCTGAAATGCAATCTAATTCACTCAGGCCATGGTTTCCATAAAGTAGTAAGGGTAATGAATCCATTCTTGCTTTCAGTGTGTTAGATATTTTTACTTCAAATTGTACTTTGGCTTACTGGCTATAGCAAGCATTCAGTCTGCAAATTGCTCAGGACAGTAGATTGCACCATATGATGTATGTGACACAGAAAACTCAGCTCTAGGTTGGGGTTTTGGGTTTGTTGGTTTGCTTGCTTGCTTGTTTTACAGTGCTGGATAAAAATGCTAAGATCCGGTGTACCATGGTCATTGGCTGGGTTAAACTCTTGAGCTTGTCCAAGTTCAGGGAGGTTTTTCATGTGGGTAGTATGAAATATAAGTATGAAATTATTATAAATCATTGAGGTTCCCATAAATCTCTAGGTGTTTTGTACTGTGTCTGATCCTTGGCTTACCAGAGCTGAGTCAGGCATAACTGTTCTTCATGTTTAAAGAATTTCATTCGGGACTAGATGGAAGGAAGTACCTCATGAATAATATACTGAGAAACTGGGTAATATAAAGCAGTTCCTTGGTCTCCTGAAGATCATATGGATGACAGCACACAGCTGTTTGCTTTGTAATTGACTCTGTTCACAAAACCATTGATAAATGGTTTTTTACCATTTGAATAAGGATGGACATCCTTATTCACTATGTTCATGGAAAATTCCTGCACCCATTTCTCTACATTTAGTCTGAGACAGGACATGGACTTGGCTTTTTGAGTTTCCCATGAATTGAGTGATTTTGGAGCAGAAAAAAACTTCAGGAGAACCCCTCTGTTCTTGGTGTCACTGTTTAGAGAGAAGCATAAGAAAAAGATTGCAACTGCTGTCTATCTAACTACATCGTCTACCAACCTAAGGCACATGAGGCACGCTGTCTGGACAGTGGCTCCCAGTCAGAAGCATTGCGGATTCCCCCCTGACACTGTCGGCTTCCTTTCCTGGCTGCCTTTGTCTCTTGGTAAAAGGATATCCCCTGACAGAAGAAAAGAAAGATTAAGTGGTTAGCGCTGTCTGGTTTGTTTGTTCCTTTCTTCCTTTCAGTCTTCCCTCCCTTCTTCCTTTTTCATCAACTCTTAATACTGAATATTAGTTCTTCAAGAAGGACAAAAGAAAAAGTGTTTGGTTTCAACCCTAAGCTATAAGCAAGATGGCTGGTCCATACAAGATGTCCTGAAGACTGGGGCTAAGAGGGAGTACGTGTAAGAGCTGCTTTACATGAGAAAAGATCAGCACTGTCTTCCTCTTCCTCTGGAAGGGGGTAATGCAGCCAGCTCTAAACTAGAGCTCTAGGATTTGTTATTTGTGCTTGGGATGGCATTTGAATGGATGAATTTGTCTAATATTACCTCTGTTTGACAAACTTAAATTGCTCTAACAGTACAGAAACGTTCATTCTTCTCCTGGGAACTTGTTGCTCGGTGCAGTCAAAAGTATGGTTTGTACCACGTGCACTTCTGAAGGCCAAGACAAAATCTCCATTGCAGTCACATCACTGAGGGTGAACAACACTGGACACACAGTGTCCTTGTCATTCTCCATTCCTTGGTAGCCTTTATTAATTTAGAAATTATTGGGCAGATGGATGATTACACATAGAAATACTGTACAAACTATGAAGTTGGAGGGAAGCAAATAAAACCAGCAGTCTTCAAATGAAATATATGTTACCACTAGTAAACCCCCCCCTAGAATACAGGCAGCTTGAAAGATGTTTATGTTCAGATTATAGATTTATGACTTACTCTTTCCAATATTCATGAATGCGGAGAGTATTTGCCTTAGGCGTGTTATAGTAGCAAAGCCTTGAAACTGACAATAGTTGCTTAACACTCTGAACAACATAATTACATATTTTTGAGAAATTTAGCAATTGATTTAAGGATGTATATGTACATTAAAAAAAGCAAGTATGATCTTTTCAAGTAGTTAAACTGCTCTTTCATCATTTTACACTTGAAAGCTGGTTTGCCTCCAAATAAATCACATTGCTTTCATTTTACATGCATAGACAATTTACATGGCGTATCATTAGTGAGCCCCACGCAGTATGGGCTTAAAAGTTTAATCAAACTAAAAAACACGGTCCACTGATGTTCTATAGACCTGCTGGGTTTAGAGCTGTTACAAGAAGAAATGTTCCCTTTGCATCCACAGAAAGCAAAATTAATTACCATGCAGTGATTCCTTCCGAAGAACAGAATTGCTTGGGCAGACTTTAAATATAGATGTGTAACTGTAGTACCTGCATTGGATGAATTTTGTTTTGGTTTCATTTTTTAGCTGCCATTGTCTGGTTTTCTTTGTCAAGACTGTGGAGAGTATTTAATTTAAAAAATTATTAAATTATTTCGTTTAGCATTCAAAGATGGATATTTGTGTAAAAAAAAAATTTCTTCAGGCTACGGTGTGAATCAAACTTTTGTTTATATGTTTTTTATGAATGGCAAATGTTTATGGACGGGTTTGAAAATGCTTGACATTAATAGCCTATGCTTATGAATTTTTTTTAAACTGTTTGATCTACATTGTTGACGGTTCAATTCTTCCTCAGTAAAAAGAAGCATGGGATAAGAAGCAGATATCCAGTGTGGTTCTGTTACTATCTAAATATTGGGGGAAGCATATTGTGGTGCGGGTTAGCAAAAGAAAAGGAAGGAAGGAGGGCCCTACAACATAGTAATGTACCTAGTGTAGAAATACTAAAAATCTTTGTAACTATTATCTTTTTTTCTTTACTTTTTTTTTTTTAACCTGAAATAAAATATTTATGAATGATAGGGGAGGGCAATAGTTGTGTCTTTTGCTTTCTGTGAGGGTTATTTACTGCTGTAGGGGTAGGGAATATTTCCTACATTTTAGGGAGGTGGGAGTGAGGAAAAAGAATGAGGCTTTAGTGCTGGATGAGGTAGGCAGGGAAAGCTTAATTTTTCTTTCTTGGTAACTGTTCAATGGCTGTAATTTTAGCATCTCCAGAACTAGTGTATTGTTGTACAGGTTCCTGCTTAGACTGGCTGACCTCCTCCAACCACTTATGCGCACACACACAGGGATGTGTGTGCACAGACCCGTAATGCCAGGGGCCTAGAAAACCCTACCCATGTCCTCCAGCTTCTTAAATGGTTTATGGAAACAAAATCCATTTGAATAGATGGCATCTGTAAATATTTCTGAAAATAAGTGCAGCAAAAATAAATAACATTTTCAGTAATCAAAATACACTATTTTAAATAACTTGAAAGAAGTATATGAAATGGGATATTTTTCTCCATTCCTGCGAAAATGTCCCATAGTTAACTCCTTGGGTCTTTAAAATGTTTATTAAAGCTAAGTAGTAAATCTTATGTATCTCATTGCCATCTTGATAAACTCTCAGTGCTAAAGGGTTTAATAATAATGTAGATTGTAACAGCTGCTGCATTCAGTGTTCTTTCCAACTTCAGATAATTTATTTTTGAAGTTTTATTTCTAAAGGCTTCCAGTTAATTGCTGTGTGCTTTAATTGGGCTTCGGTATGCTCATCTTTTGATCGCAGTGCAAGCAGCAAACCATGCTTGGATAAATCTTGAGGGTGTCTGCAGCGTGATGGATTGTGTATGTCACTCCGCGGTTACACGGGATGCAGGTTGAGTTATTCGGATGGCGCAAACTGTAAGGAAATCACAGAACCTAACAGTTCTACTAGTAGATCTATGCTGTGTCATAGTTTAAGCATGGCTCTAAAGAGGTAGGGAGGAATGATAACCCCATTGCCCTGATATCATTTAGTCATTGGTCCCCTAGGTAAAAGCTGAAGCTGAGAAACAATGGTGTCGAAGGCAATTTGCATTCTCAAGGTGTTTCACCAGATAATTATATCCAGTTCATATGTCTTGTAAAAATTAGATGGATCTCTTTTCACATGCTGGTATTCAAACTCAGAATAAAAGTGGGAAAATGCTCACATCCCCTAGCTTGCAATAATATGAACAGGTTAGATTAGTTGCTTAATCTTTTATGCTGTGCTAGCATTGTGAAATTATTCTGAACCATGTTTGCCTCATTTAATCATCTTTGAGTAGACAGTCTTATGGTCATACTTGTTCAATTTATTATTAGTCACTATACTGACATGTTAGTGTCCTTACCATTAAAATGTGCTCCATGTAACTGAATGCGTTTTTTTAATTTTATTTTTTATTTTATATATTGAAAAAATGTACAGCTTTCAATGTACTTTTGAAAATCAGAATTATCAAATGTAATAACCTATTATAGAAGAGTTTGCCTATAGCATAGGAGTTTCTAAACCCATACATGAATCTTGTCCTGATGGTCTATATACCATAACTGTGGTTATTCTAACCATATGAAAGCCTCATCTTTTCTTATTTTTAACTTATTTGGCCAATCACTCGATCTAAGTGATAGATAAGGCAAGGATTATTACTGGTTATTTGTGACCTCAAGAAGATTTTTTTTCTTTAATTTTAAATCTGGTTATTTAGTTTTATTTAGTAGCTCCTTGTGTTGGCATTACAAGAAAAGGGAACAGTTGATCATTATTTAGCTTGTAATATCTTTTATTGTGGTATACTCTCTTTTCTGTCATCTTCCATTTGTGTTCCTTCTGCAATCTTTTCAGTCCTTCACTCTGCTGGAGCGACCCCGTGTGTTTAATTATTTTTTGTTACCATTACGTGAAGTTTCTATTTCTGTCATTTTTTTGGCATGGCTTCTTCTGTTTTGGTAAACTATTTCAGTAAAGTGCACACGCATATACATGAAGACACATATACACAGACAAAATATAAGTATATATGGTTATGTATTCAGACATTATATGTGTCTATTTACATATATATATGCATATACAAAAATATAGCTATGTGTATACATATGTATATATGTGCATACACACATATAGGTAAAGGCACATATACAAAACATACATGCATACCATATTTATTAAAAATACATAGAAATATATATGATGCTATGCATTATAATGCTGTAGACAATGGGATTTTTATCCTTTTTTCTTATACACAAATGTTTTTCTCCCCTAATTTCTTCTTCTTGAAATACAATTCTTTCGTAAGAGAGATATAAGTGTCTCAGGAAAAGACATATTATTCATACAATAGAAAATATTTCTAGGATTTCTACAGAATATGTAGTTTAATCACACGCAACTTACGTTATTCAGCAGAAGTTTAACAGAAGTTTATTTAGCCTTTTCAGAAAGTAAAGATACTGTTGAGGTGAATTAAATAAAATTAGATTTGATATTTAGAAGAGATACAAAATATGAAATTAAAAGTGAACTATTTTATTCTGAAAACTAGTCTGTCATATAACAGTCTTTGTTGAGTTTCATCTAACAAAAGCTTGTAGAGATTTACTGAAATTAGACGAAAATCAGAAGCAGTTTAATATTGGAAAGACAATCCTTAATGAGTAAGAGCAAAACTTCCTTATTTCTGGCTCACCAATAACTCAGAGTTTACACTGTTAAATTGTACCTAGCCATAATTTTGATGTAAATCCGTTTTTGCAGGGGCAGTGTCATCTTTCTCAGTAAAAAGACAGTCTTCCCAAAAGAAAGCTCTTATCTCACCTGAAAAAGATGATACTGGAGAAAGATTCTTAAAGAATTTGGTCATCCTAATCTTTGACATGGCTTTGAAAATTTCAGCCTGTGAGATCTGTTAGTACATTATTATCCATTTTACTCTTGGGTGGGGTGGTTTTTTGCTTGGTTTAAGATCCTGATAAAATTGGAGTAGGTATGTTCACCAGCTAATATCTTTATATAACAAAAGGCACATAATGTTGATTTTTAATGGTAAAATTAAAATTTAAAAAGTGTTTTAACACTTGTAATTTGTATATTGTCAAGTAGCACATACATTACCAGTTCATGAATGATTATGTATTTCTGTATGTTGTTTAGAACCATTAGAGGGTTGGAATATATTCATGTACACAGATGCATGTGAGCATGGAATTATGTGTGTATGCAAATATATCTGTATGTGAATACAGAATGGAGATTGCAAAATAAGTTATTTTGGTCATGATTTTTCTGTCTTCAATGCCTGTCATATCTACTGGGCACTAATGCAAAGTGCTTTGTGTAATTCTTAGTTCAATGTGATTGCATCTGCCGTCACTCTGTTTTATGCTAAAGCTTTGTCCCTGCTCCTAAACAACTCATTTTCTGACCGCTTTAAGGGAGCAATAAGCACAAGATAGTCTATGTAACAGCCTAAAATATAGAGATTAACTGAGAGGCTAGGAGGCACTAGAGTTACTAAAAATCCTTTCTTATAAAGGACAATATCGATTCAGGGTGTCTCAGTTTCTTTAGGAATATATAAAGCATTTCTAGCCAGAGATTGTATTAAAACTTATTTGTTGGTTACCTTTATAAAGACGAAACTCTGTGTATGTGTTAGAATAAAGGTAGGGGTACAGCCTACATAATTTGGATAAAAGTGAAGAAAAGTTTTCACTGCGGCCACACTTTCTCCTATATATCTTTATAATCTATATGCACATGAGTTATGAGATAACCCTGTTGAACCTTCTAGCATATTTTTACTTTTTGCAGAAAAATCCGTATTAAATGTTTTGATATTCCTATTAGCCATTTTGAAGATACATCTCTAAACAACTATGTGAAGTCCCACAGAAAACATTTTTATCAAAGCTTTTAAAAATAGGCTGTCTGCATGAGCCCAGCAGTAGACTAACACGTAGCTCAGTGAGTGTTTGAAGCTATAGACACTTTTTCCTTCCTGTAATCTTCCGTTTACTTTTTCTTTCTTCTAATATATATTTTTTTAACTCTTTGTTGAAATGAAGCAATGCTTCATTTCCCATCAAGTAGCCAAAATTCTCCTGCCTATAGTTGCAGCCCCTGTCACCTTCGTTTAAGCTTGCCCACAGTTTTGGGCTTCTTCATTACTGTCTTTGTGTAAACAGCATAAATTAATTCCATTTGGATAATAAGTTTAAGATTGGAATAAAGGATAAGTCTTATTCCAATTTTTTAATGTATAAAAATACATACACAATCACTTTATTGAGTGAAGTTTCCCTTAGATTAGTTTGCACTAAAGAATATCCTTCATACAATAGAAAGCCTCCTTGCTTTCCCTTTAGGAAGGAGCCTGCAGAAATCAAAGTGATCCCTTATCTGAGTCCTTGAGAGACAGCAAGGCTCATTACAAAAAGCAACAGTAAAAAATGGCATCCCTTCCACTTGTTCTGGTTGATTGTAGATGCTTACATATTACTTTGTGTAAGGTTAATGCTATCTACCCTAAATTCAGTAATGCCGTTCACTTTATTGTTTGGGAACTAACAGTTGCATAGTTACTAGATATAAGTCTGGAAAAAAAAAAATCCTAACTCAGGCATTAGAACTCAGTTTTATAATATCCTGATCAGAAGAATATGATCCATACCTGTTTACATGTAAATCTTGGAATTTTAAACTAAACTCAGAACTGAGCTGCTTATCTTAGCTACACTTTTGTCTTCAATGGAGGAACAAGACATACTTTTGAAGACATGGATTCCTGGTTTGTTTATGTGCTAAATAACTTTCTTTTTAGAGCAACATAAGGGAAAAATACCTGTCAGTGTAATAAAGAGTGGCTCTCACACGGTGTACCTTTATCTTCAAAAGTGATTCATTGCAAAAAGCAAATTTTTTCGTAAATTAACATACGGTTGAGCCAAACTCCAGCCTCAGCATACAGTACCCAAAGTAGCAGGCTGAATCAAGTGGAGCGTTGTGAATGTGCAATGGGAAGAACCAAGAACCTTAGACTTGTTCCATTTGTTAAGAAGTTAAAACAGCTGGAGCTCAGTCCAGATAATGTTTTTGAACAGCTGTCCAGAAACTCTTCATGGCTAAGCAGTGTGATATTCAGAGCAATTCCAATGATTCGTCTTCCTACAAATACATTCTGCATGGACTATATGAAACAGTCATTATTTTTTTGTTGCTTGCCTCTTATCTGACATTAAAAATAAAAGGAAGTCAATTAGTACATGTTTTAGTGGTGGTTCTTGCCACTTTGATAAATATCATTATAAATGAAAAATGACTAATTGCAACCTTACATGTAGCTTGAAAAATTAACCTCATGCCCCCCATATGGAACCAAATTTAAAAAAGGTATTTGAAAACATGCTTCTGGGAATTAATCTAGCACGTCACTGGGGCAAACATTTCCTGTATGAGTGAGGGGAAAAAGAGCCCAATAGCTAAGCTGTTTTCATTTATTACAGTTCCGTGCGACAGGCAGCCTTACGTCGCCCTTTGGAGTAGGTGTCAGAAATGACCTTCTCACACTCAGATTGCGCTGTATACACTCAGTGGATTTATTTCAGCTGGTGCTTCTACGTTGTCGTGCTCTTTTCATGCCACCACACCTCCCTTGAAAATGGGACACTTTTGTTACACCACACGTCACTGGGCAAAATGCCCATGCATCAAACCTGGGAGTTACAGAGATTGATAGAAGAAGCAGTGTAGGATGGGGCTGACAGCATCAGGAGTGTTGGAGATTCACTGCAGAAGTGAGGTTAGGTTATGCTAGAGCACAGCCACCTACCCGCTACCAGTTAGGCTGCCTCCCTGCTGAGACCATCTCACTTGCATCAGGTCTTCTCTTCTGCCTCAAACTGAGGCGGCTTATGTTTCCTCCAGCTCTATTATTTTGTTTACCATTAAAACCCCCTAAATGACTGTTTAGCATTTTTTCCCCTCTTTTGTTCGCTCGCTCTCTTTTTTTTTGCCCTCTTCCCTTTTTTTCTTGAAAGAAATGGTTGCTAGAACTGCTCATGGTGATTGATACAGAGTGTTTCTGAATGCTGGAAACATATCTAGTAATTACGCTGTTCAGACATGAAGATTGTATTACCTCAAATTGCCTGGAATGATGTCAATTTATCAAACTTCCTGCAAGAAGTTCATCTCTGCTGTAAAGCAATCACTTCTCTCTCTGTTAGCTTGCTTTATCTAATACAGAGGGTCCAGAGGGGATTTATCCACTCTCTTTTTCAACCTCATCCTCCTTTGGATTCTGCCAGACCAATGGGGAAAAAATGAGAGTGTGTTTTGTGACTGCCTTGTTTATTTTATCGTCTTTCAGTGCAGTGGAGGGAGAGGGTGTATAATTTGATGTGAAAGTCCAAGACAGTTAAGCAACAGGGCTTCGACAGAGCAGCAGTAATCACGTCTGCTTACTGAGGTAAAACATGGTCTGTTTGTATTCCAGACAGAAGATTTCAATTATGCTTGTTCAAGACTAACAGATTAAAATGCATAAAGATTCATTTCCTATTAAGCACTGTTTTGGTGAGTCTTTAATGCAAGTATCAAAGCGTACTTCCTGGACCTTTTCCTGTCTGTTTAATGCTGCAGAAGGAAGACAACATGGTTGGAACATTGGCCTGCCCTTTAACAACCAAACACTGTCCTACAAAATGGTTTTTACCCTTTGGACTATCAACAACAGAATGATGTACTAAATGTTAGGTGTGCAAATGTAGCATTCTTAGCCTTTTTTCTGTGGTATCATTCCGGTGCTTTCAGATTAGCTGACTTAAGAATAAATGTAAGATTAATAGACTTGCCTTATTCGGAGGACAGTTACTCGGTGGCAGTCTAGACTATTATCACTCAAAGGCTAAAGTAAAGCATGATTTCTTAATAACCTAAATTCATTTTGTGTGTGTGTGTGTTTGCTTTCAGTCTTCTGAGGACATATGTTTGTATATTATTTTCCTCCCTGTCATTAAGATCTAAGTTGTGTCTATTGTGAGGTAGATGATTTCCCAGTATAGACTGTTTCTCATTAAAATGTGAGCCAAACCCCAAGCTTTTAATCTTATTTCTGTTTGGTTTATAGTGCTATGTAAGTACTAGATAGTTTTAAGAATGCCATGGTCACACAGGCAGATGAATCAAGTTAAGCAACAGTAAATACTAACTAAAAAAATAGTTCTGGAATTTCTCATCTGTTCACAAGATTCTTGTTAGCCAAAAGAATACAGACAGCAAAGTCACCAGCTATATTCCCTTAACACATTTTAATCTTCAAAGAAGCAGCATAAACAGGGCTTGCCCAGTGCCTCCAGAACCCCCCATTTTCCCTTCTCGTGAGGGGAACCAAACTGTCTTTAAGAATCAGAGCTTATCTAGACTCAGCTGCTTCCAAGATTTCAGCTCAAGGAGGCACTTCCAGCTGGGACACTAAAAAAGTCTTTTGGGACTTTATTAACTTTACTGAGAATAAAAGGAATGCTTCTTGGCTTTGTATTTTACAAAGATACCCAAGCTCTTTAATCCGCGAGGTAGTGCATCCCTGTGATTTAACTAATTAGGCAACCCCAGTGATGTACCACTGGGTAAGTCTGGCAAAACCTCCTACCCTGGATGTATAGTCCAGAGCACCAGTGAAATAACACAGTGAGTGCACTCATCAAAAGTCCTGTTAACAAGGAAAGAAATAGGTGCTAAGTAAAATCCAAGCCAGGTTTAGTATCCTTTGATAACACTTCATCTCATCATTTTCATACTACATCACTGCTACTTCTATATCCTCCACTCCCCACATTTTTTACACTATCAAGCTTACATTCTTGATATGAGTGATTTTATATTCATGAGATTTTTTTCATGGAGTAACTCAAGGAATTCCTGAATTGTTTTAAAAATGTAGATCCTTAATTCCAGGTTTGGTTTAAGCTTACTGATTAGCACATCTGTTTTCAAAGCTCTTCCTCAGAAAGCACTATTTTTGATGTAGACTATAATCTTTCAGCTGCTTACAACAGTGAACCATCTTTTTATTATATCTACATGGGCAATTACAAGGATCTCATGTCCGTGTCTCTTAGGAATAACTTTAATAATACTAGTCCACAACGTTACCTGTTGCTTTCATCATCACCAACCAGACTATTTCATTATTTGATGTCTGGAATTTTTTTGCATATGCTTTTACTATTTCTTTTTAATGACCTAATGGACTACTTCAGACATCCCTAGTACAAACTGTCTTGTATTGCCCCATGCCAGAAAGAAAACCTGCTGTTACTGTGCCTGCTGTCGCTATTAGATTACATAGCATAAAAATCACTGTCCACTGAGGAAGCTCATGTTGTCAGCACTGTCTGCCAAAGCGACACTGAACAATTTAGGTCCTATCTCCCACTGTGCTGTACTCCAGAAAGGCATTCAAGGAAAATAAAACAACCGTAACTTGCTGTCAGGCTTAAGAATGTGTTCTGTAAAATATGCCGTGAATAATTCTCTTCTTCCCCATTTCTTTACAACTCTAAGTCTCCTGGGGAAAGATGTGTATAATTTGACAGTATTTTCCTATCGTGAAATAAGAATTTTAGCTCTATTGTCAAATTGTGTGCATGATTATCTGTTAATGTGTCCTTTTTTAAAGTAAGTATAGGAAAACTCTGAGTCCCTAATTAAGGAAAAAATAAGTTAATACAGACCAAGGTCTTGTCTGTACATAACATCTCCCTACCCACTGCTATTTGTGACTGAAATTGTTTTCTAACTTTGTACAGTTGAAACAGCATAGACCTGTATTTGAACATGATAAAGATGCTAATCTTGGCAAAAACCTACACATGCATTTAATTTTATGCATACAGCGAGAGCACAGTCACTAGTGAGATTTCTGATTTCACATTAATAATGTAATGAGAACCAGTTCTCAAATAATTTTTAACTATACGTGCCTCTAAGGAAGGTATGATCTTTAGTTTTCTTTTTATAGTTGCTGCTGTTGTTCATAACATTTTTACAGTATGGACTGGCTTTTAGTACTTGGATTGAATGTCATAGTGTATTTCAGGCTGAAGCTTTTTTCAGTGCGATGGATGTGTTTAAATTCCTGAGAGAGTTTTTTCAAGGGGCAAGTGTCATTGCAAGGTAGATTTGATACAGCAATTGGACACATGACACTGCTGTCTTGTGGGAATTCTTTTTCTTCTTTCCTCCATGTTGTGTCACTTCCCCATCTCCCAATTGCAGTAGAATTCAGCTCAAAGAGCACAACTATCTCTCCACAGATACAGATTCCTTACAGGCAAAAAAAGGTCACGGGGCATTCAGTTCCTTAATAGTAGGAACTGGTTTGCATGGAAGCGGTTTTGGTACTGATGAAGTATTAGATGTGGCTGTTTTCTTGCCTTTTGAGCATGGCATAATTCATACTCCCTTTTACACATACACACTTATAGAGCACTCTAGAATTAAGATTAGTGAGCTAAAATGTAAGCTCCTAGCTAAGGGAGTGGTAGGGCAGGAAATGAGGAAAATGATATGATCCCTCTTGCATTGAGGATAGGCGGTGGGAGCAGCAAAACTGTTTCTACCTTAAGCACAGGGTTTAAAATCCTCTCTCCATGGCAGATCCCTGAAGAGGCAGCTCGAGGCACTCAATGGTATGTATAAAATCAATGTAACAGCAGTGGTATATAGGGGTAAGGGAGAGGGTGGAGATTTTCAGGCTACTGGTACAAGGGGGTGAGTAGCTAGGAAAAATGGAGAAAGAGGTGTCGGCAGAGGCTGTGAGGAAGGGGTGAGAATCAGGGGACTTATGGGGAATTTGGAAGCATGAGAAGTGGTTTTTTGTTTGTTTATTCTCCCCCCACCCGCTTCCTATGTAGCTTGCAACCCCTTCATTGATCTGATTTTTGAAGAGGTAATTCAAAGGTGTACTTCAGGGTTCTCCTCTTTTCCCTTCTGTTCCTGGCGGCAGCCAGTTCAGGTACCTGGAGCTCCCATGCTGCTCGCATGTGAGTGGAGGGAGGGAGGAAGGACAGAAGGAAAGAAGGAAGGAAGGAAGGAAAGAGGGAAGGAGGGGGGGAATGGGGTGGACAACACTGGAGACAAGAAAGAGGAAGGGGATGTATGCATGAGAGGCTGTAAATGCGACAGGGTAGTGACCGCTGCTCTTGGGAAAGGGTTCCTTCTCTCTTTCACCACGCTCCCGGCAGCTGTCCTTGTTGTGCTGCCTATGATAGCAGCTGGACCCAGGTGTTATCTCCACCACTATGCAAGTGTTCTTGGTGTATTTAAATTTAATTCAAGGGTTTAGAATTGCTACAGTGTGGTCTGGTGCAGTAACCGTACCTGTTTGAAACATTTGGGCAAATGTGATGTGATTCTAAGCTTCAAAGCTCTTGCCAAATTGGTAAACGAACAAACAAACAAGAGGGAAATCTCCCTGTTGTAGCTTTCCCACCAAGCATTTGCAGAGTATGAGCAGAAAGAAGGGAGGCATGAGAGGCAGGAAGATTTTGGGTTGTTGTCCTTTTTTCTTCTTTAGCATAAAACTCAACGTTGAAGAATTTGGACAAGTCTTTGCGGTGTGTAAACATTTGGCAAGGAGAGAAAGAATTATTTTTAACTATAAGGTTCTACAGTTACAACCATCTGGCCTCATCGCTTGTTTAGTACATGACATACAGCAAGACCCACTAACAGGTAAATAGCTCCTGGGCAAGGAGGGCGAAGCAAGAAGGAGCAGGGGGAAATCAATGAACAGACATCTTTGTGGTGACATTCTCATCATACGAGCTGGAAACTGGGAGCTTGAAACAGTCTTTGCACCTTGAGTCATCAATAATTTTCAAACATCATCCTCAATAAAAGATGTGGGCCTGATGGATGGTGTTGGAGTGCTGATTTTGTTCTTGGCTGAATTGCTTGTTGGTGCTGGTATACAAAAAAAAAAAAAAAAAGTGTTTTCTGCACCCCCACCCGATTTTTTTTTTTAACCGGTAAGTATTCTAGCATGAAGCTATTAAATATTTTATATTTAGAGTGCCTTTTTCATTAAGAATACACTTTTATTTCCTGACATTGAGAAAATGGATCAGGATCATCACTTTAAAAAATTTTGTTTAAATGTAGATTTTGAATGCCTGCCAGGACTGAATAAAAAATCCCTGCAGAACAAACACTAAAAAAATCAATAGTGTTCTTTCCAGGTAGGTATATTTATCTGGTTATGTCTCCTTGCATTTCACTGTAGTACTTTTTGTGGTTTTAGGCCTTTTTTCTTTCATAAAAGCGATGCCTTGTACCTGGTTAAGCTAAAAAGAACTGTTGCACTCTGCGGGTCTTAAATAAATTCCTGATCATAATAATTAAACAGGTGATTCTTAAGGATGTTTTTAATTTCCCATTTTCAATATTGCAAGGAAGGATTCAAAATTATCTTTAAATCTGTTCTTTAATATGCTATTGGCTCATACATATATAAATGAATAGAACCATGTGCACAAGCTCAGATTTCTCTGCATTCCCCTGATTCTCCTCTTTCCTTGTTTTTTTGAGTGAAGGAGAACTAGTCAAAATGAAGAATTAACTTTGGCTGAGGGGCTTGATGGAGTATTGTTTTCTACCTGTGCCTTCTGGGCTGATCTCTGCATCCAACCAGGCCTAATCTCATCCTGCTCCTTGTGACAGTTCATTCGGATCTTTCAGCTGAGACGCTCTTGTGATCACTTGTTAACGTGTTTCAGATTGAAAGACCGACAGTTAAGCACTGTAAACTAGTTTAACTCATTTTCACTGAAATGGGTTAATAAACATGTTTTCAGGTTCTGAGGAGGTAGGATCTAGCAGCAGGATAGGTGAGAACAAGGGGCTGTATAGCAGTAGCTACTCAAGTTGGTATATCTGTAGCCAAAAGAAAAGATGTCAAAAAGTTCTTAGAGGGTGTACACCCATGGACTGTAGGCATTCTTGAACACTTCTATTTCCAAAATTTTAAACATCATGTCCAAGGTATGTATAAATGGCAGCAATTAAAAAAAAAAAAAAGGAAGAAAAAAAAAAAAATAAAGCTATGTAAATTCTATATGAATGGAAAAAAAAGTTGTCTCAATCTGAATTGGTTCAGCAAATCCATAGTTAGAGAAAGAGACCAGAAATACTTCCCTCCGCATATGGTACATAAAAGCCTCATTACATGCAAGTAAAGACTTCTTAGCAATGAACTCTTAGTCTTCTGACCACTGCACCGTCTTTGCAGGGAAGAAAGGAGTGGTTTTGTGACAGAGGGTGTACCAGTTCAAGTGTTCCTGTGGTCTTCTGTAAGTGTTGAAAAACAATTCTTGAGTAAGTGAAGAACAAAATACACAAGATATAATTTTCATCATAGCAGTTTGTTGTCCAAATGAAAAACTTGCAATGCCAGAGATAAAATATAGTAGAGTTCCTAAGCTACTCCTAAGATATCCTGTCACGCAGCTGACATTGCTCTATCGGGTTTTATAAATGATGTACTTCTGCCAGCTCAGATGCAGGCTGAGAGTCTTGCCTATTACAAAGTTTTGCCAAAACAACTTTAAAGTGCTGCAAGTATATTCTATATCAAACAGGAACATATTTTAAAGTAAAGGACTGAATTCAACTGTCCCCTAAATATTTTTTTTTCTAAGTTCTCATCAAGGAAATGAAAAAATATGTTAGATCATTCTTAAGTATTACAAATTTGGTTTGAAAGTCATATTGTCAACATTAAATGCTAGAAGAGATGGTAGGCTTTATGATTTTTGTCATTAATCATATTTCCACTTCTATTTCATCGTCTAGGCTTAGCCAAATACTTTCATACATGGAATCCAGCTAGTAAAAGAAAAGCTTTGATTCTATTCAAGCATCCTGATTGTGAATGCTATTTCAGTCAAATTAGATTGCCAGAGCATGGCAGCAATGTCATTAGTTTATTATGTTCTGAAGTCCTTCCCAAACATATTTCAGTTATTTTGCTTTGTCTGTTTCTCCTTTCCTGTG
>JAVJGG010000030.1:11044166-11058187 GCA_035590195.1 Aviceda cuculoides
CCCCCCCCCCACCCCCCCCCAAAAAAAAAAAAAAAAAAAAAAAAAGAAATCTATCCATCCTGGCAGGGTTCTTTGTTTTGGCCAGGATAAAATTCATGCAATGCTGTAATCAGTGTTCCCCTGAGGCTTGGTACAAACGACTAAATATTTATAGCCCCTAGACAAAACCAAAAGTGAAGGGATGCAGAGCTATCACGCGAAAGGGCAACAAGTCAGAACTTGTGGGCCTTTGCTCTATGACATGAGAGCAAATCCTGCTGCAGCTTGTACCCTTCCTAATTCAGCCGCAACCAACCCACAACCACAAGTCAAGACAGATTGTGGCCCATAACTTACAAGCAAATGCACCTTTTGACCATTTAATCCTAAAGTATATATCTCTTAATACATACTATGAAGTACATTAAAGTAAAACGGTGACAGACTGAACAGTGCCTGCGTCCTTCAGGCAGGAGGGACAGAAAGGTCTCGCAGACAAGGCAGGTGAAAGGCAGCAAGGTGGTTTAAAGTCCTCCTGTCTCCTCCGCTGTGTGGAAGTTACCCCTTATTGGATAGGCAACAGACTGGATCAATGAGCCAAAAACCCCAGTTATTCTTAACAAAGATCAGTTCAGTACTCATGTTCGTTGTGTAGATCCCCAGAAACTGTGGTGGCACAGCCAAGGCAAAGTAACAGACAGAGGCAAAAAAATGGTACTGATATGTTACACCATATCTCCAGAAGTATATGTTACTGGAACAACAACCTTTCTTTTCTTTAATGGAATGCTTAGGTGAATTTGCCCACTGTGTAAAAAGATACATACACTCAAATACAAATTTTACACTGGCATAATATTTGACAGGCAGACCACAGCAGATTAAACAATGGAGTCAGTCTCAATTAAATATCAGACTTATAAATTGCATTCGACTGAAATTCTGGGAAGAAAATACTTATAGAAAAGTTGGGCAGTGTGGGCATAGGGAGTATTCGCAGAGAAGATCTGACTGAAGTTGAAGTGACTGTGAAAGAATTAGGGACCAAATGGAAACGTAACAAATCTCCAGTATGTAAGATCTTATTTTTCCACTGTTTACTGTCTCTGGTGGCAAGTACGATCTTGTGCTAATGCTGAACTGCGAGGCTATGTTAGCAAGGAAAAGTAATGTTTCTGACTTGCTCAGGTGAACTTGAGTCATGAAGCTCAGACTCCAACTCGAACGCACTAAGCAAATGAATGTTATGGTCTAGGGAATAGTCATGACGTTCAAGTCAAAATAAATTGCACAGACCTTTTTTTCTTGTTGAACTTTCCATATTTGTAGAGATACTTAACCCTGACTATGCTAGTTATTTACATGTCATTCTTTCGAAAAATAATTTTTACTAGCCAAGGTAATATTTCTGGTTATGAAAGCACCTGCTTAGATTTCAATGACTTCAGAGAGACGTAAGTTTGTAAGAAAACACTTAAGCTCATACTTGAATACTTTTTTTTTCTCTCAAGTGAGAAATTTAATTAATAAGTGTTAGATATGTTCACGAATACAATTAGACATGTTTCTAAATTTTTAATGAATACGTTAATTGTTCTTTGATATAGCAAAATGATCCATTAGTGAAACTCGTCCCTTGAGTACTTTGAAGATATATATTTCAGCTTTTCACAATACCAGAGCATTCTAAACATTGAATATGGTTTATAGATCATTTTCCCTTTTATTACTAGAAATTCTTTCTGTTGATTTGGGGGAAAAAAGATCCAATGCAAGAATGATCTTCCTATCAAATTATTCATTCATAAATAAAAGGAATAAAATTATCATTTCTTTTTTTTCAGAGGACAATTAAATTTAGGCAAAATTTATACTTTTATCTTGTGAAAATAAAGACATATCTGAGCAAAAGCTGCTTTATGTTATGCTTAAAGCTATGAAGACGACATGCAAGGTAAAAAATAACTCTTATTTGCCTTATTTTTTTATGCAGACACACAATACAAATTTCAAATATTAAACCCAACAGATGTATTTCGATATTGCTGATGTATTATTGTGAACCAGTACATTTATATCTACATCAAGTTAAATGATATAATTTGAACTTCTCCTAATAGTTGCTGTCTTGTAATTACTTCTTTTTCATCAAAGAAAGCAAAAAGAATCTCTTTCAGTTCCAGGGTGCTTTTAAAATTATCAGGTCAATGAAACATTTTTATACTTTTGGGAACAGTGCTAATATTTACTAGCAACAGAGAAAAAAATTGTGCAGGTGGACTACCTGCACATTTTTTGCCTGCTGATGACACAGGAGGGAATTTTCAAAAACATTTCTTTTGAAAGAATATGTCAACCATTTTAAAATAGGCATTTGTATACATGCATGTTGTTTGTATATATGTATTATTTTACTATTACTATAATTCCTATTGCTAAGAAGGAACTAGACATCTCAAAAAGGCTAAACAAATAATGTTGAAGTGTACAGGATTTTAGTTAGATGTAATGAAAGATCAGAATCTTTGCAAAATAACGAGATAGATAAATATATTTGAAAATACAAATAATAAGTGAGCAGTGCATCTGTCAACTTCTCTTTGCATACTTTAAGAGTGCAGATGAACAGAAAACACATCTAGATTAAGAAAGTAAAGGCCAAATAACACCTCTGGCTGCTCTACCTAGTTTATAGCAGCAAATTTTACTGCTTCAGAGAATAAATTTATTGGAAGCTGGGTTAAAGATTAAATTACTGTCCATGGAATACCACACTTAAAAGCATTATGTGGAGGCTATGCTTTACAGGTTTACATACTACCAGAAATACTATACTGGATTAGCTGGACCACTGTTTTGTTCCAGTCTAGAAATCCTAATGTCTAGGAAATGGTTACCTCAGCCATGATGCTTAGCACCACTATTAGAAAAAGTCTAATAATGTCTTCTTTGCTCTCCCTTCTATACTCTTCCCCTCTGCATTCTAAACTGTGGAAAAATATTGTGACCCTTGAAGAAACTCCTTAATGCAGTAATCAAACCAGTAACTTGTTCGTCTCCGAGAACAGTCACCTAACATTTTGTTTGGGTATCCATACCTACTGATTTTCTTTTCTTCTCTTTCGCTGAAGCTTTTTTATGGCAAGTAAAGTGTCTTCTAAGGTCTGGACTGAAAGACATTCTTGCTTTAGGAGACAGCTTTCCTGCCTTTCACAAACACAAAGGACAAAAAATCTTTGAACTCTTAAGAGACTGCTGCATATGCTTTCTCTGTAAGTAATGTGAGTGTGAATGAGGGGAAAAAAATTTAGAGCGATCGTGTTCCAATTAAAAAGGGAACCTAAGAAATATCTCCCATGAGAAATTAGAAGAGGTATCCATTGAAAACAGACTAAGATATATAGAACTCTCGGAATCAACAAAGGAATAAAAGGAAAATTTCTATATAGAAAATCAGGCATCCAAACTATAGTCTCCCAACATCTGGTTCTTGCTGCAGTCTCAGGCATCGAAACCATCACTCTCTAAGCAACTGCAGCTCCTCAGTGTCCTTCAGCTTATTCTCGAGATGCAGGCGCTAAAGGCTGACACTAAGAAAACAGAAAAATCAGACATTTAAATGTCAGGCTTTTGGTTTTGGAATACTTTATTCTTCTGGTTTCAGTTACTCCACATTTTTTGTTAGTTTCTGTTAAGCCTCTGCACCTCAGTAACCCCGTAAGGCAGATCGTGGTTATCAGGTTACTCATACACCAGTCTGGGATCCAGGTTTCTGGTCATTTCTAACGCAGAACAAAGTTGATGAGAACCTCAGACCCAATCAAAATTAAAATCACTACTCATTTATCATTCTACAATAGATTTATTAAGACAATTCTAGTGCAAAAAAAGGCTTTTGTAAAAAAAAAAAAAAAAAAAAGGGGGAAGAAAAAAAAGGAGGGAGGACTCCATTATGACACGCTTTTTAAAGAAAGAAAGTCTTGAAAGTTTCTCTGGCAGCTCCAGTAATAATCCTAACTCTGCCAGCATAGTGGTGATGAATCCTTATGTTCCCAGCATGAGTGTCTTTTCAGACATGCTGTCATGGGAATTGGCATAGTTAAAATGCAGGCATTGTGATGGCACTTTTCTCCTCTTACCATCACACTAGTGTGTGCAATGTAAATGTAAAAGCAAACTCAATGGTCTTGGACAAACACTAAAGCAGCAAAGATGCTAATGGCTGCTAATCTGTGCTTTGTGTACGTGGGATTCCAACCTGCAGCTTCAAGCTCAGTTATATACACTGGAAAAGCAGTGAGTTTTTCTAAAACAAATGTTTTGTGAGTTAATTTCTGTTGAAATGGTTTGTTTCCCCTTACCCTCTTCGATATTGTTTATGATTCATGATTCTGAAGGTTAAGGAAACCCAGGCTTGTTTGCATGCCATAAATTAAAGCCATCAGTATACAATTCATGACTCTGGTTTCACACAGTGGAAAAAGGGATGCTGTCGCTGCTGTCCTTTGCAGGCTAGGGTTGATGTGTAACAGCAGGTGCCTTTGAAAGAAACGTTGTTGGCGCTTGTAAAGGCAGACTGCCCAAAGCTGCATCTTTTTTTTATTTAGGGAAAGGCCATTGTTTCCTTTGTTGCTAGTCTGTCAGGGGGAATCTTTGCAGAAGAGCTCAGGCAGATTAAATGGCACAAAAGGTTTAAGAAACATAGCTACACTCGAGGGTTCATGGACGTTACAGGTCATTGGTCGTATTTAAATATACTCGTACTTGAATGCTGTCGCCATGATTGTCTAAACCGAGCAATCCTGAAATTGTAAGATAACCTTCAGCTTTAATACTCTTTTTGCTGGTGCTTCGTGTTTTTTTTTTTTTTAAATTATTATTTTCTCTTTTAAATTTCTATGCATAGAAGTATTAAACACTATTTTTTACATACAAAGTCTTACGTAATAATTAACAGTCATGTTGAAGCAGACGGAAAAGAAGTATAATGTAGCCTGAAAGAGTTAACTCTAGGAATCTGTGATGCTAAATATTTCAGAGCCTTTTTTATTAAAGTTTAAATTTTGGAAACAAGGTAGCGTACATCTCTAGTTACAATCTTGTGTAACATTGACAGTTCTCACATTTTGTAAGCAAATTTAAATCCTCTGCCATTTCATACAGAACTGAATTATACCCTCACACACACTAGAAACCTGGCTGAGTCAGATAAGTTTCAAGAGTATCAAGTGCAACATTTTTTTGAGATTTAGGTTCTATTTCTGTGTTGAAGCTGATGTTGCTAAACAAGATTCAAGGTAGTTACAACTCTTACTTGCTAAATCTGCAAATAACAGTATTCAGTCTTCTAAGTTGCATCAATTAGAAGGAGGTCTGCGTGCATGATTCTTCATGGCTTTTCCAATATGCTAAAATATGACATTAAATTAAAACTATAGTCAAATGCAAAACATCACATTGATACAAGTACAATTAAATATTTCAATCTTATGAATGTTAAATATTGTAATACTTAGATAAAAATGAGAGATGCTTGCTTTTTCTCTAGAATTAGCACATTTTGACAAAATACAATCTTCCAGCAGCACTGTATTGTCAATGGAGCAGAAGAATTTGTTTATAGTTTGTAGCTTGTTGTCTAAGTACCTTCAGTCCTAGGTTTTTCAAGTGAAGAGTCTCATTTTTTATCCTTTTGGCTGCGCCTTCTGCCCACCATTCCTTTCTGAACTCTCTAAATATTAAAAAATGTTGAAATAGCACACAAGGTATGAATGACTCTTTTGATAAGCAAAATGTCCAAATTCAAATCATAGCAGAGGACTGTCTCATTATGTTGAAAGGAGAATGCAGCACCTCTGTACACCACCCCCCCCCCCCCCCCCCCCCCGCCATTTGAATATTGAAGGGAAAGATAATTACAAGAAGTATTCAATTTGCATTAGATTTGTTTAACTAGCTCCAATCTGCAACAGTAAGTGCTTTGTGCTTCCATTCAATATTTTAGTTGTCAGCAGATGTTCAAAGGGAAGTGCAGTTCCCTGTGCATTGTAGCTGACATCAGGGAGTATGTTCATAGTTATGTAGAATAATATCATACAAGAAAGTAACATACTGTGATTGCAAGTTGCCTCTCATTGCGCAACATAAGGCTTTGGAAGACGCTGCATTTTCTTGCTGATGTATTTTCCCTCTCTAAATAAGCTGGTAAAATACGAGAAGTAGGTTGCCTGGGATATCCTGGGACACAAAACAAAAGTACACAGGGAGGTGTTCAGAAATACTTCTTTCTCTGCTAGAGCAGTGAAGGGCATTTAAGATTCTTTTTGGCACAAGTCTTTTGTTAGTCAGAGTAAAACATTTTCTAAAGCTAACTTTTCTCCTGAAAAAGGCCTTGCTAGCTGGAATGCTGTGTTTCCTTGTGTAACAGCTGCTCATATGTTGTGGCACCTTCCGTAATCAGAATTGGGCAATGGATTACATAATTTTAAGACAAATTCATGGAATAGCTGCATCCTATATCTGAAAGTGAAAAAGGAGAAGAGCAGTGAGTGGGGACAACCAGTCCTTGGGACAGCAGAAGCATAGTGCAATCTGTGAGGTTACCCAACCCAGGTCAGAGCACCCTAACCCCACATTTTTACTGTGGTCTTCATTTGCACTGCTTTGTGTAATGTACCAGATAATGCGTTATAATCAAACAGAAGATCCGTTTCTGTACTTGATTGTATTCCTGAAGTCAAGGAAGGCATTCTGGTGAAACAGAAGTTGGAACTGATTCTGACCTGGTATTTTAAGGACTTGGAAGTTGTCAACCCCCTGGAATTCAACCTGAAGTGCTTAGCACACCAGAAGCACTCCTGCTGCATGCATCATGGCACAGCAGCTTGGCGTGACGGTGATCGAGGCAAACAAACATGGGGGGAGGGATTAAACAATATGGCACACGTAGCCCAAGATAAGTGAGAACATGGCAAAACGTTTTGACACATACTTCGGGATGATTTTAGGTGGCAGCAGCAGAGACCCCAATCAGATTACTCAAACGAGGGGCTGCGATGTCTGACCGGTTTCTGAGCTCAGTCTGAGCGCTGATTATGTGCCTTCTCTTCAGGTTCTCAGCAGGCTGTGATGCAGCCCCCATCACACAGTGGCTTTGAGTACTGAAAATCTGAAGAAAATCCTGGCCTGCAGTTAGGATAGGGAGGGCCCTGTGATGTAGAGCCAGAAACATTCTTTTTCCCCAGTAATCTCCCAAACTGGGTCTAGTCTTGACCCTGAGGATCTTTGTTCTGTGCCTATCGAGACTGTTTCAGTTAAAAAAAAAACTTAGTGAGAACTAGAATTTCTCATGTAGCCGGTTGACGAAATCCAAGGCTTTTTGTGAATACAGCTAAACTGTGGCATGCTTGAGTTAAAAATCTTCTCCATGTAAAAGAAAGCACCACCTCTACTTGAAAATTGGAGGCATCATCTGTTATATTGTTTTCCCTTCTAGATCTGACTTTTAATTTTTTCTTTTTTTTTCATAGTATGTGAGAGACTGTGAAAATCTACACATTGGGAGTAGTATACATTCTCATTCTTTCGAACTCATGATAAAGGCAAGGCACCAGCAAAGTATGTATCAGATCACGAAGAGATAAATGGAGAAGGAGGAAGGGTGAAGACAAAGTATTCCCAACTATGTAAGTATGTTCTCTCAGAACAGTTCTTCTCACCCTGAAGGCCATGGTAAGTAAGTGTAGCACAATGTACAAAATAAGTGTAAAAATACAATTTATTTATAAAATAAATATATTTAAATATGAAAAATACTATAGAGACAGACACAGAAATAAAGAAAAGGACACTTGTCTATTACTCCTTCTCTCAGAAATTAGGACTCTGTTCCCCCTGTGTACTATCCAAAAGACATCCTCTCTGTGGTTTTTAGTTTATCTACAGCACTAACGATTTACTTTTTATGTAAACATCATAAATTTAGATGTTTTGTCATTGAAGAGGACGTTGATCTAGCATACATATAATCACTTATATTGAATACAGCCTGAGTTTTTACCCAGGTTAAAACATCCTCTTCACCTAACTGTTAAGACTTCCTTTTTATTTTTAATTTCATTAAGACATTTAAGGCTCATTCTCCAAATAGTATACTAACTCTTCAGTATATTACTAATCTATTGGAACCTGATGAGCTATTTTGAGACAAAATAGTGTTTTTTGCCTTCTAGAGGAATACTCAAACTTCCGTACAGCCCTTTTTCTGACACTGAGCCTTACACTTCTATTAAAATGCAGCCTGATCACCCTTTATTCAGACATGTAAATGGGATTCATACATACAGTTTATTAACTACATGTCAGCTGAAACCAGAGGAACTAGCTGTTGATCAATTTGGACAGATGAGAAATTTGGGATAACTGGTTTGTAAAACAGCCATCGAGAGATACCACTACGATGACATTGCTCACATTGTTGGCCATTTTTCTGAAAATAATATTTTTTTCTTAATAATCAGATACAGTGGTTTTCTTGATCCTGCAGAAGGAAAGTAAAACCAAACGACCTGGTCTCAAATGAAAATTCTGCAGTATGTTATTTAAGAAAACCAACCTCAATTACAGGCCATGCAAAATTACCATATTTTATTATGGAATGTAGTAGCCACATTTCTTCATAGTCAATTCAATATTTTTGTTCAAGTTTAAATTGATTACTTGGAAAATGAATGAAAAACATTTTTTTAAATTGAATTTCAAGGCAGCTGGCTGCTTAGCAGGAAAGCTGAGTAGCATACTACTACCGCCTAAGAGGTTCTCCAGAATCTTGAAAGCATCCAAAAGTACGATGATTATAAATTTTTACAAGTTTTATGTAATTATGCATGACATTTAATAGAAATCTTCCAAAGTGGCTAGCTGAAGCTTATGTGAGCTCAAGTGAAATTAACTGTTAAGAGTACACTTCAAAAAGAAAGCCTCCTTGTTTTGCACATCTGATATTACAACAGTAATTTTGACAAAGACAATCAAACTGCAACTAAAATAAGCTGTGAAATAGAAGCTATTTTAAAATTAGTTATTTGGAAGCTTGGGTTTGTTCTATTTTTTTATCCTCATTTTTTCTTGCTAAAATCTTAGTCTTTGATGCAGGTACTCTGTGTTTTGGTGCCGTCCTCTTAATGCTTTTCTTTCCAAGCCTTTGATACATTAAACCATGTTGATTTGATTGCATCATTTAAAAAATGGAGCTATTTTTCTCAGTCTTCATTAGTTTAGTGTCTGAATGACAATGGACCAGAATGAGAATCTACAGAAATAGGTTTTATATTCAGAATGATTAGGTAACAGAATCAGAACGCTATTGTTTCATGTGCATTTTTTTCAGCCAAAATCCCACTAGGTATTTTAAAACAGAGCTGTCTTTATCATAAAAAGAAACCATTTAACTTCAGACAGGGTCTATCATTTAATGACACAAAGATGCTACATAAATTTAAACAAAATTACAGAACCACAAATAGTTGAGAACTTTTTACTGATATCATTGTTTAATCAGTTTGAAGTAGAGATTATGTAGAAGAAAACAGCCTGCATGGAGTACCTTTTTGAAGATTCTGCATAACCTTCTGTTCTGTTACAATAGAACAAGCTAAACTATTGAAAGCATTCCTATCCCCCTTCATCTAATATTCCCAGAGCAAATTCTAAACCCAATTAAACAGTGTAAATTGTTTATTACAGCCCTCAATCCTTCTTGAATTCGAACAATTAAAAAAAAAAATCAATGAGAAAGTTAAATAATCTAACTTCACTCTTCTGTTAGGAAGCTTATCTTTGTCTCTAATATCAGCAGTAAAGTTAATGTCAGCAGTTGTAGGAGTATTAATAGTGGATGAGGTTTGAAGGTTCACAGAATGGTTTACTGAAGAAAATCAGAGTACATTTTATGAAATAATGACTAAGAGTGCAATATGGAAAATACTATTGCTAAATGCTTTGACATGAGTCATTGTGGAAGGGATTTTTGGTAATTATGTATCTGCACTAGTGAAGAGTACAACTGTGCAATTAAAATAGTTCTTATGTTCATAAACACTTTTTTTTCTTAGGCCTTTTAATAGCGATGTGAGTGACAGCTGACCCACCTAGGCTTCCAAGTCTAGCAGTGAGGCAACCTGTGCTTGTGTGGGCACTTAATGCCCTGCGCATGTGTCCGACTTGAGGAACTGGGAGTGTATGCACCAAGCATAATGGGACTACAGGGGAAGATTGGCTGCAGAACCCTCCTGTTTCAGAGGATCTTGTTACTTTTTTACTGTATTGTATCATAAACTTCTGTGAAACTGTTATTCTGGCTACTTTGTCTACCTACCGTGAGAATGTGTTGCAAATTTCAGTTGCAATTGCTATTTCTTAAAGCTCTTCTGCTGTAATTTTCTATAACAGCAACCATGCCTAGGACCAGAAGTTTGTTTGGGGTCTGTAATAGAAGTGATTGACCCTCATTTTTGTCAGGAAGTCTACAGCCCACATGGAAAAACACCATCAATTTCCAATTCAGCATTATCTTCTCTTCCCAGTCCCTTCTCAAAGTGAAGCATATGGGGAGTGTGGCTGTTTTCTTATTTTGAAAAATTGTTCTTCTACACTTTCAGGTGCAGAGCAATTAGTGCATTGGCCTCTATCAGTACTGTTGGCAAACCTGAGGAAGTTTCGTCAAAATTCCTGCTTGGGACTTTGGAGGCAGTAAAAAAGTGCTTCCAAAACAGTTCATCCAAGGTTTTTAATGTCTTGTACGAACTCAAGAACAAAGTCTTGAGAGATTAATTAGTGCCACATGTATACTAAAGCAGCACAGTTCACAAGTATCTCACTTGAAGCCTTGTAACTTTCATTTAAGGTACTGCAAATTATTCAAATTTAACAGCTGCTGTTAGTAAATACTAAGTAATTTGACTTAAATTCTTCCTGAAATACATTGGCACAAGTCCCAGCTATTTTACTTGGGCCATGCCTGTGTTATGCTGAAGGTTAGCTTTCTAGCTTAATGTCCCAGACATCATCCACCTCTCCAGCTGTGGCAAATGGTTTCGTTGGTGGGTATTTGTCCAGAAGTCAAACATCTGAAGTTAATGTAATGTTATACTTACACACTGTAAATTCTTTCCATGGGGAGGCTGTTAGTCCTTTGAAATAATATGTTCAAAGATGGAACCTAAAACAAGTTTCAGATTTTACAGTCACATTTACCTACTTTGTGTGAGTGTCTGAGTAGACTTAAAGCTGGAAGAAGACACTAAATAAAGAAAACAATGGTGACATTTTAATGCCAGCTGTTATGCAGTGTGATATAGCTAACTCCAACTGGAAAATGCAGTTCTCACCATATTTCATTGAGTCAACTGTACAACTGAAAGCTTTATAAATGTCAAAATTTAAATTTCAAAATTACGAAGCAGCTTGATGACTGCACACTACGACTGTGTGTGTGGTGGGGTGGGAGGGAGGGGGAGAGATATGTGGAAAGAGGGGTTTGAAAAACAGAAAGGTCTAACTCTGTAAGGAAGACCACTTTCAAATTTAAAACATACTTCCCTCCCTCTTCTGGTGATACTGAAATGTATTCTATTTTCTGCCCTAAAGATGTTAATTGCATTCTTTTGAATGAATGAATGAACCCATCACAGCACCAGTTTTTCTAGGTTAATTGACCCAGAATCTCTTAGGCTCCTCTTGTAAGAGAAGTTCTCTACCCCGATGATCATCAGTGTGTCTCTCCTCTGCTCCTATTCCAGGCTGTGCTTACACAGCATTGTCGGAACAGCGACTGCAGTTAACAACGCTCCAATCAGACCATCTCCATAAAGGGAACAGAGAAGGAGGATACTGGGAATAACTAATTCAACCTCAAAGCTGGTATCAGTGCCTGACTGGGGACTTCAAAGCAGTGGTAAGTAGGCTTGCTAGCAGTGAGCTCAGGTTTAACATTCAGCGGAAATACACCTGACGTACAATACATCTTCCTCGAACATGATGGACCTGTATTATATGCAGCATTCCAGTTGATATATTAGGAGTGCCTGCTCCAATGACATTAATACTTCCATATTTCTTTGTGAAATACCTCGCACGAAAAATCCTAGGATTGCTTTTGACATTTTCACGGCTACTTCACAGAGATGGTTCATAGTAATCTTATAATTGACTAATACACCTTGATCTTGCTCTTCCTCTGACATTTCCAACTAATGACTTCCCATGTGAAAGAGGAAATTCTTGTTATTAATCCCCAAATGCATGACCTTGCACTTTGCTGTGAAATCTCATGCCATTTCCTTGTTCCAGTTCTCAAGGTCTTTTGGGGTTTGGTTTTGTTTTGTTTTTTGGTTGTTGGGTTTTTTTTTTCCCCCTGAGAAAGATTCTGATATTTTCCTGTATTGACAGTATCTCTACTTTACATAATGAACAGAATTAGCAGTCTGAATTTAGTACCAGGGTCCTGAATGAGAATGTTTAAGTCAGAACCTAAGACCAACCCTTCAGAAACTTTCTTTGTAACTGCCTTTGAGCCTGATATGCCACTTTTTAAGGCAAGCTATTGTTGTCTCTCATTTAGTTTGTTCCCTTCCTAAGTAAAACAGATTTTCCTAGTCTAGCAAATCCTTATGAAAGAAATGTCCTTGATTTTTTTCAAAGAAAGATACCGCATAAATGTCACAACCTACATGTGCTAAAACCTTGTTTGCTTTTTGTTACGCTTGTCATTTACTGATTCTTTCTTTCAACATTTGTTCTGTAGTTCTGGATACTCAATAAAGAAGTTCATAACATCCAAGATCATTTCTCTACCCTTTCTAAAACATTTTATTCTCAGAATGTAAGATATCATCCACAGTGTGATCAGTTCTCTAAAAATCCTTGCTAGTCAGTTTTGCACAGCTGGGTCTTGAGAAACAGAGGGACCCAAACCATCCTGCAGATTGCCTGCACCAAAGGCTACTTTTGTGCAGAAGTCACACTGGCCCAGTGCTGGTAACTCCTTTTAAGGTAAAGACACAACAACTTTGCTCAGACAGTTGTGGCACTTTGTGAGCACTTGAAGGTGGGCTAAGCAAACTGCTTTGCTCCTGATCCCAGGGTGGGTAACTGAATAGCTCCCTTTGCTTAGGATATCTAGGAATCCCCGGGTGGAACAACACATCTTCACTCATAACATGAAGACCTATTAAAATTCAATAAAATGTTCAGATCTTTTAAGAGATGTGGATATTCTTGATAACTGCATTCATTATGCATACAGTTCCTATGTGTGCCCAAAGGATACACCTTTATGGCCATGAAGATTCTTGACCACTCACATCTTTGCCTTAAAGTCAAAGGAAAGGGAAACTCTAGTCTTAGTCTTACCACATGGGGGTCAATTTAATTGGTCCCTGGATGATATTGCACTATTCAAGATGAAGTGGAACTTGTTTGCACTGCAGTTCATCTGGAATCATGATATTTGTGTGAAGTGAACCTGAAAAGCTAGGTGAAACGTACAGGTGGTGAACTCTAGCTAGCAAGCTCTGGATCACTAAAATAACATCAGCTGAGGGCATGTATCACATTAAGTTATACTATACAGAGAACTTACTGTGCTTCTTATTAGAAATGTTTGTATACTATATATCCTTTGGTGGGAAAAAAAATCCTCTGTATTCTTTTGCAAGCTATTTTTTGTCATAAACAATAAAATCAGTTTACAATAAAATTCTAAAGAAACATTATTTGTAAAATGTAATTAGACAGAAACAGCTATTAAAAACATTCAGTCCAATGAAGATATGACATCAGCTGGGGGAAAAAACCCCAAGAAAACCAAAAAGTATATCTCTTCAGAAATCAGGCAGCTATATAATACTGTCGTGGTTTAACCCCAGCCAGCGACTAAGCACCACGCGGCCGCTCACTCACTCCCCTCCCCCGCAGTGGGATGGGGGAGGAAATCAGGAAAAGAAGTAAAACTCGTGGGTTGAGATAAGAACAGTTTAATAGAA
>JAVJGG010000030.1:11071116-11085277 GCA_035590195.1 Aviceda cuculoides
GCCATTCAGTGTTTTTTCACCCTTTACAAAAGAGTATACGCCCCTCCCATGCTGGCCCTTCTTCCTAGTTTGGTTGTGTTTGGTTTTTTGGGGGCTTTTGTTTGTTTGGTTGGTTGGTTTGGTTTTTTTTTTTTTTTTTTTTTGTGTTGGTTTGGGTTTTTTTTTTTGTTTTGGTTTGGGGTTTTGTTTATTTGGGGTTTAGTTTTGTTTTTTTTGCTATGACCTCTGTCCCATCTGCTTCTACTGCTAGTTTTGTGTTAAATTTGCTGTCCTTTCTGTCTCAGTGGTTACATCAGGTCTCAGGAGTGAGATGTCTTTGGAACACTGAACTTTTCAAATAATTCTGTGACTTAAAAGTCCTGCAGCTTCCACTCACTACTAAATCATTTCCCCAAACTATTACCAGACATAATAGACAACAACCTTTTTTAGTAATCCAATGAAAAGGAGATATCCAGGAACATTAAAAATAGAGAAATATTAAGAACAAATTCCGTCTTGTCTTACCAAAATAAATAAGCTTTTGGTTCTGTGATAATGTGTCAGATTTAGCACTGTAACTATTAGCTATGAAAGCAAATTAGCTTGTCTACTCCCATTACAATTTAGTTTACAGTAAAACATGTCTTCTCTTTAGTCTAACCTAATTTCCAATGAAAACTTGAGTTGTACCCTTAACCTGAGGGATTTTTTCCAGTCTGCAATAGTTACTTTGTCTTTCTACTGAAACATTTGAATGCATGTTACACACCTGTAACTCAAGGGTACTATACATAACAAATGAATCCAGAGCATTTAGCTGTGGTGTTCTAGGAATTACTTTGGTATGCACAGATAACTGGCCCCAGGTTAACCTGGAGGATGGTCAAGAGATAACCGAGTGCCATTAACTTTGGGTTCTTGAAGCCACAGGCGATTTGCTTCCAAAGAAAACCAGCAAGACTTAAAAGCATACCATTACAAGATCAGCATGAAAATCCTATTAAATTCCACAGCCTATAAGGATTATATGAAGGTTAGCAAGGTGCATATTACCATTTTCTATGAACACTCACACACATACACAAACACACAGGCAGAGGCAGATATGTAAATTTGTTCTGAAGGACTTTTCTTCTACACTAAGCAAAAAGGGGAGAAAAGGAAAAATCTCCTTCTACATCACAACCTGTAACTTTCTGCATTACCTGCCATCACAAAATGTCAACTAGGCTGCACAATGAGCTAGGTTACCTAACTTTGGATGCCACATTTCAAAACAATAGTGTATAACAGTAAGAGCCAGATTGTTCAAATATTGTGCTGTTGTGGTGCTAGAACACTTCAGTCATTGATTTATCTGTCTTCAGCAAGTATTAACATCTGCAGATGGTTGCCTAGCTACAGGAAAACTAAGTTTAGGTTTATGCTGAGTACCAGGTGTGTACCATGGCCCATGCAAGAGCCTTGGTTCCTGCAGGATCCATACTGGGAAGCTGTCAGAGCACACTGCAGTTCTCTTCCAGTCTTGACAAATAGGCTTTCCTTTCTGTTTTTAAAACCAAGGTACAGGGATACAGAGGAGGGGGAAGGGTGGGGAATTGCATGTCTGGGCTCCAGCTTTAGGTCTAAACTTAGGTATAATCTTGGGGATTCAAATCAGATGACACAAGATATGTTGAGAATGGTGGGAAATTGGATGGGTCTCAATTACACAGCTAGTCTTCCAGCTTCTCTGGTGTCATTCTCTGTAATGGTCTAATAGTTTAGTATTAAGATACATTCACAAGTGGAGCAGACTTAAGTTTTGCTGATACATTATCATATTAAGTTAAAGCGCAAAGAATTTCCTACAGAAGAAACACATTTCTTGTCAATTTACCAGTTTGTTATGAGAACAGGAATGTGGAGCTGCCTGTAGATGCAGCAGCAAGAATTTTTTTTCTTCACTGAGATTTGACTTTTTAAGATATTTTTACATGGGGTTAGTGTTCATGAAATAGAAGAAACAGTGTTCAAAAGTTTCTTGCACAGTTCTGCATGCATATTTCAATCCTGATCAGCACAAGATGCTCTTGGTCGTCTGTTGAAGGGAATCAGCCAGTAGCATCAATATTTTGTGACAGCTGCAAATAAAGACTAAAATGAAACCATCAAACTGATTTTCACTAGCAGAAACTGATCGTAGATATCCAGAATGTAACAGCTAATGTGTTAATCTTCTGTTTAATATCATTCAGAGTGTGTGTGTGTACTCTTGTACTTATGCCTCTTTCTTTTTATATATCAGCATTCATAAACTTCTCTGGAAAGTAGATAAGAAGGAAGATCATGATAAGCAATGCTTTGGGTGTTAGTGATAGAAATTGGGCATGCTGCCAGTATAAAGGTATTTAGAGCTTGTGCACCAGTTCAGTGCTTATGTTTTCTTCCTCCAAGAAACAGCTGCATGTAGCCTTAGATTAATGTGAGTGTGAAAACAACAACCTTTAATTTTATGCAGCTAATATTTCAGAAAATATCAAAGCAAAGGATGTAGTATCTAATGAACTACAGAGTATAATCTTAGTTACTTTTATCTTTTTGTACACCAGAGAAATTACCAAAACTATCTGGCTACTTTAAGATAAGTCTCTTCCTAAAATGATTCAACAGTGCAATATATAACCATGAAACCCATTTAACACCGTTGTCCCTGGACACAAAATGAATTTCAGTTATGTAGATAGGATGAATTCATTTTTAACAGTTGTCGTGATTACAGGTCTAGCTGCACAGCTGTTGTCCTTTTGGTCTTCGTAAGTGCATCCACTGAAGTACCAATTTTCAGGCTTTTACCAGTCCTAAACCAGAAATTATCCTAAACACAGTGCATGCATATCTATTGTACTTACTCATATGCAGAGGCCTGTGAGCAACAATGAGTACAGTGACCAGTCAACTTTTTGTAACCAAATAGTATTTGCTTAAGAGAAGAAAGAATGCAGATATAAATGACTTTAAAACAGAAGGCAGCACACAAGACTCTTTAAATTGTTGATTCTTTTATAGTGACCTAAAGTGGACAAGAGTTTTCAAAAAACCTTTAAAAACCTTTGTGGGTGGGTCCTTGTATTTCTGTTTATTAATCATCTGCTTGAGAAAAAGTGAGATGCCTTTGAATTTCAATAGTGCTTTTGTTTCCACTGTTCTGGGACAGCAAGTGGGACAACAGGTGGGTGGATGGATGGATGGGGACAGCTTAAAATTATGAAAGCTAAGAAATCAACTTTGTTTGAATAAATCAATTTGCTTGAAGGCTGTCTTACGTCACCACCATTGAGGTTTTTCGTGTTAGCTTCCATACATCTCAAATTAAACCACCTCAATAATTTAACCAGCAGATAGTTTTCATAAATTTATGCAGTGTACACTTAATTCCATGACAGCTGTATTCTTGAATATAGGTTATATTCTTCAACGTGTTTTAACTAGTTCTCCAAACAGTTATTTTTTTCAGGACAGGTGGTAACCATTGAAATTTTAATACTACTTTGTACATTATTCCTCTAAAAATCTTTACTGCTTTTTGAGAATATCTTACTGCCATGTTCTAGACAATATGGATAGAAATTGATGCAGCTGCAAAGTACCACTGATTTTTTTTTTTTTTTTTTTTTTTTTTAGACTCCCTGATCCTCAAAGGAGTTAGGTACATGCTTAACTTTCACCTTTATGGCCATGTACTTTCAAGTATGTGGGACTACAATGTAGGTACATTTAATCATGGGAATTTTGTCCCTGTAGTTGGGTCTTGTTTTTCATCTGATCCGGGACAGAAACTTCGGTCTGTTATTCTGTATCCTGATGAAAGCACTGATCAGAAACATGCAAGGAAAGAATGAAATATTGCTTAGTTAAATCAATTTCCATGTGTCTCTTGATTTTTGTCATGTTTGGCAGTTAGGTTTTCAAAGCTATTTACTTGTCGGCAAAGATTTGTTTCCTCATGACCTGTCTTATCCTCTTCTATGACTTGGAAAGGAACACATAATACTGAATTACTTTAGGCTGTGATGTTCAAAAGAGCAGGATTAGAGTTTGACTACAAGATTGAGCAGGAAGAGAAGCTGGGCTGAGAAACGTAGTGTATTACATGAAAATATCAATACTGCAAAAACAAAGAGCAGAGAATCAATCATAGAATCATTTGGAATCAGGTTGGAAAAGACCCTTAAGATCATGAAGTCCAACCATTAACCTAACACTGCCAACTTCATCAACCATGTCCCTAAGTGCCACACCTACTCGTCATCTGCAAATTTACTGAGGGTGCACTCGAACCCCCTCGTCTGGATTGTTGTTAAAGATATTAAACAGAACTGGCCCCAGTACTGAGCCCTGGGATACACCCCTTGTGACCAGCCGCCAACTGGATTTAACTCCATTCACCACAGCTCTTTGGGCCTGGCCATCCAGCCAGTTCTTTACCCAGCAAAGAGTGAAGAGAAGATACATCCACCATGTGTGGAGCTTAATATAAGGGGAAGCGTATTTTGTGGTTTTTGAGTTCTCTGAATAAATGCACAGAGATCAGGAGGCAGCTGCATGATCCACCGGTCAGCGTGTGTTATCTGCCACTACTGTGCCCATCAGAGAGCGTAACTCTTACTGTAGTCATACCAGAGACCCTGGCTTTTCAGCTTCAGTCTCATAGTTTCATCCCTTGAAGTCTTCCATTGTTAATCCTTGGTATCAATCAAGTTGATAGCTATTAAAACCGTGGTAGCTTAAAGACTATGACATAGTAGATGCTTGTTTCTAAAACATGCTCTGGATTCTGTTGTTGAGACGACCCAGTGAGTGTGTGTGTTTGTGTGTGTGGTGCATGGGGGGAGAGTGTGTGGCGGGTGCATGTGTGTATGTGCATGTATGCACAGAGGAGTTACAAAGGGCTGAGTGTCTAGCTGTCCTTCATGAGAGCCAGAAGAACAGAAGTGGGGACGTTAGCAAAGCAGTAGTGTGAGGGAAAATCTCGATACTACTCCGTATTCAGCACTTTGAGGAGAGAGTTTGCACCAGATTTAGATGGACAATTAGAAACAAATTAATAGAAGAAGTTACTGACTCACATTATGGTAATTAAATGACATTAATCTGACCGACAGTGGCTATTGAGGATAGGAAGAGTTTCTTGTATGATCCCCTTTCTTTTACGCTTTTAGCATATTTGCAGGTTGGGGGATGAGAGATTTGCTCATTCTTATCCCCACAGAATTTCTATCCAACATTTTAATAATTAGGCTGTGGGTAAAAGGTGAATGAATGTCATCATTACTGCAAATAGGCAAACACAAGGGAGGGAAATAAAGGCAAAGTTTCAGCTATAATACAAGGAGCTTGGACTGAACTTCTCACAAATTTGTAGCTACTTGGGATGATGCTACCCTCAATTTTTGTAATTAAAATGACGTAAAAACACATGAACTAATAAAAATGTTTTGCATGGTATAGGTTCTGTGCAAATTTCTGTACGTGTACATGTAGCCATGAACTGACCTAAACTTGTAGAAAATATTTAGATCAAAAACCATACCAAAAGCAGAGATGAGCAAGAGGAAAATGAGTCTGACTTCCCTTTTTCCCTTACTACTGCTAGCCAAACTTGCATCCATTCCTCAGTCATATATAGTTATGGAGCTTGCCTTCATCCAGTCATCCACTCTGGCAGTACAGGGTCTCATAATTGTAATCATGAGAAAATTAAGTCTTCCTGACTGAGCCTTTAGGCTATCTGCTCCACAAAAAACAGTAAAACAAAGGGCATTACATCTTTTGTGGATATAGATAGATGTGTGATTTGACAATTGCTACTTACAGCTTTATCATTCTACAGAATCTTTTAGGACACTGTAATTTTCTGTTTATTGAGCGAAAAACTTCATATATAATATATAGACATATATATATTTATTTATTTTTTAATTTTGAATCAATCCAGAAGAAGCTTTTCTACTAGCTGTCATTGCTTATTTTCTCCAGACTGCTGTAAACTTCTGATTAAAAGCTCCAGAAACTTTCTGGAATTTTTACATCATGTAACTCCTCCAAAATTTCCTAAGTGGTAGTTAGTCCATGCAAAAATTCTGTTTCAAAGAATAGGACTAACATCAGTCAGTGTCTACAGAACCCAAATACATTTCTTTAAAAACCACTCTCAATTTCTTTGTACCATAGAAATGTACAATAGCCATAGAATTTTCAAAATAAACTGTAGATCTTAATGGATTAATAAAATTCGGCAATAATGTTCAACAGGTTCTAAGTATTTATCTTGTCAGTAGTTTCTATAGTAGCATTTTCTGTAAGGAAAGCATTTGGCAGGCCCTCAATTTAAAAATATTACAGATCAAAGTTGTCTATCTATTTAAAGTATTAGGGTGTGTTTCTCTTGGTTTCTTTTGAGGGATGAGGGAGCTGTGGTTTTATTTTGTCTGTTCCTGGACTGGATTCAATCATGTAAACCTGAATTACATGTTATTTTTTTGTTGTTTCTTTCTTGTTTAGTGCTCCTTTTGGAATTGATACTGCTTGCTTAGATGATTCTAAAGCTACAGTTAGAAAATACCTAAATATAAAATAGATGCATGAGTGCATCTTGGGAAGGTGGTATTATGGATGGAGAGCTGTCATCACATCCTTCACAATTACATTATCGTGTGCTCCTGTGGTGTACACCTGTGGCTTGTTGGCAAGGCATTTAATTCTAAGGACTATTGAACACCATGCATTTTCATAGTGAATCAGCACCAAGTTATTTAACACAGGTGTTTCTGTAATTGTGATACATTGGGAGATTCACAGTGTTCAGTAGCCTTCAAAATTACACCCTCCACCTGTGTGGTGAAGTAGTTTAGCAATACCTCACTAATGTTTCTAATAAGCTGTGTTGTGTTAAAGTTAGGCATCTGTGTGCATTTATGCTGAGCCATGGTTCAAGCACCTTAAAATGAAATTCCTCAGGTTTGTTACATTAAAATAATATTCCCAACTGTTCTCTTAAAGGCCCAGCTACTAGATGAGCCTTTTCATTTTCTTTTAGAGGGATGTTGCCAATCCTCCTTGCTCTGGACTTGAAGTCAAACAAATTTTACCACATTCAAGAAATACTGTATCATGAAACATTGAGGTGACTTTAATTGTCTATAAGAATAAACATTCTGACATGTACATAATTATGGATTATAAAACTATCAGCAGTGCTGGGACTGGAGGCGCTTGTGATGGCTATGTGTCACTTTTTTTTAGTTTTTTTTTTTTTTTAATGTAAACATGACATTCTTTCCACTTGTACTGTGAAATGTTTGTATTTGAAATGCCATCAGGAATTCAACCAGAGTCTCAGCTTTCAAAAGGAAAACGAGTGCTGCTCCTGAGATCTGCCAGGCACTGCGGAGTGGCCAGTTCAGCTGGCAGGAAGGATCTGTGAGAAACAGGGTCCTGACACGTCATTACCAGAGCTGGTAGCTCACGTCTCACCCACAGGGGAAATTAGCCACAGGGAACTATGTTCTTTGGAAGATCCTCGCTTTGCAGAAGATGATGCTGGTCAGCTATACCTTTCTTTTGTGTAATGTGCTAGATTCTGGGTCCCATGTGTCTGGAAACATATCTGCCTTGAGCTTTTGCTTGTCTCAGTTACGTAGCTTTTGCTTAGTATCGACACTGGAAGGGATAGCCTGCATTCTGAGTTCCAGTATGTACTATTCAGTCACTGGCAATTGTTTTTTGTCCCTCTTTAAAGTATCTGAATGGATTTTGGAGGGAGCAGTAAAACTGACATCTGATAAACCACTTGTATATCTAACCACAGTGGTGCTAAGCTTTTCAAAGAAAAGTTTGCATGAATTTCTTTGTTAGGATAGAAAAAGTGTTTTGGGGATTGTTTGGGCTTGTTTGGGTTTGTTGGTTGTTTTTTGTTTGGTTTTTTTTTTTTTTCTTAGCCTTATTCTTAGAAACAGCCAAACTGAACTGTCCCCAAAACTTTCACCGGAGGTTGAAATGTTGGAGGTTTGGCAAAGTTCTGTTTTACTAAGCAGTAGGCCATGAGAAGTGTAAGGCAATTATCAGACGTGGTGCTAAGCTGATTTGTTGCTGCACCATTCCTGTTTCACAGTTGTATAAATTTATTGATTTCCCTGTAGCTATCACAGTAGCTAAATTAAATTAGCTGAAATTAAAATTAAAGAAAAATTAAAAAAGAAAAAAGGAAATTGAAGTATACTATCAAGAGCTAAAATTTCAAAGAACTGCGGTGAATCTGGTCCAATGTGAAAGCTGATATTTCAAGGACTATCATAGCAATCATGGCAAAAGGCCAGCATGGATCAGCAAGGAACTCCTGATTGAGCTCAGCTAGGTAAAGGAAGAACACAGAAGGTGGAGGCAGGGACAGGGTAGCTGGTAGGAATACAGAAGCATTGCCCAAGCGTGCAGGGATGGAGCTGGAAAGCCAAAGCTCAGCTGGAGTTGGAACTAGTAAGGGATGTGAAGGGCAGCCAGAAGAACTTCTATAAGCACACTGGCACCAAAGGAAGGTGAAAGAAATGTGGGACCACTTCTCAGTGGGGCTGGAAATCTAGTGACAAATGACATGGAAAAAGCTAGGGTACCCAATATTGGTTTACCTCATTTTTTCACTGGTTAGGTTTGCCCACGTGCCTTCTAGGTCCTCAAGTCTGTTAGCAGAGTCTGTGGGAGAAAAGCATTACCAACAATAGAGGTAAGATCAAGTGAAGGTGCACTTAAGCCATATGGACACACACAAGGTCAAGTTGCCAGACAGAATGCATGCAAGGGTGTTGGGGTAGTTAGCTGCTGTCTTTGTGAGGTTGCTGATAATTTGGAAAAGGGAAATGATACCACCATCTTGAAGATGCAGAAGAGGGAGAAACCACAGAACTACAGGCTAGTCAGCCTCACCTTGTGTCCTGGGAAGTCTTCACTAAGAAAGTGGATGCTTATACATAGCGCACTTTCTATACGTTTCTGGATGGTAGCAAACTGAAGAAAGGGTGGAGGTGCTGTTCACAAGCCAGAGAAAAGGGATGACAAGAACTGAATGAAGTTCAGCTTTGGTAAATACAGACTTCTGTATCTGGGAGGGAATAAACTCATGGAGGACTACAGTCTTGGTGCCAGCTGGCTAGAATGCAGCTTTGCAGAATGCAGGACCTGGGTTTCCAGCTGGAAAACCAGTTGAACTGGAGGAGTCAGCAGTGCACCCTTGCAGCAATGAAAGCCATCTGCGTACTTGGCTGGATTAGCAATAGGACAGCCAACAGTCCAAGCGAAGTAAATCTTGTGCCCTACTCGACTCTTGTGAGATCAAATATGAAGTACTGTATTCTGTTAGGGGCTCTCCAGTATATTGACATACCATTGGGCCAATATAGAAAGATGGAGTCAGGCTGTTCTCAGAGGTGCACAGTGGAAGCAGGACAGGCAGTGGACACAAGCTGGAACATGGGGAAATTCTGACAAGATAGAAGAAAAAGGTTTTCATCATAACAGTGGTCAAACAGATGGAGCAGGTGCCTGCCTGGAGAGGCTGTGGGATTTCTGTTCTCTGAGATACTTAAACTCAGCTGGACACTATTCTGAGCAACCTGATCAGAGGGGGGAGGGGGGATGTAACCAGCCTTGAGTAGAAAGTTGGACTGGATGGTTTCTGGAGGTCCCTTCCAGAATATGTTTTTCTATAACTCTGTAGAAATGCTGAGACAAACTTTATATTCTACAGAAAATAGTGGTGGGGGAAATTGTGGTCATGGTGACAAGGATGCAGATTTACTTTAATTCTGTTGTAAAATTTATCTACTCTACATTTTACATTTAGTAGAAAATATATCGTAATTCTCTTGAGCAGAATGCATTGCTTTAACTCCTAGATAGCTTGAAATCTTTATAACGTTAGGGTCTGCTAAGCTCTTCCAGAATGCTGACCATCTAGAAGCTAGCTTCCATATAAAATATGTTTGTTCAAATACCTTATGTGATTTTTTAATAAAGTTTTACCAAATACACTATAAACTGAATATTAAGAAATTGAAAACTAGAAGAAAAAAAAAAAGAAAAAGTATATCTATCTAGTGTTAAATGATATTTTACTAAAAATATTTATAAGCAGCAGCCATGGTGAGGAAGTAGGGTGATAAATAAAGTCTGAAATACAGAGCTACAGCCAAAAGTGTTCAACTAAAAAAAAAAAAAAAATTAAACCTAAACCAATGCCAAACACCTTCCTAGGCCTTTTGGGGCATGAAGAGAAAAAGGCAAGGAATGCATTTTTCATGGGAATGAGAATTACTACAGAGCATTTATTCAAGTCCTTAAAAGTTCATGTATATAAGCATAGTCCTCTAAGATCAGAATTAATCTTGATGTAGTTCAGCTGAAGGCCCTAAAGTTGCATCAAGGAACAATGGGTACATTCTTATAGCACACTATCCAGTTGTTGCTTTTCTAATTTGTTCAGCCTGTTAAAAAAACCAATCCTGACTCCTGAGCCTCCTCTAGCGTCCTAAAAATAAAAGCAAGTCATGCATACTCAAAGCAAAGCAAAGTATAGAATCATTGATTAAATGTACATCTTGCCAGAGAGGTATTCTTAAGCCTACAAGTTTTTTGTTGTTGTTTTTTTTTTTTTCTTTATTTTCATGGTGCAAAATGAAAAGTTCCAGTTGGGTTCACATCCCCAAGTGTTTTCCTGTGTTTCTGGCTAGTAAAAGATGTAATAGCTCAGAGCTATTGTTTCACAAATACTAGCAACAGTGTTTGAAACTACAAGAAGTAAACAAGCAGATTCTCCACTCCACTTTTCTGGCTCTTAGCTAGTTAGATTTATCTTGTGCATACCCATGTATCAAAATTGAAGAAACCAATTGTTAAGGAACTTTATAGTTTTACCTGAGTCCATTTGGCAAATTGATACGGTAGCATTTTAGTGATACCTTATGTTTTTAGGCAATTATTTCAATGAATAATCTGTCCGATTTTGCCAGGTACCTTGCAAGTGTATCCCACTCCAGCATCCCACAATTTCTATCAGACTTCATCATAAACATCATCAGTGTTTTGAATATTTCTTTTTCAGTAAGTTGTGTGTGCAGTGACAGCAGTATTGAATCAATACATCTTTTTATCGCCATATACTTTTTACTGCTGATTGTAATTCTTCTTCCCATTTCTTTTCCTTTTTTTTTTTTTTTAAATTTTTTTTACTTTTTAACGTATGACTTCCATAGAAAAGCACTCAAATTTTCTTAGGTCAGCATTAAGTTTTATATACTTATATATTTAAGTCATAAGGAATTGACATGATAATTATATTCCTTGCTTGCTCACTTCTAGTGACAACAGCCAGAAAATAGGAGGGACTATGTTTCTTTGAAAATAAGGTTTATACACTGTCGTGAACATTGTGTAGTTCTAATGACTTCATTTGGATGAGGACTTTTTAAAAAAATCCATCAAAGCTGATAAAAATACTTTTTGTTACATTCTTTAGTTTCTGTTTTATCCACCACAACAGATGTTGGGTTGGACTCTTATATGACTTATTTAAGTATAATATTTTATTCATCCAGGCACAGAGGAAGGAAATACAATTTGGCCTTAATTTAAATTTAGAAGAAATTAACCCCCTCCCCAAATCCCAAATCCAACTAAGAAATAGCGTAATTATAGCACTATTCTTCCTTGCTGTACAGTGGGGAAATCAGTATTAATACTACTGAAGTCTTTTCAGCCAAACCAAAGCAAGAGTAACACCACATAACATGTAATTAAACAATCATAGATTCATATTTCTCATGGCAAAACTACAATTTATCAAAGCAAGAATTTGGAGGCGTTTAAGTCCTTTTTCTTCTCCTCATATGCTGATATTAATAATACTAAATGTTTACTTTTAATCTACTTCCATGTAAAAACTGGTTCCCTAAAGTCACATTTAGTAAGAAATAACAACTGTATAATTTTTTTCCAGGGAAAAAGGAGGGAGAATCATATTCATTATGAACTGCTGCTTTGATGTGAAAAGGCATCTGAACTGTAGATAGTTCATGGTTAATGAAATGTGTAGTCAAGGTCAGAGTAATGCTGTCTTTTGAGTTTTAACTATGATGAATTTACTCTCCCTTCCATCTCCCCCCAAAAGTCAGAAAAAGTCTTACATTACCTTGAAGTAGCAATGGGGTTAGCTTTAAAGTACCAAACTCAAATGTTCTCTGTTGTGTCTGAATTTCAAGCCAGGTGGCCAAAGAGATAATATGACAACTTTGGGAAAGAATTTCCTACTCCTCCATGCTTTCTGAGGTGATTCATTGACTCCTCCTTAAAAGCTGACAGGTTAAACAGGAACAATTCTGAAAAAGAAAAGAAAAGTAGAAAAGACATTTTTATGCAACACAATGTCATATCAGAGAGAAGGGTCAGGTTCCCAACCTTAAATCCTGGGGAGGGGTGAGATTTTATACTTCGGGAAAGATTCTCAAACCCACAACAGAGCCATGATATCTTGCACCAGCGCCCAGAGAGAAGTCAGGGAGACTAAGAAGTGCCAAGCAGTTTCATAGTCATAGTCTGTCTCATTTACAAATCTAAAACTGGGTATTCTCTTTGAATGTCTAACACTTTTCAAAATTTGCCAGAATTTTTAAGTATGCTTTGTAAATTTTTAAGCACTGTGTAAAACTTTCCACTGCAGCTGGAAAATAAAGAATCAGCCTTTGCTTAAGGTATTGTTAGCAATTTTCCATCAGAACAAATTCATTAGAATTTGTATGAGGCAAGGAAATTAGTCTTCTGTGATTCCTCTCAGCAAATTCAGAGATAAAGCTGATGTTTAGTATAAGTATGGTTATTGATCAAAAACAGGTTTTCACATTCATGTTTCTCTTTTAGCTTACAAATGGCTTGCAAAAAAAATAAGCAGATTTTCTTTCCAGGATAACGTTTATTATTTGTTGCATTGTGTACTATCACGCCATTCACTTCAACAAGTAATTTTTGGCTGTTTTTTGTTGTTTTGTTATAGAAGTAAACCTTTAACAATGACATAACAAATAACAATATTGAGTAGCAAACTGTATTTCCAGCATGGAATTTATGAAACTTTGGGGACCTAATAGTAACATTCAATTTAAGAATGCTAGGTAGTTGAATGTGGATCCAAAATTATCTGTTGGTCAAGTCATGCAAATCAGGAGAAATGGATCTGAGCAAATTATTCTGCCTTATCTGTTGTTTCTGCATTGTAAAAAAGACAACAGAAATGTGACCAAATATATCTGGTGTGCATATTTGTTGATGTACCTGAGAACTGAAAATGAAAGAAAATCCATAGCTCTTCTCAGTGTCAATCATATGAAAAGGACTGGTTGTTCTGTTACATCTCAGTAGGTATTGATAAACTCTGGAACAACTATGAACTCTCTCCTGCAAACTTGTGACCACCCACATTGCTCCTACTTTGTACCAGTGGAATACAGAGCAAAGCTAGTCCATCTGTTTCCACAACTATTTTCCTAGCCTGTTACATTGAACACAAATCACCAAAGACAAGTTTTTCTGAGAACTTTCAATGTCTTCATTTCATTTTTCTTCTCTCCTGCTTGCTTTTCATTGATTACTTGCTGGAAAATTGCTCATTTGCTGAGGTTGTTTTCCTAGAATTTCTGTGTTTAGGAGAGCAAAAATGGTGACAATATAAACTGGAGCAATGAAGCCTATCTTTATTGCTGGGGAGGTAAAAGAAAGGAAAGGCATGAGTATGAATTGCTTTAATATGTTTGTGGCAACTAGAAATGGGCAATGTAGTTAGTGGGATGCTGGACTGGAAGGGAGGGGTAAGGAATAAGCTACTCCAGGCAAAATATTTTCACTTAAATATCAACAGAAAAGTTAAGAGTAGAATAGACTGTTTCAGTTGGAAAGGACCTACAACGATCATCTAGTCCAACTGCCTGACCAATTCAGGACTGACCAAGTTAAAGCGTGTTCTTAAGGGCAGTGTCCAAATGCCTTTTGAACACCGGCAGGCTTGGTGCATTGACCACCTCTCTAGGAAGCCTGTTCCAGTGTTTGACCACCCTCTCAGTAAAGAAATGCTTCCTCATGTCCAGTCTAAACCTCTCCTGAT
>JAVJGG010000030.1:11085877-11114824 GCA_035590195.1 Aviceda cuculoides
AAGAGAGTCAACATCACTTGCCAGTTTGGTATCATCAGCAAACTTGCTAATGATACATTCAACTCCTGCATCTGGATCGTTGATAAATATATTGAACAGAACTGGCTCTAGAATTGAGCCCTGAGGAACACCACTGGTGACTGGTCACCAGCCAGATGTAGCCCCATTCACTACAACCCTTTGAGCTCTGCCCTTCCGCCGGTTCTTCAGCTGGCACACTATGAACCCCCTCATCCCACAGCTGGACAACTTGTCCAGAAGGATGTTGTTTCAAACAGCATCAAAAGCCTTCCAAATATCCAGAAAAACTACATCCACTGTCTTCCCTTCATCCACTAGGCAGGTGATCTTATCATAGAAGGATATCAAATTAGTTAGGACTTTCCTTTGGTGAACCCATGTTAACTGTGTCTGATGATTGCATTATTCTTTAAATGCCTTTCAACAGTACCCTGTATAAACTTCTCCATAATTTTTCCAGCAGCTGAGGTCAAACTAACAGGTCTGTATTATCCTGGGTCTTCCCTCATATCCTTTTTGTAGATTGCAGTAACACAGGCTAGCTTCCAGTCAGCAGGGACCTCCCCAGACTCCCAAGACCTTTGGCGGGTGATCGAGAGGGCTAGTTCCTTCAGTAGTCTGGGAGGAATCCCATCAGGCCCCAGGGACTTGTGAACATTCAGCTGGTACAGCTGGTCTCTTACAATTTCAGTGTCCACGAATGGAAAGTCACGGTTCTCACACTAGTGGTCCTCCAACACAGGGGACCGGTCAGCCCAAAGTCTATCAGTATTATTAAAGACTAAGGCAAAAAAAATGCATTGTGTGCCTCTGCTTTTTCTTCATCCCTGTTACTCAGATGAGACAGAGTATGTTAGCCTTTTGCATTTGACAAAGTAAGGAACTTCCATTATCTAACTAAAACTACATTTTCTGTAGCTATGAAATCCTGTCACCTGCAGAGATACATGCTATTTGCACTGTCTTAAAGTGCTATCCAAACTTTGGGTTTTTCATGGTGGAGTGGACACATTATTAAATAATCAGATTTTACCAATCTTTTTATATGTGAACTGAAAGCAAAGAGCTATCTTCACATTGCCCAGTTACAGGAAAGGTCAGCTGAAGTTTGCTTCTGTTGTTTGAGCAGTGCTTGGCATTCTCTTCTTACCCTCTGTCTGCTCCATAACTCATCTCGCACAGAAAGGTCAGGAACGGAGAGAAGGTAAGATACCAGCTAAATAAGGAGCAAAAGATTACTTTCCTCCTGGAAATTGTCAGAGCAGAAAGGGAATTTCTAGAATCCTTTTGGGATAGGAAAGAAGACCTGAGATAACTGAAATGTTTGGATTACACACTGTACAATTCAACTGGTTGGATTCAGCTCACATCCTTGTATAAATAAAGGAATTAACTTGGTGTAAAGCTGTCCAAAGCCATGGAATAGTTACAGCTGACTTTTTTTTCTTTTAATCTGTGCTTATGTCTACTTACAGCATGTGGATTTTTCCTCCCTGCTCTCTTTTTCCTTTATCCGACCTAACCTTTACTCGTGTTCTTGATTATGGGAAAGGACAAAGGTGAATTGAAAAAAGGATGGTTGTTGTCATTTTCCTCACCTGCCACAATAATTCTAAATCAGGTATTTTTAGACTTGTAGCTTCTTCAAAAAGACTGAGCCAAAATTAACCTCTAAATTTTCTATCACATAGCAAAAGGCTGCGTTCAAGAAAGAATGGCAAAGAAAATGAAATGTTCTTTGTTTGGCTCCTTACACAGTGTGGTTTGTTATTTCAGATTAGTGAAAAGTTTTCTAGATAATGTTGTTGCAGAGTTTGAAGCAGAAGCTGATACCAAACTCAGTATGAATTCATTGAAGCTGTGAGCCTGAAACATTTTGCTTATACCATCTGGGCAGCTTCCTATACATTTTTGCAACATTGTGGGGAATCTGCCTGATTTCATGACCTTTTACCTCACAGACATTTCTTCAGTTCTCTGAGTAATACCAAAGTGGTCAAATAAGAGCAACTTTAAATAAATTATGTCTAATCCATGCTTTTGTGAAAAAGAGTACACTGCCTTACATGTCTTAGGTGTATCCACAGCCTTTTCACAGTGCCTTTTATGGGCAATCTGACTCATATGCAGCAAACACCAGTGTAACCTTGACTAGATATTCATAAGCTGAAGTACAGGGACTTGCAATTCTTGATCATTCCATACATGGTTTTATAACTTTTTGTCATGGAGTATCTGTAGCACTGCTCAAAGAATTTATGTGGTGGAGGAAGGAAACCATTTTTAACACTGTGTCTGATGGTAAGGTTGGAAGTAATGAATGACCTCTCTCTGTTCACATCACTTGACAAGTGGTCTGTCTTACTGTTTTTGAAAAAAATCTGAAACACTGAGTAGTCCTGGTGAGAGGCCCTGTGATGACTTTTTTATTTGCAAATACAGCAGAAAAGTGATTTTTCATCAACACAAGTTATTATAATGATAACATAATATGAATATTAATTAATTTTTTAAACTTCAACAAAATAATTATTGTTACTTTGAATTATAAATAGCCTGTAAGAGTCCAAATTTGGAACTTGTCATGCTCAGTGGTGAACAAATGTGCAATGTGAACAAATGTGTAGGAGGGAACAACTAAAATACAGAAAACAAATGTTTCCAAAGGAAAATTTTAAGACCTTCTTTTCAGAATGACAGCTGTGGAGGTGTTCACAGAGAACTGGTCCAGTTGTGTATGTCACAGAGACGATGCATGCCAATGAAGTATTTTGAATGTATACATGTGTATATTGGTAAAATATGTTAAGATACATTCTAGGTAAATTTAGAATTGGCACCGATGAACACAGATTGTTTCAGAAGATTGAATTGGCTTTGGAATTTGTCTTCCTGGCCTTTCTCCTTAGAAGAACTTCCTTAAAGAACAGCTAAGACTTGTAAACAAACAAGCAGAAAAAGCCAGGTTTCATTAGAATGTAAGCTGGAATACTTAAATTCTTACACTGAGAAAACTCAAAATGAGTAGGTAAGGCAGAAAAGGAAATTTTGAAAAAGAAAACTTGCAAACCACTCTTTTCCTTTCTGCTTTCTCCTTGCAAGTCAGGTTCTTACTTTCAGACTTAATACAGAAGAATTTCCAGGTTGCAGCAGACCCCCAGAAAAAAGCTCTTTTCATCCCCTCCGAAATGCAGCTGTGATCCCCTTGCTAAGCTCCTTGTCTATGGGCACCAGTCTCCTAGGTGTTAGATGAGACTGTGTTTTTTTTCTACTCAACAGCCCTCAAAGCTGGAAGGTCATCTCCCAGAGAGGCCTTTGCCTACCGTCCCCTCCTCAGCAGCATCACCACTTACCTCCAGGGGCATCCACCAATTCTCCATTGAGAACAAACTGAGAATAAAGAAATAAATCCACCAATACATTCCACTGTAGACACTCACATAGTTAGAAAATTATTTCCTTACTTTCTCCTGAAATACGAACTCAGCAGAATGAAGTAATGTGCGCAGTTTACCTTTTCCTGGAGAGGCAACCCTTTCTTAAAGGCATGTGAAACCCAAACTCAAATAACTCTCCCTTGTGGGTAGTCTTCTTGAACAGGTTGAGAAAGTTAACTTCCCATTCTGCAGAACACTCTTATTGAATGTCATGAAGAAAATACTTCTGTCACTGCTGTTGACACTGTGTCTTAGGTAAGGAAGAACTCCAGTTTTGTAGCAACATTCAGCCTAAGGAGCAAATTGACTAATGCTTCCTTTCAGTTATCTTTTTCTTTCTTTTAAACAAGAAAGTTGCACAGGCACTGAAGTAGCCACAGTACTGTTTTGGGGAATTTCTGTTTGTTGGTTTGTTTATTTCTCTGGCAAGAAATTATTTAACTGCCAAGATATACTGCAGAATATAAAATAGTGTAAAAATTCCAGAGAAGCACAGATGCCAGTGCTGTGGGGCAAGTATAGTGATTATCAGATACTCAGCTAAATGATTGAGGGTATATTAAACAGTCATTCTGCTAAGAAAAAAGCCAAATTATAGTCCCTATATTTTGACTGGAGGAATTAGAAACAGCTAAGCGTCAAAGTTGGAAGGAAGCTTTGCAGTTCCTATGTCCAACATTGTTTTTAATTTTTCCCCTCTTACAGCTGTAAAATATGAAAAAAATGGTAAACCTAATCCTTTGAATCAGCAAAGTGTGTGCGACTGCTTATCTTGGGGGGAAAGAGGATGCAACAATTAGGCAACTCATTTTAATCTCCTAAGCTAAGATCCTTTATGCAAAGCCCTTGCCTGAAATGAATTTTCAAGGCTGACTATTTAAAGATTAGCAGTAGTTTAAAATGACAGAGCTGGCATAGCATTTGCTGCAGAGAGCACATGAATGATGATACAAATAAAGGTAGGGAAAACTGAGAACATTCAAAGACCTTTTAAACCAAAACAGAGGAAACTACAGCTTGAAAAGATAGGGAGTGTGTTTTAATGGGTATTATTTAACATGATTGCTTTTTTTTTTTTTTAACACAGTGCAGTGCCTTACTCTTCTTGTGCTGTTGATGACAGAGCACAAAACCAACTCAGAAGCAAGCCATAGCTTGCAGTAGCCTGACTGCTACCGTAAGCTTCATAAGGGCTAAGACTGAATCACTACATCAATCAACCCCTTCTGGTTTCTTTGCACACTCACATCTGTTAAGCCAAACAAAGATCCAATGTGGGAGAAAATATTCTCTTTTCCATTTTATTACCTCATGTGTTCCAGGTGGTACAGGTAAAGCATTACACACTGACAACCCCTTATACTTTTGCATGGTGACTGGACACTTATGTTAACACACACATGCTTGTGCAGACCAGATTTTATCTCTGTGACTGTGCCATGGCAGGGCTCCTCTGAGATCAGCTTTGTCAAATAAAATGATGATTAGGGAAGAACAGTGGCATTGTTTCTACAGATCAGTGGTATTTTCTTCTACGTTTTAAAGGGGAATTTAACTCAGTTCATCTTCAGAAGAATCTGAAAATCGTTGGGGTTTGTTGTGGGCTCCCTTCAAACACAACAGAATTACAGTTAAAGAAATTTTGAAAGCTGTATTTGTTTCTGTGATTCATTTTATTTACTTACTTTAAAACATATTCTTGAAAATATATGAATTTTAAAATATATTCTTGAAAATATAAGAAACTGTTTTGGTTTGGTTTTGTTTTTTGTATTTTAAAATAGAGAAGTTAAAAGGACTGTTCTATTCATGCTGCTTCTGTTTGATCTTCTACTTTAATTCCCTGTAGCAAAAAAAAAAAAAAAAAGTATGGTGTTCCCATGGGGAACAAAAGCTTGAAAAGAAGCAGCAACATGTTGGTAATAAAAAAATTTAAAAGGTCCATATTTCAGTTTGTGAGAGTGCAAGGAAAATAATTTTATTATATAAATTGCACATCATTTCTTGTGAGTGGCAGCTCAGGAGACTGCGTATGTTCCTCTCCTACATCATAGGAATTATCAAGTAGATACAAATGAAGGCAGTTTTGATAACTACCTAATAAAATTCCAAAGAGTAGGAGTGGGCAGCTCAAGCTGACATTTTAAGATTTCAGGGGGGAGGGTGATGGGTCGAAAAGGAGGAATGTCAGTTTTTGCTACAGACAAACTTAATTTCTTTAGTTTGGATGAATTCCAAGCAGAGCTAAGGCATTTTTACAACCCTTCTATTTCTTACACAAAGCAAACAGTTTGCTTCTGTTTACTTAAGCACACTGAGACAAGAAGAAATCCAGAGGCTTACAAGACCACAGCTGTCTGCTCTTCAAAAAGTGGTTCGAACCTTTGATGAAGGGTAGTGTTGTTTGCTTTCTGTGATTTCTGCAGGTTAAAATGAATCAGGTTGTTAGCAGGACATAATTTCTCTAGGGATGGTGCTTCCTGGCTGAATTAAAAGATAAAAAATGCATAGTTTATTTTTTCCATTTCCCAAATAATTTCCTATTTTGTCTAAATCAGGACTTGAGTCCAGAGACCTTTAAATCAGGCAATATGATTCTTTGAAATTACAAGTAATTAAGAGTCAGTTTCTGGCAGGTTAAGGTCTCTCTTAATTTGCCATCTCTGCATGTTTTAAAGGCCTGATGCTCTGAATCATTACTTTCATCACTTGTCATCACCCAAGTGTGTAGTCCTGATGTAGATGGTCTTTATTCATGCTACCACTTCCAATGTCCTTATTAAGGTTACTTTACCAATTGACCAATTACTTCGACCAATTAAGAGCTGCTTACATGAATAGGGCTTGTTAGACCAGCTTGTGTCTCTCACCTCCCTGTTTCTTCCTTCTGCACTCCTTGTCTTCCCTATCCACAAGCAATTCTCTCAATGAGCATGGAAATGGTCTCAGCAGAGTCCTTTGCAGCACTGTTTATTCACCTCTACATCCTAGGCTATTAGATAAGAGATATTTTACTATGAGGGTCATGAGACAGTGGAACAGGTTGCCCAGAGAAGTTGTGGATGCTTCATCCCTGGAAGTGTTCAAGGTTCAGGGTGGATGGGGTTTTGAGCCACCCGATCTAATGGAATATGTCCTTGCCCATGGCAGCGGCGTTAGACTATATGATCTTTAAAGGTCCCTTCCAACCAAAACCATTCTCTGATTCTCTGATTCTGTTTGATTTGTGCAGCTCAGGACCTGTGCAAGAGTAATCTTGAAAGAGGCTGCTCTGGCATTTCCACAGACTATAGTACTTATCCCTGCAGAAATTAGGTGGGAGACAGACTAACCTGTCCAAACTGGCCCATGTTTGTGATCTTGCAGAAAAGCTTATGTATCTTCAGGTAAACAAATGACAGCTTGAGGTATGGATGTAACTATGCAGGTCCAATAAACCTATTGCCAAGGAGACTAGACACCCAACAAACAGATCTAGTTTTGCATAGTTCCCTAGGGTTCTCTGGAAAAACATTACTGTCAAAAGGGTTGAGCATATCCTATACTTTCCTCCTCTCCTTCAGCTGCCATAAGAGATTCTTCTCAGTTGAGTTGCTGTGGGCACTTTGTATCTCAAAGCCCTGTGTTCATAGATATTTTTGGTGTAGGAAGAGTAGGGGTGACAGATGGGGTAAAGTTTGTAATGTAATAGCAGAATTTGGAAGTAATGTCATTTTGTATTGATTTGTATAACACATGCACCTGTCATGTTTAAATTTTAAGGAATTCTAGTATCAAAGATATACACCTACATATACACAGACCTACATAGATATTGGCATATTTATTGATGATGTAAATTCAAGAAAGCTGCGAGACACAAAATCCCATAAATAAGAAGTTGCGTAACAAATACTGCACTTAGTTCTTTGTACCATTCATAACAATTACTTTTTTGCTGGAGAATGGTGAATCTGAGCCAGTCATCTGCACACTTAGGGATCCTATATAAATTTGTGCTAGCCCTAGGAATTGTACTTTTGGAGAATATTGACATTCAAGTTCAGCAGCCATGCTTTTCTTCACACTAAAGGAAGAGAAAAAGTAAATTGAAGTATAGATTCTGCAGTCTCCTCAGGAAGTCTGTTGCTGATGTCCTTAGAACACCTAAAACCCTCTTTGTAGACCAGCAGGTGTGAAGGACATGTTGTGGAGCTTACTTGTAGAACAGTATTTATAGCTAAAAATGCTGGGTAGACTGGCTTGATGTGAAGAGAAAGACTTTCTGTGCACTTCTAATATCATTATCTCTTCTGATCAGGTTATAATGCAAATATTATCAAAGGCTCTCAGCTTTTCTGTAGTATTGACATTCCCAACATTGACATTCTCAGGTCAATATGCTAAAATTATAATATACTTCCTATGAGTTAAAAATGAAATTACTATACTTTTTATACATAATACCTCAAAAAAAGAGAAAATGGATATAAAACATAACCTTTCAAAAAAGCAGTACTTGAAAGCAAGTCCTTGGGTACCAGCTATTCTCACACACCTGCAAAGAATCGGGGATACCAGGTTCCTTGTTATAGAGGGAGAAGTCTATGGAAATCTGTGAGTCTATTGGAATAGAGGAGGAATGCAAGGGGAAAACAAATTTAAGAGGACTATTTGATGACACATATGGGACACGTTTTCTATAAGTGTTTTCAAACATATATAAGGCATACTGTTTCTGAATTAGTTCTTTTTTAATATATAACATGCTTTAATAAATCTTGCTAATACATTCCCAACTTCAAAAAGGGCAAGATGAAGAATCCAGAGTATTGTATCTTTGAGTTCAAACTGTGGTGATCAGCAGTAGAAAATTCTAATGGCAACTGGTTACTTAGTTGTGCTCTCTCCAGTAAATACTGAGGCCACTTCTATTTTATTTTTCTTTTCTTAAAGACTGGATGATTGGTTACAGTGCACTCTGCACATTTCCAGACAATATCAAATTGGCTAATCACTGGAGGGCAGGGCTGACAGGAGGGATCTGAATAAAGTAGAAAAATGGGCTGATGGGAACCTCATAAATTTCAAAGGGAAATGACAAGATCTCTGCTTAGGGAGGAAAAACCCCATACACCAGCAGAGAGTAGGAGCCAAGCAGCTGGAAAGCGGCTTTGTGGAAAAGAGCCTGGGGGTCCATAAACCTAAGCTGTACGTGAGCCAGCAATACACTGTTGCAGCAAAGCAAGCCAACAGTATCCTGGTCTGCATTAGGAAGAGGATTTCCAGCAGGTCAAGGGATGTGATCCTTCTGCTCTGCTCAGCCCTGGTGAGACACATCTGGAGTGCTGTGTCCATTTCTGGGCTCCCCAGTACAAAAGAGGCATGGTCATACTAGAGGATCACCACAGATGTGATCAGGGGCCAGGCTGAAGCACATGGCATATGAGGAGATGCTGAGACGTCTGGGTTTATCTAGCTTGAGGTAGAGAAAACTGAGGAGGAAGATCTTGTTGCTGTCTACTACTATGTAAAGGGAGGGTGTAGAGGAAGCCAAGCCAGAATCTTCTTGGAGAAGAATAGAACGTTGAGAGGCAACGGGCACAGGTTGGAACATGGCAAATTCTGAGTAAGTACAAGAAAAATGTTCACCGTGATGGTGGTTAGGCACTACAAGAGATGCCCAGAGAGGCAGTGGTATTGCCATACTTGGAGATAGTAAAATTTCACTGAGCATAGCCTTGAGCCTCTGACTGGAACTAATCTGAACAGTAGGGTTTGGACCAGATAACCTCTAGTGGTCTCTTCCAACCTATATGTTTGCACAAGGTATGTCTTACTAAAGGCTACGGGTGGACTTATGCTTTCTAATAACTCCTATCTTACCCAAGTGAGCTAGAATCATATGTTTCTTTGACACATTTTTTATGTTGGTTAATTTGAAACACAGAGACCTTCATTCTGATTATCCTAGCAGTATGCAATTTTTAGCAAAATATTGATAGTAATATGTGCATAAGTGTAAGCATCTGTGATATCTTATTCCATTGCAACATAGAGTATTATGTCTAAATCATTATGTATGAAAACTTGAGCCTGCAGATATTTATGCACTTGTGTAATTAGTAATCTTCCAGTTTACCACTTTAATAATAACCTTCCAAAGATGTAGTTCTTTTTTTTTTTCAGTCTGAAGTTAGTAGTTTCTTAATTGCTGAGTATTTTCAGCAGGACAGTACTTTAGGCAGAATTATGGCAACCCATATATTGGCTTATGTGTAGTTCAATACCATAGCTCAACAGATGTCTGATTTAATTATAGGCACCTCATACACATTTTCATTGGTGTCGTGAACCTATCTCTATGGCCTCAGCATTTCTAAGCAACATTGCAGCCAAGTAGTGCAATAGAATCACTTAAAAGACCAGTTTTCTTCCACACTCTCCTCTCCCTTCCCCTTCCCCCTCCAAAAAGCAGTAGCATAATACCATGCCTTGCCTTGTCAGCTAGTCGGATGTCCATCCTGGTAATCTCACTCGGAAATATTTTTGTTGTATGATTAAAGGGAGGTCATGTTTCAGTGAAACAATGGTTGCATTTCACTGTTAGATGAATTGTTGCTAATATGTTTACTTTTAGCTAAGTCACTACATAGATGAGGCTCCCAGTGAGAACACTAATAATTTTGTCTGTATTAAGTCTTCAAGATTCTGTACATCCAGAACTGTAGAGAACTGAGTTGTCAGTGTGGTTCTATGAGCAGGGGACTAAGGAAGGAATGAAGAAATGGAGGCATTGTGTTTTCTGTTTTACCTTGAAAAAGGCACATTAGTGTCTCAGGTTCTTCATTTGTGTAATGAGTATTACTTAATAAAATTCAAGTTAACTAATAACTCAGAATACTTCAGTATTCAGTATTATGAGTTATACTTCAGTAGCTATTTTTCTTCTTCAGATCAGGTAATATTTGGTACTCTAAAATGCTTCAGAAAAAGAACAGAGCAATGTGTTTCCATAGGCATCAAGTTTAATCATGAGAGAGCTACTAAGAGAGATATCACTAACAGAGAAAAAGAAACTACTCATTACTCAGGGGAAAAAAAAAAAAAAACAAACAACCCAAACCACTGATACTGCAAAGATGGTGGAGACTGAGAGGAGAAGCAGCAAATCCTTTTTAAGTCCATTTTTTTCAGTTCTCCTGGATAAGCAGATCGAAAGTCTGAGCAGTATGTAAATCAGTGTTTTGTCCTGACTCACAGTGTTTTACTGAAACAGTAGAAAGGACAAAAAGAAAGCAGAATAAATATCAGGGGAAGTTTATCCTAATAAAATAAGTAGTATTTATTACATCTGTAGTAGTTGGGAGCAAGAACTGTGAAGCCCAGAATCTGGGTGGCATGAGAATATGACTGGTTCTTTTCCCTCCCATCCTATATCCTCTTATTTAATCCTTTTCGTACCCATGTCGTAGTCTGTAAAGAAGAGGTGTGTTAATTGGATAAAGTGACTGCAGCATGAGATAATAAAAGGCTAAAGTGTGATGTGGTGCCTTGTGTGAGGCTTTCAAAGAGGCTGTCTACTATCTAAAATGAATTTGTGAGACTGTGGTGCATAGGTATTGGAAAATAAAATGCTAATGCTGCAGTCTGCAGTTCTACACTGTCAGCCTGATTTTTGGTGGTGTTTGATCCTCAGAAGACATTGCAGCTCCAACTGATTTCAGCTAGAGTGAATGGAAGTTACATGTATCCAAAAATCCAAATGACACAAAAGCGTGCAATTTAAAAATAAAAAACCCAGAGAGTCAAGTAAAGGTGGTTAGCATGTCATGTCTGCCACAAACTCTCCGTGCAAGTCAGGCAAGTTCTTTAACATAGGTAGACCTTGGGGGGGAAAAAAATAAGCTTCCCCTGCCATTTCTCTTCCACTCTTTGTCCACACGAATGTGAATTCTTCTAGTCCAAGACTATATCCTATGGCCATTCAAGTTGCTATAAAAGAGTTCTTTCTTTTTCTTAAAGCAACTTTACACATTAATCAAGGAAGATCACAACTCATTATTCCCTGTACCAGCACTTACAAGACAGCAGTGATGATATGTGTTGTATGCTTTGTAATTCTGAGGAAAGTTGCACCAAAATGAAGCATTTATTAGAAGTCAGACAAGGATATAGATATAGCCAGAAGTATCAGGAGAAGTAAAAGATTGCTTATACCTTATCCCTGAATTACCAATGGACATAAAGATTTATTCCTCTTTTACTTTAGTGCTCAAAGGTTGTAGAACCGTGTTTACATGTTCACTTAGACCACTGGGTTAAAATAAAAAAAAATAAATTGGTATCTTGCACCTGATACCAAACAACCAAGAATTTGCTTAACTGAATTTGTAGGTCAGACCCTTCTTTCACTTAAGTCAATTCCCCACTGATCACACTAAAGTGGGGAAGGAAGCAGTGGGAAACTTTTACATTCAGAGTTATATGGAGACGTTTTCACTCAGATTAAACGGGGACTCAAAAGTGGTTATTTATATGCATGAGACCAACACAAAGTGCATATTCTGCCTCAGGATTAAAGCATTTAGTTTTTCAAGAGGGAACAGTTCATTGATCAATGCTTTATGCCCGCATTTCTCATTTTGATAGAGCTTTGCCCATGAACTCTCATTAGATGTCCTGATTCCAACTTAAAACTTAAATTTGATTTCAACTCCTGCAGTAAGATGTCATGAAGGAAACAGATTGTTTCATATATTCATTGAAATACAGGTCAAAGCTAGGTATATATCAACAGTATTTCATCATCAATAATGTGTGCCACCAAGATGAATTGATGTTGAGGGCTGTAATTTCTAATCACTTGGTATGTTTGCAATTAATTATAGGTACAGCTAACTGTATCTGAGTTTACTTGCAAAGGCAATTTTGCTAAACCAAGAAATTTTACTGTTAAACGTAGGCATTGGAAAAGTTGTGCCCATTACAATGGCTAGTTTCACATGTCTAATATATGGTCTCATAGTTAACCAGTCTGATAATTTAATTTCATGGTACAACTGCTCTATGTTGAATATTTGATATAAGACAGATTAAAGGTTTGACATTAGAAGGTTCCCCCCTACCCCTGCATATTTCACTTTCCCAATCATCTTCTGCCATAGCAATACAAAATGGCATTTTCCAGTAAATTTTTTCAACACGGTCCTCCAAGTCCAATTTACTTAAAAAAAACACATCAGAAAACAACAACAACAAAAGAGAAACATGGAACTCACTGGTTGCAAACTTCCAAAACAGTTAAAGGGGTTTTCATCAGATGACACTCAATAATACAATGGCAATTGTGTGGCTAAATTCTTACATAGGTCTGAATGCACTCCCTTCATTACATGCCCTTTTAACAAGTTTGTGCCAAATCCGATGTGAATAAATTCTGGAGCTATGATTCAGAAACTAATTCGCATTCATTATTTTAATGAGTTACAGTATATGCCATTTCACCCCTTCAGCAGATGTGTATTTAGATTAGTTTCAGAGCACATTCTAGTCTAAATCCCAAATCTCTCACTAATAAACACTAAAATATGCTTAATGTACCCAATATGTATCTTTCTGCAGTTAGAGGCTCCCTGCCATATTCTAAAAGTATTGGACCTGTTCCCAGAGTAATACTCTCAATTCTGCAGTGAATCACTGCTATGTGCTGTAGCTAACCTATGAGGTGCTTTCAAGTTTTGTACCTGAGAGCCACAACATTTCACAGACACCAGCTCTGAAATCACTCTGACTTAAGTTATTAATCTTGATTTGTTTTAATATAAAGCACAATGTTAGAAATAAGCTAGCTTTGAACAATTTTGTAGAAGGTTAAATAGTGTAAATAGTTCTGTATTTTTAGGACAACAGCACTACATCATCAGAAACAATTCTGACAAATAAAAAGCTATTAGTCCACCAAAACTGTAATGAGACCATGATTAATAAACACCTCTGAAAGGTCTGCATCAAAGTCAAGGCTTTTCTGTGATAAATGTAAACATTCAGACCTTACTTTGCCAAAAGCTGTGTGTTTCAGTTATCCAGCTCCCCTGATTGATTTGTTCATTACTCTAATAAATAATTTATCACCTTGAAGAGGACAATTCATTATGCAGATAGCATGAACAAGTAACTTTAAACAGCCAAATCTTTAGAAGAATTAGCAGTGTTAACAGTGCCATGAAGCCTGTTTCTGATGCAGAATTCAGACTGGCATAAAAACAATTAAATTAGTATAAAACCAGATCATTTCAGATAACTTCTAAGCAATGGCCCATGTGAATTCAGAATGCAGATCTATCAGAAATCTGATGTGTCAGAATCTCTTTAGTTCCTTTTTAACTATACTGTGTTTGAAATTATGTTAAGCTACAAGCAGCCTTCTTAAACATAGGCACAGAATTAAATTACAGTTTGTAATATACCCCATTTCCTAAATTAGGGGGGAAGTCTGTAAGATTTGCAGTGTTGGTTGTTTTAATCTTGCATGTTCTCTCCAAAGTGCCTGTATGATTTTGCATAGCAACAAGTGATGGAAAAAAATCATATAGAAATCAGGCAGAGTGGGTCAGTTCTCCAAGTGTAGGAAATATCTTTGCAAGAACTAAATTGTAACTCATACCAGAGAATTGCTTCTGCATTAAAAGTTAAAAAAGGTGGAGATGAGGACAGTTGTATCATGGCAACACATTAAGGGATAAAGTAGACACCATTACTCATCACACTTTCCCCTAATAGGAACACAAGGGATTATTACCATATGGGCTTTATGGCTTATTTGTTTTTTTAAAACCTTTAAATGGATGTAGGAGTCTCTTTGTTGAAGAGAAAAAACCTCTACAAATAAGTGTATTTGTAATTAAATGTGTAACATATGCTTAAGAAATGGGATTGTTCAATATCATTCAAAAAATTGATAGCGCCACAATTCAGTCATTTAACCAAGTTTTCTCCCTCAGCAATGTACGAGGAGAAAGAGTTTTTGTTTTACTTTTTTTTTTTTTTACACTATTTTACTTTACATTCCCAGGCAATATAAATACACTAAAGCTTATGCACTCTACTACAAGAGAGGAAACTGGGAGCATTTAGGGATTGATCTGCTGTGTTTCATCCAGGGTGAAAGTCCTTGTTTTCCTAGGAATTAGTATCTACAATAACAAGCACATCACCAGTCTTGGAATACCAGCCTGCTCCCAAAAGTCTAGTTCAGAGTAACAAAGTGGACACTTTCTCTCTCACCACTTACACACTACATTTCTGAGTCTAACATAGATTTCCTTGAAGCAATGTTTCTGTTACAGCATTATATTGCATTCCATATTACAACACTTGTGACTGTGATAATCAAAGATTTTATCAGGTTCTTTGAGCCCTTTAATCCCCCCCCACCACCACCTTTTTTTTTTTTTTTCACCGAATCATGCATCTGGCCTGGAGAAGCAGGGGATGGTGAAATATGCTTTTTCTGCTTTGTCTGTCATTATCCTAGAATTTGATCTGCAGGTTAAAGTGCAGTGTATTCCTTTGCTATAGTAGAAGCCGATGAGCTAGTTGTTGCATACTCAGAACAGTGGCAAGATGATTTGAAACTAGGATATTTCATACAGAGTTGCTACTGCCATTCATATGACTTCCACCTCTCTTCAGGGAGCCTCACAAAGGTAGTGTCTCAAAAGAAGATGCTGTAGCAGTACAATTTGCACAGGATCCAAAATATCAATGTCAGGAGAAAGCTAGGGAAGGCAGGCGATAACACAGAAGCCGATGGTCTCCTTCAGATCCTATGGAAAATGACTTCAGGGAACTGAATCCCTGCCTTTTGGTACAGGGTCAGGTAACTTATATCTGGTGGAATTATTCCATTAACTGTATAATACAGAGAACCAGTTTTTTCCACAACCAAAACTAAGACACTTCCTCTTCTCATGTATCCTTTTAGAAAATGTAGGCTCCAGTGGTGATGGATACCATTTGTTTGTGTGGGGCTTCACTGACTCTATGAATTTCCATAGGCAGGTATGGTGCACTAGGCAGGATCTTCAAAGAAAAAGGAAAAGATATTTAGTAGCAATATTGGAAAAAATTAAACCGTTGTATGACATAAAGTTATATTTCCTCTGATGTGCATTATTTAATTAAATAGAAGAGTAAACATTTTTCCCATTATGACAAAACACTTCTGAATTTGCAGTAATAAAATGAAACTGTGTTTGCCGGGTGGATGTACTGCAACAGCAACATTGGTCTTCCATAATGTTTTATTCCCATATGCTATTCCTTACTTATTTTTTTAATATATATATATATACATAACCTTATAACCAGGGGAAGTGACCATAGAATGAGCAGAACAAATTAAAGTCTGAACAAAGGTTTCCTCCAAATAAGCCACAGAGCAAGCAATATCCAACAAGAAATGGGATACAGTTGATAAGCAGAAAGCTTGCTTTATTGATTTTTTTTTTCCTCTCCCCCAATTAGGTTAGGTAGATTCTATTCATCTGCTCACTTAAAGAGATATGAATGTGAACTCTCTGAGGTATTCCTAAGAAATTTTCAGTAAAAATGTTTCCATATCACTGCACTAAGAGGGTTTGGAGGTAGCTGACAGCTGTGGGTATATAAATTAAATGGAAGATTATTGATGTGTTTGAAAAAAAACCCAACACATTTTTTCCTCAAACCGTAGTTTTCCAAAATAGTTTAATGATGTAAACCCAACATTCACTTTCATTTTCTATAGCCCCAGATTTATGACAGTGTGACTCTTTGTAACTCTACAAACAAAGCAGAAGTTATTTGCCTTTAGAGTGATCCACTTATTGTGTTCACAGTATCTTATCTGTACAGCAGGTATCTGAAAACCTGTCTCTCCGCCTAAGGGATAGTGAGAGACAGATGAGTTGCTGGATACAGTGAACTTGTCTCTGAACCCAAGTGGGCAGCTACCCATAAAAAAAAAATAATATGGCCATCTCTGGAGATAGGAAAATCTGATCAACGAGGCCCTGATCCTACAAGGGATGATTTAGGAGCCTGAATTATTTTGTGCTGTTTGGAAAGTTTCTACAGAATAGGGCTTTAATTTCCTTCTGAGGTGAGGAAACTCAATTAAGGCTACTGCTGTACCTGTTTCTTGTTGAAAATAGCAGAAATTGGTGCCCCAAGAAGTATCCCGATATCAAATTATGGTGAGAAAGGATGAGTCACTGTTTTCTGCATGTAATACGATAGGCACTTCAGATGCCTCCAAACCGCAGAAAGGCAAAATGCTGCTCTCAGCTATGCCAATGTATGTGTGAAGGCAGCTTGGAGTTCACTCAGGCTTGCTCAGCTGTAACCAAGAGAAGATGGTGAGTTGGGGAAGGCATCCCAGTGAGAACCAGTCATGGTCTGGAAGATAGAGGTTACCAGGTCAGCTGCGATTGCTTTGTGCAGTCAGGCAGACAGTGGAGGTTGGGAGGGTTCTCTCCTGAGCCCCTCAGTCATGGTTATTAGGAGTATAACTAAATTAGGGAGGGAGAGAAAGGTCTGAACACTGTCCTTGGCTGGGACTGAAATGAAAAAAAAAAAGACTCCCACAGTGAAAAAGAATATGAAACCTTGAAAAATTAAAGGGCAACATTTTAGAAGTGTGGTCATGGGAACTTTGCCTCTAGGATGTAAGAGAAACTTTCCTATATTAAATCAACCCCTTGCATTCCACAGGGGAAAGGGTCGGCTCTGCCTGAACAGCTATCATCTGCTGAGTTGCTCTGAGAAAGCACCTCAACTTGTAGCTTCATAGAAATTTCATGAGGCGTAAAAGGAAAAGGGAGGATAAAAAGAATCAGTTTAGGGAATTCCTACCCCAACCTCCTAATCTGACAGCTTCCTCTGTTTTACATCACCGGCATGGCCTCGTCTGAGGGCCCCCTAAACTCCGCTCTGGTCTGACCATAGGGGTGACTGCGGTAGGCCTGAGATGAGATCCAGAACATGCACTGTCATTTGCTTTTCTGTATGATGAAGTATTGAGTCAAAAGAATGCCTCTTCAGTTCCTCTATGTAATTTCTTTTTATAACCTGATAATAGTAACAACATGATAACAACAGACATAGCTTTTATTGCTTTCATGGGCACAACAGCTAACTAATCTGATGATCATTACAAACCACAGCAATTTGCAACAGACAACTCTAGTGTCATTTCAGCAACACCAGTTGTGTTACTTACTTGCATCCACTTACGCAGGACAATACATGGTCTATTTATTTATTTTGCAGGAATTATCATTCAGAATAAAGGGGACTTTTTTTATTTGGTTTAGGTTAAGCTTGGGGGCTTGAAAAGAGTAAATTCTGCATGCTTACTAAATTAATTTTGAAAGCGAGAATGTAGTATTATTACAGCAAGTTTTCTGGTGAAATATGATAAGAGGGATGCTGCTCTTCCAGTTATCTGTCAAGGACTCTGGACAGTAGGAACATTCCCCATCTGGTATTGCAGAAGCTTAGCAAAAAAAAAAAAAAACAAACCAGTTTTGTTTTTTAGAAATGTTTGTTTTAACTCAACAGTTTACACAGCTTGTGGGAATGAAAGCACAGAGGTTACATTCCCTGATGTTCTTCTATTTCTCAAATGTGCTCAAAGCTCCTTCCCTGTTCTCTTCTTAGGAGTCATTAATAATAGACACCCAGAAAGTGTCTATTATAATCAGAAAACAATACACTTAATTTAACATGTTCAGTTTTGTAAGTGTTTTTATTTGCTATATTATAATCATGCCTATTATAAATGGATTGCACCGTAATTATATTTATGTTTACCAGCCACTTCCATTGAATGGGAAACCATAGAGGTCACTGCACTGCAACCTCTGGGTATTGCAGACATTTTAAACATCTGGCACTGCATTATTAGAACTGTCACAGAGAACCAGAGAGCTTTGAGAACCTATTATCATTCATGTAGGTTATGACTGATGAGATGAGATGTGAGTGGGTTTAGGGATGTTTTTCTTTTCTTTTTTTTTTTTTTTTCTGAAAGAGTGCAGCACTATAAACATTGTGTACTTTTCCTGTCAATAAAAGTTTTAAATTAGACAGGCTTAGAACATAAAATGTTTGATCTCTAACTATAAATAGTACACCATGAATTATCTGCTGGGCTTTTCTAGGCTGATTCAATAAATACTAAAACTGCATAAAGCAACTGGATTAAAATCAGCTTTTCTTTTTTACCTGATTGCACAGATTTTTAGTATCCCCAAAAGACTTCTATAGGGAGTGTTGAAGCTTTATATATATATGTATGTATATATGTATATTTTCCTTCTATGTGTGGTTTCTTCTTCATATTATATATGGTTTCTTCTTTTTCTCTTATATATCAGTTTCTTCATGGACTTTCATGGACTATAGTGCAAAATCACTGTTGAGTAGAAAACTGCTGCCAGCTTCAGGATGTTTGGCTCTGTTTCAGGGAAGTTCTTAAACATGTGCTTAATTTTGTACCAGATTGGAGATATTAAGCCTACTAATATAGCTCAACAACCTGTAAATAGTCTCTTGAGTTGGGGCTTTTAAGAGCAGCTAGTGAGAAATAAACTTTGGAAAGTGTTTTGTGGCAAATGTAAAGATCATAGTTTTATATTCCTAAGAGAAATAAGTGGATGATAAATGATTACTGAATACTAACACAATTTAATTAACCCAGTTTTCGTTTAATTTATTTGTGTTCTTCTATTATGTAGTTGTTAGGGCCAGTTGTAATTCTGAAAGGAATTGTACTTTGGTTCTGGGAACAACTCAACTTATCTTTGGCCACAGGTTGCAGTCATTATTTCACAGTCCAGTTTTCCCTGGAAGGATGTACATAATTTGGAGGTAATGGACATTTTATGACATTCTGCATAGTACAGAGTTTTACCTGAGAATTTTTGTGTTGTGCCCCAGCAATAAGGGGAGGTAATACATACATGGAAATACAGATCAAAGAAAACAATAGAAGAGGAGAAATAAGAGATGAAAAAAGTTGAAAGAAAAGCATATCCACCTATTTATCTATGTTTAGAGGTTTATTTGTTTTAAAAAACCTGTTTGCTGACACTTCTACTTAGTCTGAACTCTTACTATGAGACTAAATGATTTAGCTACACATCACTGAAAGGGAGAATAGGGTTGAGTTTATGCTACTGAATTTTTGCTATGTCCTATCTTCATCTTTGAAATCTTTCTATATCTTTATTATAATCAACATGAAATATATAAAACACCTGTGTTTTTTTCGAGGGGTGAGAGGAGGTTAGGGAGAAGAAAGCAAACAAACCCCCTTATCTATTCCACACCATTTTCTCCTATTCATTCTGAGAACACAACACAACAGCACCCAACCTTTTCTACAGTGGGAAAAACAAACAAAAAAACCCCAACAACAAAACAAAAACCAGGTTAGGTTATCTACAAGTTACAGATATTACAGAGCTACCTACCAGAACATAGTCTGGGTTTATGGGTATTGTGTGTAGCTGGCACAGGCTTGTGACAGATTAAGGACCATAAGATTAAGGGCCAACAATTTGTTGCCAAATCCAAAAGAGCAAACCAGAGAACAGGGATATTTGAAAAATAGTTCATTGTGTCATGTCTGCAACAAATTATCTGCTATTGGGTCTTATTCCACAGCTCAGTAAAATCACTGGCACAGGGCTTGAAGTCAACATTGGTCTCTCCAAGTAGTTTTCAGAATATACTGTATCAAGAGGTGGAAGACAGTTCACTGAATACGGTACAAGAGTGAGAGGCCAGGAAAAGATCTTTTATTTTATTTATGTAAGATTTTAAAAGTCTATTTTCTGTTAGAAGTACCTCTGATGAGATTTCAAAAACCAGTACTCGCAAGCTCACTTGTTTCTTATGGGACAAATGGGATTGAAAAGAATAAAAATGGTCGGAAGTGAACGGGCTACTCTGCACAGCTGTGCAAGGTTATCAGGGAGTGCAGGGGGCAGACAGGACAGAACAGGGGGGTGCAGCATCCTGGTGAAGGAAAGAAACTCATTATTAGGCATAGGTCATGCTGCAGACTTCTTAACTCACAAAGCAGGGAGAAATTGTCAGGTAGAACGTGTCTCTCGAGTGCTGTTAGCAAACAAAGGCTGTTATGTTGCAGTATTAAGCCCATGTGAGGTGGTGTGTGGGTGCTCCTGGGGTTTTAAACTGTAAATTACAGGGGCATACTAAACTGGTGTGTGTCTACACAGGTAGTTTCACTTAATTTAACTGTCAATCTAAATCATTTTAACATCATGCCTTTAGTTAAACCATTCATTCTGGGCAGCCTGCCTTTAAGAGCTAGTCTTGCAATGAGTCCCTGATGAATCCTAGTTGAAGCTAATGGGGCTGTACATGGTTGTAGGGTAGCAATTGCATGAAATTCATTAAAGGGCTGGGGCTTATTTGGGTAAGGCCAGCTCTGATACTTATGCTCATGGGGAGCTCTTTACACAAGAATTATTCCTCTTGACTTCAGCGGGACTATTTATGACTTAAAGTATACCTCAGCAAGAATTTGGTTGCAGTCAGGTGGAGATGTTTGTTGCCTTGCTGATGTACCTCATCCCACTGAAGTCAAGGTGACTACTAATGTCTGTGGGTTACTTGAATGGTGAAGGGTTTGCAGGACTGGAATGTTCTTTTGCTATGTGAATACGAGATGTTTGTTTTCAGAATACCAGAATGTCAGCCATAGAAGTAACAACTTAGAAATTATAATAATGTTAGAAGAGAAATAGATCTGAGAGAGAAAAAAAAGTTAAAAAAACAAAGAATGCTCTATCATGTACCTCGGTAATATCCTTAGAAGGACTGGGAATAGCTTATGTTACGATTATCTCTGGGTTAGAAGAAACAGTCATTCTTCTGCAGATGAAACAGGCTAAAAAACAGATCCTGCCCTAGTCTTACACACTTGCATTCTGGGGAAGAAGGTGCCCCTGTGCAGAAATACACAGACCTTATGACATAAATGCTATAGAATCTTCTTAAAATTTGCATCTGGGCACAAATGTATATGCTTTCCTGTCCAGGTGCAAGGCCATACAGCCTAGCTGATTAATGCCAATATCCAGCCTACCCCTTTTAAGAGGCTGACAGATCATGCACAGCAGCACAGTGAAATAAATGGAATTACTTATGTAAGTGCTTTCCCACATAAAGGCTGCAAAATTCAATCTTGCCATGATTTCTTCCCCAGCCCCACTTTGCAGTGTTAATGAGGGAGCCAGGTCTGTCTCTAAGGTGCACTAACATATTCCAATGTGGAAAAACAGGACTGCTGTTCATGGACAAAAAGAGTGTTCTGCTACAAATAATTTTTGTTGTCTCTCAGGTTTCATCTAAGCTGCTTGTTGAGTGGGTTAAATCGTAATAAGGAGTGATAGAAATGAAAGAAGCCAGTATAAAATTGATACAAATAGCTATGAGAACAGGCACAGAAGAGCATTATTGGGGGTTCTCATTTGTATTACAGACCATTAGGCATGGATACATTAAGTCTCTCACCTTTAAATTTTGCATTTCAGCTCTTCTTAGACTTGGAATGCAGGGATGTCATAATTTACTTAAGTGAGATATATTCTGCTTTTGTTCATATTGGAAAGAAAAAAATAATCAGAGAAATCACATTGACTTCAGTGGAATTATTCCAGATTTGCCCTAAATAAGCTAATTCTTTCCATGCTCTACAAAGCAAACTGGACATAAGTGGACTATCTTCATGATACATGATCTAATCCTGGTATCCGTGGAGGGCATACAAAGAAAGCTGATCAGGGGATGAATAGCTCCAGAACTAGAGATCTTCTGCCTTTGAGAAAGAGGAAGTAAATCCATGTACTGTGATCTCATTAAACTTTATTCTTTGATTTTTCCACCAGTGCATAAAGGTAATGGAAAGCATCAGAACATCTGTTCTGTATAATACTGAAAAAATCTGTCTCTCACAAATACTTCTACTTATCATCACACAAAGCCTCCTTGATAACATGTACAGCTATAAGAATTCAAATCTTCAGGATTCCATAAGCTTCCGTATATATTAAACAAATCTTTCTGTCAAAGGGGGATATGTTTTCATAACATGGTGAAAGATTTAAAGTAACTGGACCTCACTAAGGAGTCACTTAACACTTCAGAAAACTTACCCCTCCATCATGCCATGAAAATGAATCATAGCATCAATTTTTAAAATCATATCCTGAAGTTCGTTGATCACACAAAGGCAAAGGAAAGACAAAGGGATGATCTTTGATTCCTGAATGTATTTCATGTTACACAAGAAAATAAGATGAGATTTCACAAACACTTTCAGCTAGTAAAACACACATAAAGGAGAAATGATTAAGCTGAAGATGTATCAAACCTGGAGCAGGAGTATCAACATAGAAATTCATCATGGGAATTAATTGTATTGTATGAAGAAACAAAAGGATGAAACATCAAATTGAATCGCCTACTCCTTTTGCTGGAAGAGTAGGGAAAGATCGCAATGCGTTAAGTTCCAGGATTCAAGATATCTCAGTTCTTTGCCATCGCTCTGCTGCAGACTTTCAGAAAAATTAAGTGGTTTTGTCGCTGGACTTCAGTTCTGCATCTGTAAAATGAGAATAATCACCCATTTCTTGTCTAATTGGGCTACAAAGGTATAAGAAAACACAGCAAGATTCTTATCTGACCTGGAGCCTTTTAGTATTCCTGTAATAAAAATATGAAAAATTCTATCATGCCCCCATTTTATCTGTTGATAGGAAAACAATTTCCAGCCAGCTGAGCTGGCATTTTTTGCCCTATTCTGAATACCTATCTTTGCTAGACAGTGCAGTTACTATAGGCTGCGTACATACTTTCTGGTGTCGGTTTTGGCCATTTGGACACAAAACCACTTCTGTGTTTGATGTTAGTATTTCAACTTGATTCCATGCTAAGCCTGTTTATTCTTCTTACATATTCAGTGACAAAAAGCCAAAAACTTCAGCATATGGAAAGTATCCTGGTGTATTTTCTGTCTTTTCAGGGTGTTGATTTCTGAAAGCCAGGAAATACAGGATCTCTGCCTTTCCTGGGGCAGTCCATAGCCAATGGGAATTATCTGCAAATGCTCCAGAGGCAAATACCTTCTTATATATAGCTGTATTGAACTAATCCAGTGATTAGTTGGAACAGATTGACAGAGCTGTATTTGTGATAAAAAAGAACCTGGGAGGACTGCAGGAGGGAAGGTGAAGGGAAAAGGGAAAGAAAGGAGCATATACACTCTCTGAAATACCTGATAGGCCTTATTTCATGCTCTATTGAGTAGGTTGTGGCAGTAAAAAGGTAAAAAAGTTTTCTTGAGTTGGGAACTGTCTGAAGTTGTTTACCCATAATTCACAGGATGACAATCATCTTAAGTCCGCATTTCCTCTTTTCAGAGCTATTAATTTAGGTTGCTTTCTGCAAATTCAGGAGTCTTGATTCATACAGAAAGTGGGGAGAAAGCTCCATAACTTTCCAAGTAAAAAGTACAATATGTATCCTCCAAATCATATCACATACCCAGGGGTTTGAAAGGGCACTCAGATCCTGCTAACAGAACAGCTACCTTGCCCTTGCCATATACTGGGTTGCAAACTTGAAATAGAGTTTATAGTCTCAGAGACGTGTTCCAACGCGTAGATCCTGGCATTCACAAGGTGCTGTGTATAACTCCATACACACACATGAGGAAGGGTGAATACAAGGTACTAGCTACTTTTCTACCCATAATCTACATGTGTCGTTGCCCTAGTCTGAATTCTCCCTATGCTTCTTTCCCATACTGCTGACTTCCTTCTCAGCCAGCTCATACACAGGTAATTTCTTGTCTTTTTAAAATGTGGGGGTTTTAACTTCTGAATTCTACCCAGATTTACTCAGATTATGTTTGCTTTTCTTCCTGTAACTGAGGTAGACAGTAGCACAATATACTTCTTTCTCGTTTGCCCTCAGTGAATGTAGAGAAGCCATGACTTGCATGTGGCACTGCCTGGACAGAGGTACATGTTCACTTCAACTACTCAGGTGGTGTGAAACACAGCTTGGAAGTCCCTTCAGTCTGCATATGTGCAATGCAATTAATCTGATTTGTAGGGTTAAAGACTTGTGGTGTATCAAGCATGGTCAACAGTAGCAGTTTTGTCAGCATTCAGTAAATACAGTATTTCAACTAAAGAGAAGAGTTCAGTGTATTTCTTTATTTCATGTGAAATTACAGTAAGGAAGAAATCTGCTTAAATTATAATACATACAGGCTATAGCTGTCTAGAGAAAGTGGGACCTATGTATTGTATCAGGTTACAAGGTTGCTGACTGCTGCTGTATTAATTGGTGCATATAGTAATTGTTATTTAATATTTACTTTATTGAAAATGTTATTTTGTTACTTGTTCAGTAAGTGTAGATGAACTTCCTTGTCTCTGCAACTAAAATACTTTTTCATATTGTAAGCCAGCTTATGTAAGTGTTGCATTTTTGGTGTTTATTTTCCCCCTTTTGATTTTCTCCTCTAATGAGATCTGGTGAGAGATCACAAGAAAGAATAGGAGGAGTAGGAGTATAAAAGAGAGAGAGAGAATGCTGATCCCAAGCAGTATAATTACAAATGTCTTCTTGTAGGAGGAACCTGTCTTCTCTTTGATTTCACGGATGGTTGGGATTTTCCATTTGAGGTTATGGGAACAAATGTGCTGGCTCGTCCAAAATTGTCTATTTCTCTTGACAAGGGCTTTGTCCTAGAATGTGCTAAAAGGACTTAAAAAAAAAATCCCAAGATACTATTTTTGGCTGCTGTTTTAAGCCATTACAGATGATCTATCTTGCACCTTTTATACAGTATAGCTATTATTTATACATGAAAGAAAATTGTACAGGGCTTGCATGGACAGGGGGGATTTTCACTTTCTCTCCTCTTGTACTTTATGTCAGCATTCACAGCCTTTTCTCCAAAGTTCATTGCTTGTGTTGTACAATCTTCTATGCTGACCCAAAGCCCACTGAAGTAGGGAAATCCATGCTATGAGTACTTTATTTTCTGCCTAAGGATGTATATCAGTTCAGGGTCATTATGTCCTTTCTCCAAATCCTTAGTGCTGTGCAGTGCAGGGATGAAATATGCCAGCCCCTTCCCTGATGGGGCAACAATGTGTTCATTAAAAACTTTCCCTTTCTTTCCTGTATCTAATTAATTGCTTTTACTTTGAGTGTGGGTGGCTTAAATTGATAATTGAGTGCAAGTTTATCAGAACACCCAGAGATATTTAAATAACAGCCAGATCATTTCTAAGGGGAAGCTGTTTGGTAAAAATTTAATACTAGAAAACAGCTAAAATAGTCCCTCCTTTCTTCCTCTTCTAGTCTTGCTTTCTGTAAGTCTACAAATTGCAATCAAGGTGAACAAAATAGAACTGATAGTCCTTCTAGAAATGACTAAGAGACTCTAATTAGCATTGACATTTGATGGTTTCTTTTATGTAAAAAATTCTCGGCAATAGTTTTTGAGCACTTAAATATTGCCATTTGCCAACTCTCCCTGCTTGCAGATGAAAGGAGGCTGGAAGCTGATGGAGAGTGTAAAGCATGTCCTAGTCCATTCAAACTGTCTCCCAGCTAGTGTCACATAGGGACATTTGGATTGAATATACAGAAATTACTATGCAGAAATTCCCATTATGTCATTGCTTCCTTAGCTTGTTTTTCCTTTGTTTCCGAAGGGTCCGTTCCCTATCAGCTTAACGTTCATTGTGGTTTTCATTACTGTCTGTTAGAACAATGTTCTGCACTGAGAAGCTGCTGGCTCAGTCACACAGAGCAAAGATTCAAAGTGCTTGCAGATTCCTCTTTCATCCCTACAACCAGTAACATTTTCTTTAGGCAACACTGTTAATGCCTTGTTGAAGTCACTGCTGTCACTTCTTCAATTTCATATGAAAATCAAAAGGTTTGTTAGAACATTGCAAGTAATGATTGCAGTTGCTTCCAAGTGCCCAGCCTCCTTCTAGTCATCAAAATGTTTGCAGGCAGTATAATATCAAACCAACAACCAAAAACAACTAAGCAAATGAAAAAAAAAAACCAACAGAAGAAAACCCAACTAAACCCCCAAAACCTACAGCCATTCCTTTGGGTTGGCATTACCTGCTAATTAGGTCAAGACCAGGCAAGAACTGATGATAAAGAAACCTGAGAGAATCAGAAAGTCGAAGAGGAAACAAAGATGCGGAGAGATTTAAAGACTTGTCCAAGATCATGTAGCAGACTGGTAGCAGAACCGGCAATAGCATCTAGCTTCATGCCTCCAACCAGTCTGTCTTCTAGACCAGCATAGCCAACTATATATTGAGAGTTAGAGTTAAAACATCACGTCGCATAGGTCTAGAAATATTTTTCCTGAGTAAAAAGACCAGCAGTAGGTACAGTGTTCTGCTATTCTTCTCCTTATTAATTCTTCTGTGATAACATGACTGGAAGTAATCCATTTGAAAATGGTGGGAATACAATATGTTTTGTAGCTTTAGCAGTTTTTTACAGAACAGCTGTATGAAAAGTCTTAGCCTGAGACTGAAAGCCAGGAAATCAGGAAAACAGAGTCACACATCTCTGCCTTATAAATTTAAAACAGTTACTGGTTTCATTTCTAATTACATACATTGGTGAACTGGATGTGCATTCTCTTGACAATTTAATCTGCATTTTTTTCGATACCACAGCAGCAAGATTCTCAATATTGTCATATAACTGTGTTTCAACTGTGACCAGAAAGGACCAGGGCTATTTCCTTTCAATTTGATCTTCAATTGGCATTTAACCTGAATCTATCACAACACTGTCAGATGTGGTAACAGATTCTGCTGTGCAAATAGTATAAGCAACAGAGTTTAAACAAAGTATGTATTGCCCAACAGTCTCACTCTTTACAAAAAGGTAACGGATATATAGCCATAGTATTGTCCACTGAAGAGTCAACTACTTTATTAGTCCTTTTTTTCTGGAGGTTCTTGTTATGATAAAAGCAATTTCTTGTTTCTGTTAGCCATAGCTTGTATTGTAGTGTGCATGTATGGGTCAAATGCACGGCTTTATGCATATTTCTTTAAAGTGACAATTCTTGTATCTAGTATGTCCAGTGTGTAATTTAGAGTCATCTAACCCCCAAGCAGTTTTAATCCACTCTCTTAAAAAATGAAACCCAAGAAAGGTGCTTCTGCTTGTGATAATTCAGACTGTCTGAACTGCTGCCCTGGATTTTTACCATTATTCCCCTTACCATGACTTCTTGCTGCTATGTTATCTCAATAGTTCTGAATGAAGGGGAGGGACTCTCAACTATGTTACAGAGAAAGAACTGGCCTGCCTGTATCTCTTGTGTCTGTGTCAGGCAATAGCTATAGGTCCTATCTATTCCCAGCTCAGTCCATAACCAATATTCTCGTAATTAGCCTTAAGATTTTTCAACCAGTCTGCGCTGAATGAGGTTGCCAGGGTGCAGAATGAAATTACACAGCCTTCTCCAGCTTTATGCAGAAGGAATAGGGCACATAGCATTTAGTATGTATAAATCAGCAAGAATGATGCACCTGAAATGTGATTTGAAAAGGGCAGCAGCCTCTTAAAAAGCTTTGGAAGCTAACTTTTAACTTTGAAGAGAAGCTTGAAAGTTGAAATTCAGCTTGTGGTATTATTAGGAGGATTATTGTACCCATTATCTCTCTTTTTTTCCCCATCTATATAAAAGGCTTATAACTCACCAGTGATGCGGCCAATGTTAATATTCTCCAGAGCTGAAGAAACATACACATTCTTTACTATTAAAAGATTTTGTTTATTCTTGAAGAACCATTTCTTTATGTAGTGTGTCCACAGATTTTACTTGAATTGGCATATGCCTTGAAAAATGATCCTGTTTATAAAGTTGTACAGTAAACCTGTAGTACTATTTAAATTGTAACTGCAGCACTAGATAGCTGATTTTTCTTCTTGTGAAAGCAGCTGGTTCCCACAAAACAAATAGGAGGCATTTCTTTGCAGTATCACAGCACTCTCTTAATGAAAATATAATCACAAACTACAAGGTGATTATTTCATGACTTGGATATGACAAAGCGTGTGTTATTTTGCAGTATGAAAACCTAGAGGTTTTGGCAGCCAGAAGCCAACTGGCTTGTTAAATCCATGAAAATTGCATAGTGGAACAGAAATAGGTATTATGCATTTATTCTTAAAGAAATTTATTTTCATAAAGAAAAAAAATAAAATGGTATGAAGTTCTTTAAGATTTGCTTAGTAATCTGTCCTGGTTTTGGCTGGGATAGAGTTAATTGTCTTCCTAGTAACTGGTATAGTGTTATGTTTTGGATTCAGTATGAGAAGAATGTTGATAACACACTGATGTTTTCAGTTGTTGCTAAGT
>JAVJGG010000030.1:11114924-11131309 GCA_035590195.1 Aviceda cuculoides
TGTATCCTAAAACTTCTGATTAAAGACATACATTAATTCATATCCCATTCCCTAATAAATCAGTAGTTGTAGAGGCTTTTTGTAAAAAATCTTTTAGGTTCCCACTGGAAGCCCCATCACTCAATCCTTAAAAAAACAGACTGAACAAAGCTCCAGAGAGCACAGCATAGGAGGAAACTATGTTCCATTCAAAAAGGAATAGACAGGATTACCCAAAAATGATAACTTCTCACTGCCTTGTTCTAACGCAATAAAACAGTTAAACTCGAACTGATCAAGACCTTTGAAAAGATATCAGAATTAAATTCTGTTCATCAGATTCACATGAAAGGTATATTAATATTGTAACTCAACATCACTATGCATATGTTCCAATGGCTTTACAGAACTGCAGTAGAATTTTACTCTTTGAAAATAACTTTTATAAAGTATAGACTATTCTTAGAAACTTTGAATGGTTTTTAATTTTGACCCCTTACGCAGAAATTGTTTTCTTTTACATAACACCAAGTGAGTTTGGGATGGGTTGTAGAGGGAAGCTGGGAGAAGACAGCTGAGAAAATGTGACACAGAATAATAAAAGTATTTTTAAAGGTCAGTGAAAATAAAATCTACGTTAAAGTTACAGCAAAATGTTCTCCAGCTTATCTGCTTACTGGACCGTTCTAATGATTTTTTACCAAATGACAAGATGTTTGCAATCACTCAACCTAACACAGGAACACAACTGTTAAAATTTTCTGAGAATTGCCTTAGTTCTCAGGGTAATTTTAAAGTGCTCACAAGTTATTGTGCAGTTCATTCCTTGTGAGTAGACACAAATGAACAAAATCATTAAACCTGTTTCCTGATTAGATGAATGTGTGAACACTTCTGGTGGAATTACTTTATACACATACGTTTAAAATCCATTTTCCTTTCATCATCATGCATATGACCTTCAAACTCACTTTCTGCAAACTGTCATGGCAATAAAACTCAATCACATATATGTACATGGAAAGTGAACAAAAAAGGAACTCAGAAAAATTATATAATATAAAAATATGAATGGTCAGCCACCTCTGCTGCTTACCAAAAAATTTAGTGATCTATGCTCTCTCTTAATTCATGCCCTTACAAGAAAACTTGAGAAATTTTCAATGGGCTATTCGTTGTTTCTAAAAGTGGTGTTGTATTATATACGTAGTAAAATATATACAGTAATGCAGCTAGTTTAAGCCCCCATCAGGTTTACTGCTCTTAACGCCATTCTTCTAGTGCATAGAGACACAGTTAACTTAAGCTTCCCTACAATTTCCATTAGTAGTTTATATTCCTCAAGCATCTTTTAAAGCTGATATCACACTACTCCTCTGAAAAATGTGTAACATTCCTTATTGTGTCATTGCAATTGATATGCACACATACTGCATACAGCCAGCAGTAAATTTCTGCATCTAAGGATTTTCTCAGGGAATCTGTGTATTCATCAACAGACATATTTTGGACTCAATTTTTTCATACCCAAGGCTATGGGCCCCAGAGTATAATATATGCAACTTTATAACTATTTTATATGTAGACGCATGAAATACAAATTTAGGGATTCAGGCAGAGTGTTTCACTCTAGCTATTCATGAATATAATGCACGCACATCCAGAAATTAATTTCCAAATCCTGGGTCCCTTGATGTTTACAGCAGAATTCGTATTGACTCCCACAAGGCCTAGTTTTCACCTGTGATTACTGAACAGTAGAGTATGTTTCTGTTAGTTCAAATTATGAAAACACTGAGGAGACACCTAATTCTTAAACAACTTACTATTTTTGAGGTGCCCGTGTCTTCTTTCTGACTGCAAATTTGAAAGGTTGTCTTTTTGTAGCCCTGTTAAACGTCTCTGGAGCCTGTGTATTTGCAGCTCAGCATTCTTTTGGCTCCCAGTAAATAAAAATGTACTCATCAATGTACAGGATAACTTGAAAAGAGCCAATTTCTAATATGTCTCACAGGAGCAAGCAGATACCCAGACTGTCTTTACCAAGTCCTAATGTTACACACATGCGATTCCACTGGTAGTAGAGCAACTAAAGATCGATGTATTCATAAGCTACATTTACACCAAATTATTCCTGTAGATATGTGCTCTGCATATTTAATCACCAAGTGAGCAGCCACACCAATAAAACAAATCCTGATATCATTCACAAAAAGTTTGAAGCCAGAGTCAAATATGTGCTATAGTTCTGACTTTTTTGTTCATTCATTTCCATAGAGTAATGAGTGACACTGAGCTAAAACCACTGATTTCAGCTCCATGTTACAACGTTTCTACACTTTGGGGACATTCAAGAGGTATGGGCTTCTTTCTAACACTGAATAATATTGTCTTTAAGGCAACATATGTTTTCCTGTCCCTAGTGCATTAGATCTTGTGTAGCCTGTTACTTTTGTCTGCGATGCCTCTGGTTTGTGCCCTTTATAGTGCCAGACCCTGCTTCAAAACGACAGTCAGCTGAAGTCAAGTGTCCTGGTTTCGGCTGGATAGAGTTCATTTTCTTCTTGGTATAATACTATGTTCCAGAATTAGTATCAGAAGAATGTTGATAACACCCTGATGTTTTCAGTTATTGCTACGTAATGTTTAGTCTAAAGTCAAGGACTTTTCAGCTTCTCATACCCAGCCAGCGAGAAGGCTGGAGGGGCACAAGAAGTTGGGAGGGGACACAGCCAGGGCAGCTGACCCAAACTGGCCAAAGGGGTACTCCAGACCAGGTGATGTCATGTCCAGTATATAAACTGGGGGGAGTGGGCCTGGGGGGATGGCTGCTCGGGAGCTAACTGGGCATCAGTCAGCGAGTGGTGAGCAATTGCATTGTGCATCACTTGTTTTGTATGTTCCAATCCTTTCATTATCATTATTGTCATTTCATTATTGTTATTATTATCATTATTAGTTTTCTTCCTTTCTGTTCTATTTAACTGTTCTTATCTCAACCCACGAGCTTTACCTTTTTCCTTCCGATTCTCTCCCCCATCCCACTTGGTGGGGGGGAGTGAATGAGTGGCTGCGTGGTGCTTAATTGCTGGCTGGGGTTAAACCACGACGTGATCTCAAGCTCTACTAGACTTTCTCATTTAATTTTAAAAATACAAGTGCAGACCCTAGAAACAGACTAAATGTAGTGTCTTTGAGGGAGGAACTGGGTTTTTGTGAACATTTTGGCCACGCACGTAAGGCCCACTTTCTGCCCACTTCTTATTTCAGCTGTGATCAGTTTAATTTTAAATTGTCTGCCTATCAAACCACTACTACTAGCAGGAACTTCTTTTAATTTCTAGAAAGCTGATAAGATCTATATAGCCCTGATGGACTCTGAAGTCTGAAATATGTTCCTTTTACATTGGAAATTATCTAATATGTAAGAATGACGAGTGAAGTTTGAATATTTTTCCCTGTTTTTTTCTTCTTTATGTAGAATTGTAATTAAAAAAGGAAGATAGGCTAAAGAGCACTGGTCAATTTATTAACATGAAAAAATGCATCCCTGGACTAATTCACATCTTGAAGGCAATCAAGTTATTGCATTAATTTTAGCTATTATTAATTCTATTATTTCCTTACTGCTTTTCCCAGAAGGCTAGAGATAAAAAATTTGTAAATCAATAAAGGCATTTGCAAGGTATACATATGTGCTAAACAAAAATTTTCTAGCCATCATCTCACTGTAACTGTTTATATCCATATATAAACACCACGTGCTGACTGCCTGTATCAGTACACAGAAAACAAATACAGAACCTAAAGCTACAGGACAAGAGTTCTGAAAACTGAACAAAGAGCATCAGCATGATTGTTAACTTCTCTGGCCAATCCTGGCCTAGGCTTGCATTAAGCAAAGCACTTCAGGATGAGTTCAACTTTTAAGCATTAGCTTAAGCCCCTTCTTTTTGGAAAAAGCAGTTAAGCAGGACTTTTAGGTCCACAGAAATCTCTGCTATTTGGTCACGCACACAGAGTAAAGCATGTGCTGGAATGGTCCTGCTAACCTGGGATCTTAGGAAAGACTGCATAAAAACCCTGTAGGTACTCTGTCCTTCCTGCTCAGCTATGGCTCTGTTCATACTTTACTATGATGCAAAGGATTTTTAACGGTTCTTTATCGTCTTTTAACGTCTTTCATACATCACGAATAAATCTAGATGTTTTCTATAGTTCTTTAAGCGAGGTTTTGCAGTAAATTGTGGTGCAACCTACAACATGTCCCTGTCTGGTAGTTAGGCTCCTTAGTAAAAGCATCCAATCAGTTAATCCAAGAAGACTAATTTTACTTTCTTCTTAGAATACAAGATTCATTAATGACATAGAAACAAGTTTGCATTCAGTTAATTAGTTGAATGATGGTCATCCATATCTATCGCCAGTGGCAGACAGCTGGAGTAGTTAAGTCCAGGAAAATAAATTCATTCCCAACACCAAAGTATCAATCAGCTCAGGAAGGCTTGTTGAGGTCCTGAGAAGTACCGCATGGGTGTGAAATAAAAATGTCCTAAAGTTGTTGGTCTAATCAATTGCCAGATGTACAGAGTGGAATTCATGGCTTTAATGATGGGCAGTAATCTCATGTGACAATATTTTTTCTGGTTTTCCGTGGCATTTACTTATTTATTTCAGAGAAAAGGAAATAAAGACTTGCATGTTGATTCTTTCACACTGTCTGCCACCTGAAGAGAATCACTTTTCAGAAGAATCCACACTGCCTTTGGATGAATGCTCCCTGTAGCAGTACACTCACAAGCAGGGAATGGGGATTTATGCACAGAACAGCTACTGAGAACAGCGTGCAGAAACTCTGCAAAATGTACCTTTCTGCAAAACTTCCTGCTTATATACAGAGTTCTTATTTATTCCTTTCGTATATTCCGAAGACTTTTAAAAGCTGCAGACTTCTCAGTCCAGTGTTTGGCAGATCTGATATCAAACATTACTAACTAAAAATTTTGCTGAGATGCCAAAGTTTGTTAGATTTAAGGATGATCAGAATGACTTAGATTTACTAACTTTTCCATTCTAAGCATTCACAGCTCTCCATAATAGCTTGATTCTTGTAAGCAGAAACTTGTCAATGTGGCACTTAAAGTAAATTTTTTATTATGCTTATGACAATATAACTCTTCACAAATACCTCAGTGACCATGAATTTAACATGTTCTATAAATTTAGCTTAATCTCCAACTACGAACTAAGCTTACCTGAGAAAGAAAACATGTGGGTGAATTACTCTGTAAAATTAGCGACACTGATTCTTGTGAAGTGAAACAAAGAAGAAACTGATATCTAGGGAGAATAGTGATACGTAGAAATGTATCTTATGTAAGTCTACTCTATGTGAACAAATTAAAGTGATTGAAACGTGAAATCCAATTTCCTTCTAGCATACATACTTCTGTAAGGAAACTACAATAAATTCCTAAGCAGGTTCTGGTTCTTCATGCCATTGTGTCAAATGACATTGTGATTCCCATAAGCAATTTTTTTATTGGAAATCAAAAAAGAGTAGTGTCAAATATTTTATAGTGTGACAAAAAAATAAGATTAGATGTATTTTTGCATTTTACCATGCACTATTTAACAGTCCACCTAAATATTTAAATGGTCTGGCTATCAAACACTTTGTATCAGACAGTATGAATACTCATATTAAAATCAACCTTTCCAGACTGCCAGCTGAGATAAACTTCATTTTTACACAATAAGGATTCATAAGAACACATGAGTCACGTATACTTTAACCCCTTCAGAATAGGAAGGAGAAATAAAATTACGAATGTTTCTTAACATACCCTCAGGAGATGAATATCTTTCATGAGCAACTTTTTTTAGGTAAACCGAATCCATAAAAATAATACACATTTGAGGCTTAATTCTCTGCTTTCCTACTGGTGGGTAATCATATATCTTAATGGACCTGGAATTTAGGATCGTAGTAAGATAAGTGTTTATTAACTTCTAAACCAGTGGCACTTTTGAAAATTTCATGATGCTTATATTACATTTCACTATAACACATGAAAATGCAGAATGTTAGAATTGTGTTAGAATTGTAGCATGATGGTAAATGTGATTCTGCACTGTAGCATAGAGAAATTGTATTTAGACACTTTTTAACAATCTATGGTTAATATTAAAATTCCTTCGGGCCTTTTGCATGATCAATTCTATCCCCCTCTTTAACACCATTGACATATAATACACACATGGTACCAGAGCAGATAAGGCTTTTGTAAAGATGTGGGATGTCCCAGTAAAGTAAATTATTATGCTAATTCTATCCCACTTACTGTTTGAGTTATAGCGTAGGGATAGTGCCAAGTCACACAGATTTGAAACTATTTTAGGACGTACCTCTCCATATTTTTACACTTCCACTTTTGAATAGAGCTGGAAAAGAGGTTTAGGGAAACATTATTTTTACTCCAAACTTTGTCAGCTTGCAGAGAAGAAATCACCATGGTCAGTCTTCAAGCACCAATTCAAGGCAAATATTTTTTTCATCCAGGCAAGTTTACAGAATGACTCTATGCCCTCCATGAGGACTTTGCTATTTGTAATTTAGGAATTCCAATAGTCTTGTGCAGTACCTACTGACACAGCTAGGTCTTACCACAAAAAAATCTCAAATCAAACAAGACATAATGGGTAAATGGTGATAGTCATGGACGAAAGAAAGAATGGTAGAAAAAATACTTTGGGCAAGTGCTGTGCTATATATCTTCCTGTTGTTTCCACATGCACTGCTACTTTCAGCTTTAGTTCAATTTTGGTAAATGATGTTTTTGTAGTGTAAGAGAGGCCTGAAACTAGGAGTACCACCCTTGATGGCAGTCGTGGTGGTTTGTATATAAGATGTATGCTTTGCATTGAGATTCAAGAAAGAAATACTCAAAGTCTGATCCCAAGCCAATGAGACTTTGTTAGCTTCAGTGGGCTTTGGTCAAGTTTGGTTTTGAAAGTAAAATGTTATTCCAGGTAAGAGAGAGAAAAACAGAGTTTTTGCCACAGAATTCCAAATCTATACCTGGTCAAACGTTAGAGTTATCTCTGCATATACCTGGGCTGCCTGCACTTACTTTTTTGAATGTCTTACTGAAAATAGTCTGCCTTCTGTTATCATATATTAAATATAGACTGACAACATTTGCTTTGCAATTTCATATATTATTACAATCTTTACTTGTAACAGGTAATATTTTGGTATCTGATTTGTCATTTAGAAAATCTAAAATGTTCATCTTCTTCATGACCCTCATTATTTAAAACACATTGCCAAAACCAAAGAAAATTCATTATATATGTATGTAGTTGCAATTGATAAATTCCCCAATGACAATAGATTTATTCAGTTACTAATGGGTTTCCAGTAGACATCTTAGTAATATAATTAGTCTGTCTCATAATCAAATAACTGATTAATCATTACATCTTTTTTCCCCAAAGATGATAATTTATTATAGATTTATTTTTTTTACAGTTTCTTCAAAATAATTGCTTCTTCACTACTATTTCACCAAGAAGTTTCATGAAGATGGTGAAATTTCCATGTATCATTTACTAAGTTTATTGAAAACAGAGTTTGTGACAGGTATTCAAAGCAGGCAAATAATTTTCTTATTTTAAACTTATTCCATATAATTTACAATAACATTGAAGAGATAATTTTCTAAATAATAATCCAATGCACAGCCAATGGGAAAATTTGACCCCTGTAGACAGCAATGGTATAATTACTTCCACTTGTGTCAAAAGAAGCAAAGCAGTGTATATAATCCTTTTATTATTTTTTCTACTTTATCAGAGCAATTAACCATATGTTTTAACCACGTACTTGGGTGTTTTGGTTTTACCGAATAGATAAGTCAATATTTTGGTGCCTTAAAATGAATGTGAGCATGTTCATTGTGTTCTTGACCTAGGTAAATATCAGGCATAAGAGGTATATACATGTACATACACATTTATGTATGCAGCACTTATAAAATTTACATACCATTTTCATCTCTGTTCTTAAAGCAATTAAAGTCAAGCCATAATTCAGTTCATTTAGATACATTTAATGGTTGAAATGGCCTGGGATACCATGGTGTGCGATAATAATACCTAACCTGCACGTTTCATCATTTTCTCCAGCAATGAATGTGAGTAGAAGACACCCTGGGAACTCCGAATTTTTTTATGGGTATGTCAACATGTTTCTTTTTAGCGGTGGTTACATATTTTAATGTGTGTAAGTCAAAGGTTCTTGTACATAATTGTGTACAACTACATTTGATCTTTAATTATGCATTTGTATATGCAAAATGGTACATAACATGAAAAGATAGGTGGAGGGATAAAGGAATAGGGTAATTTAAATTATATTTCACTGTATAGGCTCTTTGTGTGTTCTTTGGAGTAAGGAAAAGGTTTAAAATCAATTTGCTCTTTTGTAATTGCAACAAGCAGTAGACTTTGCTAGGATTTGATCTTAATGTTTTATGCCTGTGCCTTAAAGGAGTACAGTCCTTGCCTCTGTATAATTCCTGCCTGCCTTTCTGACTCCTAAATTGACTCCTAAAATGAGGAAAATTAGGGAAATAATTATTCTTTTGATGCTACCTTGCCTGTGATGTTTGAGGGATATAAGAAGAGTCCTTATCCAAGGAGTTTGGTTCAGAGAGTGTAGAATCAAATTCCAATTTCCCGACAAGTTGAAATGACTTGCTAATAATAGAAATTAATTATAAATTAGAAAGACTCTCAAGGCTGGTTTCAGACATACTGAATGAACAAAAGAAAAAGGGAAAAGGGGAAAATGAAACAAGAAAGACCTTGAAAATAATAACCTCCATCTCTCTGTGTAACTTTAAATACTAGATCTAGGGTCTGCACTTGTGGCTTCCTTCTGGGTATATGATAAAATCTTGCTCTAACAAAGCACTTGTGATTTCTTTTCACTTCAATTAAAATAAGATTTTAAAAGGAATTACTCATACTTAAGGGTAAGCATGTCTTCTGTTTCCTTGAGTTAGTGCGTAATCATACACCAAAACTGTGAGTTCTGTTTAATTTAGCAATTGCACTGGGCATATTAAAAATGTCTCGGCTGATGGAAAAGAACTCCTTAACTTTATGGTGTGTGATTTTTGATGTCTTATAAAAACAAAGTTATTTATGAAAGACCATGAACATATGACACATTATTGATGCCTTACAATATCATTGCTTACAGAATTTAATTTTTATTCATCACAGAACACAAGCAATATCAAGTAACTTAAAAGACCAGTTGTGTTATATTTTAGTTAGTAAGCATCTGGATTAAAATGTTCACAAAAAGCCCCAAATGAAGTATTTTTTTTCTGAATTACATAACAAATACATTTTTTCATGGGAGAATTTGTGAATAAATAAAGAATAATTCAGTCAAATTCCTATTAAACAAGTGTTTTATATAAAACAGTGACAGTGAAAAAAATGTTTTGATGTTTAAAAATAGTAATATTTTAAACTTTTTTTCTGACAAACACCATTTTTTTTACTACAGTATCCAATGTGATGCAATATATCATAGCTTATTTACACTAAAAACTATAGGAGATGAAACTTGAATTTAAATTTCCCATTTGATAATCATTAGACACATCAAGAGATTCTGTCTAGAAAAGACTCCAATCAGAGTCTTTTTAAGATGTGAAGTTCCTAGAATCAACATCTTCACAGAAAAAAAAAAAGAAACAAAAAACCAAAACAGCTTGTAGACAGGTGCATATTCATATTTTCTGTTAAAAGAAAAGTAAAAAGAACTCAGCAAACTTTCATTGTTTTACTAATGCACATTTTCATTGTTTCAAGCCATTGTTTCTATGACAGAGATAATGGAATTGAAACAAATAAATTTATTAATAGCAGTTGATAATCTGTCTATGAATGTCAGGTTAGTAATTATTGGTCTTAAGTGTGGACAGTAGTATTACAACATCCTCTAACAAAAAGGGGGTATTTTTGATTTGCAGAAATTATTTCAATGATTTCATGGCACAGGACTAACAGAATTCTAAATATATGTAATCTAGATTTAATACACTTCAAAATGTATTTATTAGTGCTAATGTCATGCTAGAAAAGTGGACTTAAAAATTGAAATTTTCTGTGAAAAACATTGTTTGAAATTTTCGCCCTAGAAAATCCAGATGAAAAGTATTGTGCATGAAACACAATGCTGGACTTAAAAATACATGTTCCTGGCCCTTATTTTATCTCTGTTAAGGCATTTCGCTTCACTACACCTGGTTTAAATGGGGGTGATCACATTGTTGTGCTCTGTAAAATGCTTTGTAGTCTACTGAAGGACTAAAAACTTTTTGGCCGCTATGATTTCCTATGCAGTTGCAGCATTTCACTGGAGCCGTAATTCAGGTTCTTCCCATTCCCTGTTCCTTTCTGCTGATGAAATTTCTCAATAGAATTCAGTTATCATGGTGTGTTTCTGTAGAGGAGTTGTTATAATGTACTTTTGTAACAACTCCAAAATTAATTTTATGAAATATTTTCTTCCACAGTGTTTTATAGTTGACAGTTTGTTTCTGTTTTGGACACACAAGAAACGTCATATGTAATACCGTATAAAATTCCTGTCACTCATGTTTGAGAAAAAAAAATATGAATGCAGAGTAAAAGAAGTGCAGAAAAGGGATATTGTACACACAGTGAAATAATCAATTAGACAAAATATGAATCTTCCAGATGAAATGAGAAGGATGGGGTTCATTATTTAAACGTAACAAAATAAATTCTGAAAGAAAAATGACCATATTTCTCAGCTGTATGATCATCAAAGAAAGAGAAGAGATATTTGAGTAAAATACTGAATTGATAGAAGAGCAAACATTTGCATACTGAACCTGTGGAACAATATTTGTGAGGAAATTTTAGTGAGGAAAGTAATGTAGCTGGTGTTCAGGAAGGTACTAGGTAAATTATTAAAGAGATAATATGGTAACCCTCAATACAAGAGAAGTGATTCAAAGACCTAGGAGGCTCGTTCCAAGTGTATACCATGTGAATTTCAAGCCATGAGACTTTCCTGATGGATGGAAGTTAAGCTTTTCAAGTAATTCTAGTGAAAACTGTTTTAAGTTATGGAGGTTTTGAATGAAGTGTTTTCCCCTTTAATTACAGTAAGAATTTTTCAAACAGGTGGCTTTGTGTTGAGAAAAGCCCCAAATTTCAAAGTTTCACCATCTTTTTTCAAATCCCTAATGTAAAATTTCAATGGAAATTATGTAACAATCAGTATTGTTCCAGTAGCAATTTAGAAATATTTTGTAAAAAGTTGCAAAAGGACTGCAGGTGAATGAATTAATAAATGAATAACTTAATACATAAGATAGAATACCCTGTTGTGTTTTGGTACATAAAAATAGGTTAAATTCATCAGGCAAGTTCTTGGTTGTGAATTATTCACTATGTTCTACTGGCTGTAATTCTTTTTGCATTTAATTATAAGGGGCTACACATTACTTAGAGGTCTTGTAATGCATGTGCATGCCTGCCAAGACCACTAATGGAAATTGCATGCCATTGCTGAGAGACAAGTATACACTTCAGTAATTACATGTGGTACTCTAAATGCAGATGCAAAAGTAATTATCATAAACTGGTACTCTGCATATTGGAATGCTGTATTGGCTCAATACATTAGCTTTCAGTTCCGAAGATCATCAGGACTCAATACGTAGTTAGTTCTCTCATAAGTTTAAAGGTCTCCAAGTAGCTTCCTTTCGTTCTTAGAAAAAAACAATGTGCTGCATGAGTAGCTCCCCAGGGAGCGCTACCTTCATTATTACACTAGAGAAAAGAGTGTTATTGGCCAGCACTGAAGTGTTTTGGTAGAATTGTAAAGGACAACCATATAACGCTTGGGTTTAGTTACTCTTGTTTGTCACATTTTCATGACTACCAGAATTTATAGAACACAGCAAGGAAACTTAAATTCACAAGAGGTTTATTCACATTCTCCTCCTGAAATTTCAGTAACAGAGAAAGCTTGAAACTATGACCTTGCAAAGAGTTGAACAAAAACAAACCACAGAAACGAAAAAAATTGTCTATGTGTTAGAGATAGGATTGGATATCCAGCAGGCCTATGAACTTCACAAGTGAATGATTCCTTGCTGTAAAATAATTTTAATTTGTGGCCTTTGATGGTGGCAGTGCTCCAAACCTGGCTGAAACATTGCAGAACTTCAGCATTTGTCCAATGTAAAATGTGAAAGTGAACATTTTCAAAGATCCTTGGTCCTTCTGTCTAGTCCCGCATGGTTAATGTGTTTCCTTGTTACACATTGACTAGCACTTTTAGACCACTATTGCTGCATAGAGCTAGCCTGTCTTTTTTCCATTCATTTTGTTCTTTCTAGACTATCTTGAATCTCAGATTAACCCTTGACTTCTCTCAACTCTTTACATCCTTAAAATCCTTCAAAAAGCTATTTCAAATTTATGAAATAATAGTTGGCACTAGTGTCTCATATTATTCTTATAAATTCATGAGGTATGAATGGAGAAATTTCCTTGTTTGTAATTTGTGGTGTAATTTGTGTTTTGTGTATCTTAGTTACGCAGTGCACTTTTACATAGAAGGAAATTAGAAAGCCCACTTTAGAAGAATAATGATGTACAGTTAGGCTTTATCTTGTAAATCTTCATATATACACACAATTTTAAACATAAGAATATCTGCCTTATTTTCGATGCAATGCAATTTTGGGGCAGTATGGCCTTGATCATTAAATGTGAATATATTTATATTTTAAAAAAATTGTTTAAAATGATGGCTCAAAACATTGTGGTGAACCATTATGGGTTATTACCTTATTACCCTCTCTATGAAAATTCTTGAGGTTTTTTTTTTAATTAGAAACCAGTGACTAATTTGTGTCTCTGTGTGCATTTCTTTTTTTTAGCAACTATTAAAGTCCTAGCATATTTTAAATGCAATTGTAGGTTTTTTAATTTTTGTCAGACATAATAAACCTAAATAAACCTAACTAATCTTATTTATCCATTTAAGCAAGTTAATATTCGTAGGTAAATGTTTGTTCTCCCATTAATAGCTTCCTCTTAGTGTTATGGATGCTTCCTCTTTTGTGACATTTTCATGTACAGTGATGGCAAAGCGCAAGAGTTCGGTTTATAATTCATTAGACCTTCACTAATGACTCATTAAAGTGTCTCCTATTTTCAGTTTTTCAGACATTGTACCTGTGTGAAACTTCACTATTGCTATGTTAAACTTCACTCTTGCTATCTGTGCAGCTCTACAGTTTTGCTTGTAATTTTCTTGATTGCAGCTCATTGTAAAATGTTTTTATATCTTGTGAATGTTGAAGTTTCCAGACTCTGGGCTTTGCCTGGGTCTGTGTAAGTTGCCACACTTCATGCACTTTCTTTTCTTTTCTCTGCATGCTCTTGCAGTTTTTCCTGAAGTCTGCTCTAAGCATTTACTGTTTACCAGTTTCTTCTCCCGCTGATCAGCAGCTTACCTATAGCTACCTCTGATTTGCCTTCCCAGCTTTCTGTCCTGAGTAATATTTTATAACCTGACGCAACCTTACAGTACTAAGTGTAAGCCCCTGTGTTTCATCAGTCTGTTCTGTCACCATGGATTCTTGAATCACCATCTGATATCTGATGTCAAAATACGACAGTTACATTTCTGACTTCTGAATTTCAAGTCAGTGACAAAAAAAGGTTAAAGGATTCTATTTTTGCAGTCCCATCTAAAACTTCTAGGAGTCCCACTCTTACTGAGATTATAGCTTTCCTCAAACTCTTTCACTACTTTTTCGTAGGTCATCTTCTCATCCTGGCTTATTTCCATGTTGTTAAAAATGTGGTAACATAACACACTGCAGTAATCAGCAGAATAACATTTTTGTGACTCTTTTCTTATTAAGTCAAGTTACTGTCTCTGTATCTCACATTTTTTCTTAAATATTTTCTGATTGCAACCACTGTCCAAGAACCAAGTTCCTGAAGGTGTGTTTGTTGTTCTATCTCCTATTTCTTCTCTCATTCCCAAATGTCCATTCTCTTGTTCTTTATTTCACTGGAAGCTTTTTCCCTCTCAAGTTCCATTTCTGGTCCTGTGTGCTCTTCTAGTACCTCAAACAATGAGATCCTTAACTTCACATACCTTTGATTTTTTTTAAATATTTTTTTTTTAACTTGTTTTAAGAACTGTAACAATCTGCACATGGAGCCATCTGGAAGAAAAAAAGCTTAAGCTTCTTTATGTCTCTGAGAAGATATAACCAACTCAGATTGATCCACCACGCTTTTAGCTATGCTGTTAATAAAGGGTGAAAAGGGATATTCTGTATGCTGCAGGTCCCTAAGAAGCTACTTATGTGCCTGAAGTTAGATGCAGGTTTTACTAAACTGAAGTCAACCGCAGCATACTTCATCTGACCAAAAGGCATAGGAGTTCTTATACCAAGACCTTCATAGCACTCCAGAGACACACACGAGGAGGAAATCTTCCTTAAGAAAAGACTTAATGAGAGGGCCCAGAGAGAGGAATCCTGACACTAAACATACTAGCACACAGGAAAATGCAAGCAAGCAGTTATCCTTGTGCGTCGGCAAGCAAACAGAGAGGTTGGCATGTAAGCGAGTGTTTGTTTAAAGCACCACTTACCTGCAGCAGGAACTGTTTTAAGTATCCTATTCATGTCAGATATTAAAATGAGGGTGTTTCTGTAATGGTTGTCATGATTATTTACCATCTGCTTACAAGCAAATTCATTACCATAAAGATTTAACTGAATAAAATAAGTTAACCTTTTACAAGTGATGAAATACTGTAATTAGTTGTGTCTGAAATACAAAAGTAGAACATTTAGTTTGCCTAATAGCTGTTTAACTGACTGCAAGAAGTGATCCTTTTGCATGGTACCTGTAACTAAGAGAAATTGCATTGAACCAATTCAGAGATAAGGTATGTTGAGGGAATGGATGTTCACAGAGTTTTTATGTCATGTCAGGCACTTTCAGGCAGATAGTGCAAAACCATACACCCTACAGATATGTATTTGTTATATAAATGCACTAGATTTTTTTCCACTCCTATCAATACGTATTTTGATTAACCATACAAAACAAGTTCAGTTATAAAAAAAGAATATTTACAGAAGAGGATGAAATAAGCAATTTATAGAAAGAAGTTTTTGTTGAAAACTGGCAGGCTATGAATGTGAAAAGGAAAGGTACATTTGTGTATACAGCAAATAATTAACAATGGAAATTCACTGATGTTAACACTACTAATGACATAATTTGCTTTTGCAAAGCATTTCATATTTGTATGAGTATGAATAGCATCTGGTTTTGTATTAGAAAACAGTAACAGGAAGTATTAGTTCCTGGTTTTAACCACATCCACAGACTGACATCTGTATCGTCTATAGTTAATAATTTGGGGCTGAAGAGTTTCTTCACAATTATTTCATCAGGTTGCTTGGTTTCCAATGACATAGAATTAATCCTTAATGACATTATTTTTAAAAGGATAAAAAGTGTTGTAACACTGAGGAAGACACAAAATGAAAACAGTACCTGCTCTGCAGAGCTATGCATATGGAAAAAAATACATGCATCAGCAATGCAGACATACAAGAAAAAGGGTTTTAACAGTAGGGACAGAGCGGACAGAGTTAAGGTGACAGCAAACATATCCTTTTTTGTAAGCATCCTCTAAAGCAACAGACCTACACTGAAGTTGGAACACCAGCCTGCAATTTGTAAGCCCTTCTCCTGCTTCAGGAAAATCTTTGGGTATCTGAAGTTGAACAGAGAATGAAATAAGCCCAAATCATGAAAAGGAGGGAAGTTGAAGCTGAGGACCCATATTTTCATCTTTTACACATCTAGGTAACAGTCATGCTTTGCAAAATGTTAAATCTTTCGCTATTAAAAAAAAAGAAGAAAAAAAGAAGAAAGTATCTTTCATTCTTGAGCATATCCATTGAAATGAAGAGTTTTGTTTAATTAAAGCTGGAAGCTTTGGTGACCCTCCACTCTTTCCCTTTTCTCCTTCCAAGAAATATCAGATGGAAGGGAGGCTAATAGTGCCGTACTGACTTCCACTTAAAGCTCAGCGCTGCCCACATGAACACTAAAGCTCTTAGCGTTGTCTTAGGACTTTTGTCCCAGTCTTTATAGGACAACTGTCACGTCCATACCCTGAGATGACCTCAAATCAATGTTGTTGGAACAGGATGAAATGTGAAATGATTTACAAAGCAGAATACTAACATTATTGCTGTTTAGTCAGATCTTGCACTGAGCTTTCTTTTTTTTTA
>JAVJGG010000030.1:11137440-11157216 GCA_035590195.1 Aviceda cuculoides
TTCTTTCTTTTCTTTCTCTCTCTTTCTATCTTTCTTTCTTTCTTTCTTTCTTTCTTTCTTTCTTTCTTTCTTTCTTTCTTTCTTTCTTTTTCTTCCTTCCCTCTGCTACCTGTCTACTGTAGCCAGGACCACAATCTGACTGGATTTGGTTTGTATGTATTTTTACTCTGTTGGTGATCTAGTCTTATATGAATATCTATGCCATTTATGTAAACACCTTTGTTCTCAACAGCTGCAGAATGTGCTCTCATTTGAGAAAGGATGTAAAGATCAGATGTGTTACATATGTACTCTCCACAAGGGAGACTTCTGAAACTGCCTGGTCTCTAATTCTATTGTTTCTTTATATTGATAATGAGACGAAGACCACGTTCTTCAAAATTTATTTGAAATTCAGAATTCTGTAATTAAGCAATTTGTCTCCATTTGTTCAGTTCCCTTACAGAGGCATTATGTCCTGTGGAAATAATAACATGTAATTAGAGATTACCACATGGAGTATAGAAAATGTCATAATTGCATGGATCACTTCACTGTTGTCATTTCCTGCAATTTGAGGACTTTTTTACTTTACTATTTTTAAAATAGATTTTTTTTTTTCTGATAAAAAGGGAAAGAAGTGTAAAAAAACCTGCCAAATGCGTTAGGAAAATTGATTCAGTGGAAGCCCTAGAATATCTCTCTCAAGCCAGATATGGAATATCTTCATTCATGTCTTTAAAGGCCAATTGAATAAGAGACGCTCTATCATAAGCCTGTGTCTCTGAATATAAGTTTTGACCAAAACATTACTGTTGAAGCTGTTTGTCCTTTCTTTTGGGAAATGGATCTATTTTCCTTTTCTGAATAGAAAAAAACCTGTTTTTTTTTATGTTAAAACTGCATATATTTTAGTTTGGATATACTACTGCAACAGGATGTGGGAGATGCAATCCAGATACTTCATAGCCCTGTCTTTATTAGCAATACAGAATCCCAAGCTTGACTTCGTGTATTCGGAAGTGGTAACATCCAAGACATTTATATTTGAGAAGGATTCCTCTACCTCCTTTTGTAAGATCTAGGGTGAAAACTTGGCCCAATATAAGTCACCATAGTCTGGATCAAAAACTACGCTTTGTGGGCTTTGCCTGAGAGGCAAGATGCCTCTGCTGCTTATTATAAATTAACCTTTGTAATACTTTAATTTTCGTAGAATGCATGCCTCCAACACAAACACAAATTAGTAAAGAATATGCTGTGCAGCCCTATCATGAAAATAAAGAGCTCTTGGTATTACCTCTATCACTGTGTTAGCTGGGAAAAGACAACATCTGCTTCTAAGCTCTCATTAACTGCATTTGCACTTGCGCTCTGTATTTTTGTGTATAGAAAAATGATAGGTGGCCTGTAATTGCAACCTGCTCAGAGCAAGCAAGTCAAACGGTAAGGTCAAACTCCTCATTTTTCTTTTGCTGTGGACCTCCTCAGGGTAAACAGCCGAGAGGATTCCCATCACTTTGTCAGTTTTCTTGCTGCCTGCCAGCCCAACAACTGCTGCAGCAGTGCAGAGACAGAGACTGGTGAATAGTTCACAGGAAACAAGCAGCAAATTAAACTATTGCACAGCTCATTCACTACTCATTGCTTACTAGAAGAATACAGGGATGACAGTGATTTTAAAAGCCCTGATACTTGATGTATTTCATATTTATTCTTTTATGTCAGCACAGGTCTCCTCTCCTGGTGATGCCAGCAGACAAGAAGTGGGCACAAGGCATATAAAATGCAAATAGCTGTGGTGACAAGTGGTGTCCTGTTAACCTGTACTCAGCCTAGTATTTTGGTCATCCACAGTGGCAGAGCATTAAGTAAAAATGTGTACTCAATTGAAAAAAAACCAAAACCCTAAATTAAAAAAGCCTTAAGTTCTTGTCATTTCCAACTCAAACAGGGCAAACAGTTACTGTTGGCACAGTACCTCTATAATAAAAGAGAAGATGATGCACAATGTAGCAACAGGCTGAAGATTGCTTGGAAGGCAAGGTGTCTTCCTGACATTAGAACAATTTTTCCTATTATTGCCTTTTCTCAGCTTAGGCCTAGGTGCATCTTAGGAGGCCCGGGTTGAACAACCGAGGTTTCTTTCAGATGTTCTGGTCTTGGTTCTATGCAACCCTTGAAGTACAGTTTTGGGGAGCCACAGTAAAAGGAGTTTGGGGAGGCTTCAGGTTTCCACTAAGCCTTCTGTTTCCATTTCCCACTCACCATTTTGATTTCTAAGATATTGCTATTTCCTCTCCTTGTCTCACCTGCCATGAGAAATCTGTAGCAGGAGGCCCTGTGGAGGTGGGAGGGGACTTCTGTAACTACGGCTTTGACAGCAGGTACCAGTTCCTTAATGGAAACCTGGTGTCAATACTGAGCAGTAGGCTGTACTGCGTGACAGAAGGTGCCGCATGAAAGAAGATAATACTTCATTTATAGAGAAATGGCCATTTTTCTCTGACCTCTTTTGGTATAGTATTCTTTCATATGCTTGTTTTGTGATGATCATATGCAAGATATTGCTTATTAACTGTCTCTTCTGCACAGTTTGTAATATTTAATATAATAAGCTTTTGCCTGGTGACATTGATCCATGGTTGACTACTCACTTTACTGCTAATACTTACTTGCAATCAAATATATGGAAAGAAAAAGCACTAGAAAAGAAAAAAAAAAAGCTTCAAATGTGACAGGCAGACAAAATGATGGTGTCAGGCGCACATATTAAATTGCAAAGCGTCACTCTCAAATATATATTTTTCTGGTTTTTTTCCTTCTTTTTTTTTTCTTTTATTATAGAAATATGTAGACTGAAATTTGAGATAAGAGTCCTGTGAGGCACAGCCACTTACTGTTTTCTGTTTAGGATTTCATAATTCTCTAACTACAGACATGTAGCATTTAAAAGTGACCTCCTCAGAATTTAGGATGAAAGATTCCTTAAGTCTATTATTTCTCTTTCTGTAGAGAGTTAGGAGTGCTGACAGAATAGGAGACAGAGCAGAAAAGCAGTGTCTGTGGAGAAGGCCACGCCACCGTCAGGATGTAACATGAAGGCACCTTTTAGCAGGTAGGTCAGAGAAGGTTTCTGTCAGAGGAAGTGAAAACACAAGTGGTTTTTAAGCTCCCTAGACTGTCAGCCTTCCATTGGGTTGAATTTGAATATGAAAATGATTTCTTTGTATATTTTTTTCTTTCAGTGGAGATTTTCAGAGATATCAGGTAGATCATTGGTTCACCATCAGTTTCTCAAAGTGTTTGTGGTTGACTTCTGCATTGGTTGAAGGAAGGACCTCTGGACTCAAAAGCCAGAGCTTCCAGTTAGAAGTTGGATGCCAGCACTACATTTTCTGACACCATGTTGAAACCAAGTTTGTATTGTATATTAGTATTAAAAGGACATTGCATCATTTCACAGGGAAAGCCTTATTGCACTAATACATACCTGCTCAGGAATATATATACTTGTACTTGGCATTTGGAGGTTTTTTGTGCCCATTTGATATCACCGTATGGGCTTTTAAGTACAATGACTAGAGAGATGTTTTGAAATTTCACAAGAAAATATTTCTGTGATTAAATTACATGCATTATATTTCAACCCTACATTTAAAATAGATTTTAAAATTACTTATAAACCTTCAATAATTAGAGTTCATAATAAAATGCTGAAAGCTAAGATAGAGAAATGACATTTTAAGTGAAATAATGAAAATGCTGCACTAAGCACATGCAAAATAAATGTGGGAGGAGAAAGATCTATCAATGCCTGGTCCTATAATATCAATGAACTTCCTGTAGAAAACACCTGAGACTAAAAAATTAGTCCTTGCTTAGTATTCCATAAGAATTATAAAGTAGTCCAAAGACAGTCTAAATTAACATTGGAATTGTCTACTCAGCCCCAATTTTATATATGACAGCATCCTCATAATTAATGTGTTTATATTTTCTCACCTGGCTTTCATTTTCTTTCCAAATTCCCATATCAGCCCTTAGGTTTTAATTAAGAAAAGAGGTCACAGTTAGAATGCAAAGTTAGAATGCAAAATATAGACTTCAATATTAAATTGAACAGTAAGGCTGGCAGTATTGGACTTCTAGATATGATATTATTTTTTTTTTTCTGTTTGGTTCTTATTAACTATTTTTCCAAATGGCTTTGACATGTTAGGAATCAGAAAAAAAATTGATTAGGAATCTCAAATTTGGGACAAATGTCAATGAAAGACAAAGTACTAGCAGTTGTGAAAACTTCTTATCATATTTATCTCTCTTTAAGTAAATTCCAATAGCAAAATTATTGCATGAATATGTGTGTGTGCTTGTGTATATCACAATGAAGGTATGCATTGACTTTGATGGCTTTGGATCAAGCCTTACATAGGATTACAGTAAATTGCAAGTTTAATGAAGTCACAGAATCTAAAATTAGAAGATTGCTCAAGGAAAGTTATTGCAAGAAAATTTTGGCTACAATTTTCAACATCACTGGAAAATTAACATATAAATTAATAACAAAGCTATTGCTAGAAGCGCTTATGAGGGCAGCTTGTTGGATTAGGCAGTAACACATAATTAGACATAGCTATTACCAAGGATATCTAGATTCAGCAGCACCTGAGAGGAATGGGAGCTTGTTTGCCCTCCTCATCTAGTATTCTTGAAAATCAAAGATAACTTCTACATGTAAGGCACGGTTGCATTTAACGTAGAGCTGCAGGCTTTGCTAAGAACTGATATGTACGCTGAAGGGAGAAATGATGGCTTTACAGTTAAAAACATTTATTCAGAACCCAAACCTGAAACTTAAAATCGGTGATGCTTGTAAACCACTGAGCAAAATGAAGATCTAAAGTCAGATTCTCCATATTCCAAACATCAGGGGACTTCAGATTCTGAGTTTTGGGTAAGGCCCATCCGCAAATGACTATGAAAATATATTTTTCTTCCCTGAGTCATTTATGCTGTCATCTTGAGAAAAGTAGCACACACTACCACTGTCAGCATTATAGATATACATCGGAAGACATCCAGCCTCTTCTTACTATAGGTACTGTGCTGCAGCCCCACTATTCAAGAGTCCCAAGGTTTAATTGTTACCATATATATGTCCATGGAGACTGGTCATATATAACACCAGAGGGGTCAGAGGTCTGAAGCAAAGAAGGGATGTAGCTGGAGATGAGGAACCAAAAATTCTGCTCGTAAGAGCCACTAGTTACTTCTGCTTCTCTCCTCCAATGAATAATTGCTTATAAAAAGTGAAACTGCTCTCACAGGAAGGATGAAGTAGAAGACTCACTTAGTAGCTCAGGCAATCAGCAGCTGGTTTGTGCTCCTGGTAAAATGAGATTTCAGTCCTCAGCTTGCTTTCTTTAAAGTGGAGACTTAAACCTCAATTCTCCCTGTAAAAGTTTACCAGGTAGGCCAGGATTTTCTAAACAAAAATAAAACAAAACCTCATTATGTGAACAAGCTACCCAACCTTCTGATCAGGAACTGCTTCGAGGTGACAATAAGATATAACTTCTTGAGCTATTGCAGTTTACCATTGCTACTTAGTTCACAACTTGATTCATTGGCAATACGCATGTGGATAAAGCTTCAAAGTGAAGAGCATGTAGTGAAAATGAAAAATCATTTACATTGAATCAAATATAAATGCTAATGCAGTAGTCAAAATTGCAAAACAAACTCAGTCCTGTCTTCCATTTAGTGCTTGCAATTAACTGTAATGACGGCTTACTGCAGAAGAAACATATCCAATGTAAAATTAGATTACCTTTTTTGTTTTGTTTTCCCCTAGCAGATTACTCTAGATTTACAATGATGTGGTAGAAATAATTAAAATAATAATAATAAAAAAAAGGAGCTGTTGCTTTACTTGAGACAGCTCACTTCATGACTTGGAGATCATTTTGTTTCCCTTCCTTTCCTTTTTACAGTTGCATTTTTAAAGACAAGATTGTGGGGTCTTCATGTAACATTGACATATTACTTGGACCGCAGTTGTTAATGTAGTCTTACAATTTAATTTGGCATATTTTCCCTTACACGACGGGTGTAGATTGCATGAGTTTTGGGATGGTTTTTTTAGTCTTCTCCCTCTCCACCTTGCTCACAAAGTACAAATAGTAAAATTTATTCAAGAATAATTTAAATTATTTGTCTTGCATGTTTTGGGATGTGAATATCACATTTATCAGTGTTATATGGTATGAGAAACATCACAAATCCTCATCAGCAGTAGATTTTTTTATAAGTGTTAACAATGACTGCTCCTAACGTTAACACATGTAGTGCTTAAGTACTTCAGGATATTTGAAGCCTTCGGCTATGTTTTTAAAAGACACATTTCTACCTGAAGCTTTATCCATACTGATAAGAACCAGTGTCGTCTCAAAATTAGGCAAGAATTCTCACAGGTTTATGGGATACTGGAGCCACTGAAGTGCTCAAATGTCCCTGAGGGAAAGGGAGGTGAAGGATTCAGTTGCAATGAAGGTATCAGGAATTCCTCAGTAAGGCAAGTGCATGAAGATCTGTGGTTTGTCCTAACTCTCCACATGTGAAAAGAAGCAATGTTTCATCTTTCCTATTACCATTACATGAGATTTACCTAATACCTGGACTACATGAAGCAGTTTTCTTGAAACAGGTAGCTCCCCTATTTCTTTCATTCACCCACTGTTGAGATGTTTTTTTGACCTGTCATGGTCTTCTGCTGGATAAATTACTAATGGAGGGAGGAAGGGAAAGGAATGATTGCCACAAGCTTTACTGATTTAATGTGCGTGTTAATCTAAGTCAGCACTACTCTGAACAGGTTCAGCTGTCCAAATATCATAAATACATTTTACGATGGGTTATCAGTTCATAGTCCTTGATTATTCATACAACATATTCCAGTGAATACACACACATACTCTACCTGAAGCAATCCAGCTAGCTCTGCAAGCTCAGAAGAGGACAGCCTCACACTCAGACTATGCCCTATAAGGACTGTAGATTCAAATTCCTGGAGAACTTGGCCCTGGGAACTCTAGCCTAAAGTCCAGTAAATCTACCAAGGATGATACAGTCACAGTCTCAGTGGAGCAAGTTATCACATAGCTTCCTCTTAATAACAAACATGTATATAAAATAGTCTCATATTTTGGATAGGAAAATGATACATTTTCAGCTATACCTAAAACGAATTTTAAAAAGAGAGTAGAAAATATCTCGATACACATTTGTAAAACTGCAGTTCTGAAATAATGTATCTACTGGAAGTTTGTTGGTAGAGATAGGTGCCCTGATTCTTAGTCTAATGGTCTAGCTATAGTATCTCACCCAACCTACTGAATCTTAAGCAGCTGGAAGTACCGATAACCCGTTACTGAGCATTTGTGCAAAACATAGCAAAGCAGAATTCTTGAACTTGTTTCCAACCTCTTTGCATTAACTTAATATTGTCTATTAATAATTTTGATTATAGCTGTTGATCTGAATGAAGACAAAGCAGGTATGGAAGAAATGCATGAACAAACTAGAGATGTCACAGACCTGGAAAAAAGAAAGCAGTGAGCACTTGGGAAATTGGGCAAAGGAGAGGTTGGCACAGTAATCCTCAATAGGCAAGGGACTGTACAAAGATGGGATAAATATCCCTCCTGCCTTGTCAGCAGGAAGGAAAAAAGAGAGTGGGCTTTAATTCTAGCCTGTGTGTTGTAGATCCCAGTTCCTAACGGAAGAGCCTTGGAGCACTGAAGTACATCAAGATTTGGAAATCTCCATCAGTGGACATTTTTAAGAATAGACAAGAATTATTGGGAATTGTTTAGTATATGTAGGGACAAAAAAGTGAAATACCCATTTCGCAGATTTCCATCCAGCCATATATTCTATATAGATCTTGGCTGATGGTTAAAACTTTTCCTCCATGAAACTTTTCTAGCACACAGAGTCAATGTGGAGCAACTGCTGGGAGGTACTCTGTGTGGTAGAAATGATTCTACAAAGAACATTTTTCTGTGACTCCCTGTTTTCTGGACCTGGCTTCTACTTTGTCTTGGATTTGAGAATAGATGGGGAGCAATGAGTGCTCATGGAACTAATTTCTGTCAGGGGGAACATCCTTGTTTTTCCTGTTAACTTGTATCAGACTTTTATTTATTTTTAACATCAGAAGCCTAAACAGTCAAGAGAAACATGGGTCTAAAAATCATCTAATTTTAAAGTGTATCTTCTTGGCCAAATGCTTTTACTGTGCTGGCATGCACCTGCCAGACACTACCTGCAGCAGAATTTGAATTATATTATTAATGGTTACAACTCCAAGTTCCTTCTGGAGGATGGAGGTGCAGGGCTCTGGTCATTTGTGATGTATTTACTCTTGGTACTGTGACAGCATACCAAGAACTGAGAATGTACTAAAAAACCAAGACTTTTGAAACCCTATTTTAAAAAAGTAGACCTTGTCCATTCCCCCACCATGCCCCAACAGAGTTAAAGCAGCAATGCATGTAGGATACAGATAATGGAACCGTAAAGAAATCTGCTGAGAAAAGAGTAACCTCTGTGAAAAACGTTGCAATGTTTTTTCATCATTTTTGAGAGAAATTGTTAGGGTGGTATTTTCCATATGGAGAAATGGGGAGATTAAAGATTTAACTTAATCCTTTCAGATGACAATTCACTTTTCATTTCCCATTAAAAATCACTGGATTCTGTTTTCCTGCATGTGATTGTAGAAGGTTTTAATATTCATAGCTATTAAGATTCTTGAGTCTTCAGTTTTTCTGTCCTTTAGGGAATATGTTTTTTCTCAAGATACATTCTTTTGAGTAACATTTTTTTCTTATTAGAAAGAAAAAAGTGGTGAAAAGCTTACGTTAAGTGAATACCTTATGTCTCCAGTACATAGAAATTTGTGAGGTTGTTAGGTATATTTCCATGCGCTTTTTTTTAAGGTCTTTTCCCCCAAATACTTGCTGTCTCCAAAGTCAGTGATAAAATTATTTTGTATATATTTGTATATCTTCAATTTTACATCTTTATAGGGAAAATGACCCACAGTTCCCTGTAGGTATCACTAATAAATATTCCTGTACCCAGGAAAAGAGGCCCATGCCCCCTCAAAGACTTGGTTGACAGCACCACAGTTTAAAAGCCAACTGTCCCTTTCCTTTCCCCCTCCGGCCTATATAGAGAAGTGATGTTGATTGGGAATGGAAAGTTGCTACTAGAACAAAGGTTTTTCCTGACACATTGGAGTACTTTGTTTATAAAATTTTTTGTGCTGTTGTATGTTCACCATTGGAATTGCTCAAAAAAAGTTTTTGAAGGATGTACAGGGTGGGACGGAAAAAAGCCAATGAATTCTGTCATGTTTGTTAGCTTGAACTTGGGCCCTGGATTAAAGGCTGACATAGCTCGGAAGTGCTGAGCAGTATAGCAGTGGGGCGGAACTATTAGCAATGAAGCAACGTGAAGAAGCAGTGGCAGGTGTTGGGAGGAAAAGGAGAAAGGGAAGGAAGCGGTGTGAAACTTTTTTTCCTTAGGTTGGAAATCTTTTCACTGATGTTTTCTCTGCCCTTTTTCCAAGACAAGATTAGGTACAGGTAAGTATTCCTAGAAACTTGGGGGGTGGGGGTGGGGGTGGGAGGGTTTGTTGTTGTTTGTTGTTTAGGCAATATGTATGTACGTACCTATATAAATGGATACAGACAAACTTACAATGCACGAGCAAATGTCATTCCTAGTCGCCAGTAAATAATATAAGAGGAGGGGCATAATGTATGTTCACTTCTAACCATGAGTCCTGTAAGGTAGAAGATATATTTCTAGTGTTTTAAGATGAAAACATATCATCCAAGCATATTATAAAATGCTCTTGACGTTTAAGTTTGGATGTGTTAGTAGGTAGACAGCATGAGTCATATCTGTCAGTTTTTTCAGTGTAGCTGTAGCAATTCTTGCCATAGCTTTCTGCTACTGATCTACAAATTCACGCTTCAGGGGACTTAAGATCCATCTCAGCATTTTGTCTTTTTTTACATTCTTATCATAAATACCATCATGCTTAGGGATCAAACACAATCTCTCCTGCAGTGGATAAAAGTTAAGACATTTATCACAAATGATGTGCTAAAAATGAACCTGAATTACAGTGAAAAAAAAAGCCATTCAAGCTACAATTTACACTTACAACACGTAGGTGCCATATTGCAGACTGGTAATCAACCATTAAAATGGACTTTGATGGAGAAAGGAGATTTTCTTGGACCATGGGTTATTGCTAACGTAAGGGGTACAGATTCTTAACTAGTGTATATTACCTTCATTAAAATCCATGAAGCTATAATGATTTTCTTCAGCTGAGTATCTAATCTCTCATATTACCATGGAGAGATTTAAAGCAAGACTCTCATGGAATAAAAGCTTGGACATCTAGCAAAGAAGCATTGCTGTTGTCTGAGCCAGTGAGAACTGCATTATGCTTCTCTATGGATGTGTATTTTCTGCTTATATTTGCTGAATAGAGCTAAACCCCTATTATCTAGCTGACTCAAGGGTCCTTTGAAAAATTCAGGCAATTACAGTTCATTGTAAGCAAAATATGTTTCTATTTGAGTTTTGAAATGGGAGAGGAACAATATGTCCAAATTTTGAGCAATCTGACTTTTGGATAATCAAAGCTAAAATAATTGAGATTAGACTGTATCTCCTAGTTGTGTTTGGTCTGTTTGCTTGTTTGTTTGTTTGTTTTTAAAAAGCATTGCACTGCATTATTTCTCTCATCTTTTGGATTGTTGATCAATAAGGCAGCAGTCATGATTTGCCAGTCCTCTGTTCCCTTGTGACAGGACAACAGAGTATTGCATCCTCCTCACTACATTTCCTTCATTGGCAATCTGCTTTAAACAGTCAAGAAATCACAGACCAATCTGGTACAATTTGGAGGTACAAGGGAGTGAAGGATAGAGTTTGATGATATAATTTTTCTGCTGGCATTTTTTATATCAACAGTGTAGCATCTCTCCATGTTGTTTCATGTTATACTCTGGTAGTAGTTTTTTCCAAGGTAACTGTTCTCCTCAATAGTTATTGCTAAAAGAGTTAGAACGTAACAAAACATTTGTATAACTGCAAATTTTTCATGTAGTTTTCTGCTAAATATAAATGTTGCAATGGCTTTTAATTTGCTTAATTGGATCAAATTTCACCTAAAAACTTGAGTGTTTTTACTGAATTGTAGTTTCAATTGTCTCTCCTACTAGGAAGTTACAATGTAAGAATACATTTTGTTGAAAACTCGTCACATTTGTTTAGGATTACAAATGGGTGAAGCTTCCTTGCAGGTAAAAAGGAATCATTTTCACTAGTTCTGAGAAATGCAAAATACACTGCTGTTTCAACAGCAGTATATGCATATACATGTACCTTTATGTACATACAGAAAACGATTCTACCTAGATGCAAGCCTTGTAGTTCTCACATCTGAGTCTGCACCTTCCAAACTCATGAAGAACCGATCTCATCTATATGCATCTTGCCCTCACCCTTCCTGCCTTCCCCACTAGCTGTGCCGGTGAGGGCACATGGTAACTATTTTCGGAGCAGGTATGATGAAATGAGGCCAGTTGGCCAGCAGCCAAATGCTTGTCAGAGGTGCCTAAATCGCAGGCAACAGCCATGACTTTCTGGGTTGCACCATCTGCTCTCCGATGTAGCCTTCTGCTGTAAATTCCCGGAGAAAGCACCCAAAAGCCCTTCTGACCTTGCTGGGGGCAGCATTCTCCTGGTTCCTGTATGCAGGAGAAGGTTTTTATTGCATTGTCCACAGTCACTGTCAGGTCCTGCCTCCAGAATTACCTCCGTTCTTCTCACCTTGAGCCTCGCATGGGAAATATTTTAAAATGATTGTTTTCATAAAATGTATTGAGGTTGATCTTCACTTGGTCTCCTGAAGTGGTGCTTTGTAGAGTAATCCCAGATGACGATTAGTAGAATTAAATACTGTGAAACATACCAAAATGTAGAAGACAGTTGTCAAGCAGGATTGGAGCAGTCACCTCTGCTCTTCCACCTTAAAAGTCTTCTTTGTTGTTGTTGCTTAATCACATTAATCTTCCTTAGTTTTTCTTACAGGATGTAAAGCCTTTTGACACAATTTTGAGAGGTTTTAAAGGTCCAAAGCATGGTTCTGTGTCTATATGCCATTAGTGGTTACTGAAGAGTAGTACTCACAAGCCTTTGATTAGGATAGTGACATTTGTGGACAGCAGAGAACTGGGACGGGAAGCAGGCAGGGTCTGAAATAGTCCAGGACTTGTCAGCCATAATACATTTAAAGATGCCTCCCTCCCCACCTCTAATCAGTGGAAACCACATAGTTACTTCTGAAAACATAATGTAGGAATTAATGAAAAAAAAGCTTTGTAAAATTCATATTTTTCTTTCTTAAACCTACCATTTCACTTACTGCACTCTTACTGGAGCCAGCACATGTAAAACTTTCTCTTTTATTTCAATTAATAAACCTATCATAAGGACATAAAAGATTGCTGGTCAGGAAAAGGCCACATGCCTCAGTAAGATTGTGTCCTTTAGATTTATTTTAACCTCACCTCTCTGCTTTGTAACTATATCATTTAACCCCTTTGTCTATAAAAATGTCTTCACTGGCTCTTAAACGCATTTATTCTGCTTGCCATCTTATTTCATATGTTGCCAAGTAACAAAGACCACTGAAGCTAAGTAGGTCACCTCAAAGTGTTCCCTTTTCGAAAGAGAATAAATTTAACCTTTTTTTTTTTCTTTTTTCCCTTCATAAGAACAACTAGTATGAAAACTCAAACCCTTCTTTGGCTGCTTTCTCCTACATATTCTCCAGAGCAGTGGTATCTTTGGGATGGAAATAAAATCAGATTTGCTAAAAGACAATAACTAGCTCTTGCTTTGCATAAAATATCTCTCTGTCTGCTAGTTTTTCCTTTTTTTTTTTTTTAATCTGCTTATTTCATATGCTGTTTTGATTTGTGATATTTTTCAGCAGCCTTTTCTTTTTCAGCTTTGATGGCTTTAGGGGTTTTTTTCCCAATAAACTTTAAATCATGGTCAGTGAAGTACATGACGATCCATCAACAATATATATGATCTCTGTTGGAGGTCATCATTAATTTCAGAGAAAAAACGTAGAATTCTGTTTTTCAAATGTAATTATTGACATTGAGAAGAAAGGTATACATAAGACTACCAACGTATTACTCTTGCTTTGGCATTACCCTGATTAAAGAGCTTTTGATAATTCTGTAAAGTTTAGTTAAAGCAGGGAGAAGAGAAGGTGTGACAGTAAACACTTGTTATCATTTGTCCCTGGCAAAGCTTCCTGGGATCATTAGTGTCAGTCCCTTCAATGACTGCAGCTGCTTGTGGGACCCTTTTACCCTGAGGAAAGAAGCCAACTAGGGATTGCACAGATAGCAAGCAGCAAATTGAATTAATTGTTCTGCAGGTGGTTATTGTCTTATAGGAAGGGGCTCAAGGATGCAAAAGGGGGAAGTGGCAGTCAGAAGGAAGATGTAAGAATTATTCTAGTGGCATTAGTCCAACCATGACTGCCGACACATCTGGGGCTGCTGGTGAGTAGGCACTGGGTGGCAGGTGCAGAAACTCCAGCATGGCTACAGCACTCCTGCCCTGCTCCATGTGATCAGTTTGACTGCTCCGTGTGTGCTGGAGCCCATGCCACAGTAATGAAGAGGTGCTGTATCCTGCTCCACTGATGTCCAGAGACCTCAAGGAGCCATCCTATTCAGCATTGCTCAGTAGCATTGCTGTGAGGCCAACTTGCGTCACCCACGTTTTGTCATCTCCTGCTCATCCTATTCAACCATCCTGGATGCTAGTCTGGATGGCACTATCATTCTGTCTTTGAGAAAAAAAGAAAAAAAATTATTCACTTGATACTACTGATCTCAGCCTCCAAAAGCCTTTACCAATGGAAGATGGCTTACTTCACTGAAACAGACATCCCAAATTACCTGCCCTCCTTAACTACTAAATGTTATTTGGCATTTTTCCAGTCATTCTAATGAGAGTTGGCAGTTGGTGTATATGGAACTTTTATGCTCAGGTTTTGAAAGGTGTTTTTGCTGATACTAGTTGAACTCAGAGTTATTTAAAGCCAGAAATCAAGTGAAAATACAGTAGCTGTAAGAAAAGATCCTCTTTACTACCTCTATCTGTTTTCATATTTGTGGGAGTTTTTCGTGCTGTAGTACAATTAAAGCTATCATTAATCATTTAAATTATAAATGTGGCTTAGTGAGTAAATAAGTGTTAAGCCTCAAACTACCTTCTTTGACTAGTTTCTTTGACAACCTCCTCTCTACAACTACCTGAAAGGAGGGTGTAGCGACATTGGTCACTTCTTCCAAGTAACAAGTGGTAGGACAAGAAGAAATGGCCTAAAGTTGTGCCAGGGGAGGTTTAGGTTGGATATTAGGAAAAATTTCTTCACCGAAAGGGTTGTCAAGCACTGGAGCAGGCTGCCCAGGGAAGTGGTTGAGTCACCATCCCTGGAGGTATTTAAAAGAGATGTAGACGTGGTGCTTAGGGACATGGTTTAGTGATGGACTTGGCAGTGTTATGTTAACCGTTGGACTTGATGATCTTAAAAGTCTTTTCCAACTTAAATGATTCTATGATTCTGTGAATCTATGAATACAAAAAGGATGTCAAACATGGTGCTTATCAAATGAAAATGTGTTTTTAACACTGTGTTGGTAAGGGTGTGGGTTTTAGATTACTTTGAGAAATTCACAGTTATGGTAAGGAAAAAGGAAAATGTCTCTAGCTTTTTCTGGCTTTTATAAGTAAGTAAACAGGAGAATCCTATGTTGGTGATGTGTGCAATGCCAAAGACAGAAGCTTAAAAATATTGAGCATAAAAGATCTAATACAAGGTCCAATAAATTAAAAGAAAAGTAATTTTTTTACTTACTAAATTTCATATATCTGATTTTCTTTTTGCTGATTCCCTTTCTTGTCCCTCAAACTGATCAGAAAACACAGAATATTGTCAGCTAAATCTGAGAAACAGTAAATTGCATCTCCTTCGTGTCCTGTGTTTTGCCCTGTTCCTTCTATAGTTCCTAGTCTCTGCTAGCCAAAGAATAAGTGAGGTGGTGACTAGCATGAAAAACAAAATTGCTGGAGGTCTCAGGTGCTTACAGAGTACCTGAAATTACATTTAACTCATTTTTTATAACTGACTAGATTTCAACTTGACAGTGTCTCTTTAAATATATTTAGTTGTCTGGATATTTGAAGCCTAAGGTCTCAGTGTCTCAAGACTTTGTGATGTGACACTATAACATGTCTTTTTGGTATGCTAATTGTTTCTTTCCAGCTGTTAAAAGAGCAGCTGTTGTACATCCTACACACAAAGGAGCAGCAAAGGTGCAGCCCTTCTCATTATCTTCTGCTGATGTTTCTACTATGTCCATGCCTAAGGTCCATTTCTGAAGTCCCAGTGGGACCTGCTAAATATGGATACAAGAAGGAGAGAAATTCAGGTAAGCATAAAAGTAACCCTTCACCAGTTTTTCTGTGACACATGCCAAACAGTTTGACAGCATGATACAACTTGCCTTCGGTATGAAAAGGAAAGAAGAAATTAATTATCGTAGATATATATTGTGCCAACAAGCCTTCTCTGGCTATGCATACAGGCTATTACAGAGGTGTAACAGCTACAGGCTGCCCTTGAGAGTCTTCATGACAGCAATCCGAGGTCGACTGACCCATACATTGCCATGCCACAGTCCTGTATCTCACCTATAAGACCTGTTTCATTCACACTGCACAGCAGCTAAGATAATGCTATAGATGGCCAAGACACCACCTTTCTCTGCTGTGGGCCGAAGCAGTCCCTTCTCACATTCATGACACATCACAGTAACCCTGTGACCTCCCCTAGCAGCCTGTGTCAGTATCATGGCTCAACCCTTCAGCATCCTCACTGATTTTGCTGCCTTGTTCACATTTTTTGACACAAGTGAAAAGTGAAGGCTCCTGAAGCTGGCCCAAGGATTCAACAGATTCCACAGTTGGTGGGACCACTCTTGTGGTTTCCTCATACCCACAAGACATCTGTGAGTTCACCATTAGGAGCGTGGCACCATGACTGACACAAGCCAGGTTGTTCTCCTGGTCCTTATTACACTGACAGCATGATACAGTCCCTATTGTTTGATATGGATGAAAACAGCCTCTCCTTAAAGTAAGACAGCTTCATGTCTTTTAAGGGCAAGAATCCACAGTTCTTAATCATGGGATAAGAAGATAGATAGAAGAGCTGTGGGCAGTTAACTTCGGAGAAAAAGAATGAACATGCATGACAATTTATGGCCATGCCATGAATTTAAAGGCAACTTATGTCTCTAAAGTATACCAGTAGTATGTATCTAACAGACTATCCATCCTGGTAGAGAAAAAAAAAATTGGCCATATTTGACTGTTATCAATTAGTGACCCAATCTTTTGATAAGGGCAGTTATACTATTGCTGTTATTGTGGATCAAGCATTGTCTAGGAGGCAGCTGTTGACTGTCTGAAAGCATCTCAGTCACACTCTGATGGGGTCCATCCCAATCTTCTGGTAGAACAGCTGACCTAGCTGTGCTGAAGAGAGGGAATATGTGATTGTTCTGGGAGCAGTTGTCTGGGAAGGCACCACGCTGCTTTTAGTGTGAGTCTACAGTGATATAAGAGACAGCCATGTGGCATGGCTCAAATGTCCATACAGGGACACCAACCTTTGCAGTGTAGCAAAATCTAGGTATAGTATTCGCAAGCTAGGCTCCCTGGTGAATTTTCAATCAGCTTGTAAATGTTCTTGGAAAATACCAGTCTTAGGTTTCTGTCTTCTTTGTAGATAGGTAGAGTAATAAGTTTTAGAAAATTTATCTTATAACCTCAAAGGTGCACCACAGGCACTGTATGGATGTGAATTCAACAAGTAGCCAAACACATGAAGAATGGACCATTCAAGGATGGTGGTAGGTTTTTTTTATATCCTTTTCTCTCACACTTCCCAGAACTCCCCTTGCTTTGCAACGCCAGTGAAATTTGACAGATTTGTCTATATCCAGGCTTGACTATAGTCTTGAAGACTATTTTATGAGGCTGCTTGAGATAAAAGTGTTGAAAAAATGAATTCCACAGTACACATTGTAACATGAGTTCTCTCATGTTTTCAACTTGTGTCACAAGACAGATCTCAAATTATCACAATAACAGATCATATAACAGTTTTAACACATACGCAGTGATACAATGGAACACAGACATGGCGATACTCCATTTTGGTTAAATTAAACTCTTAAATTGATAGCCATGATTAACAATTGCTTTTTGTCTCCATAGAAACTTTCATTCCCAAATCTGAAAGCCTTTCAACAGGATGGGAGATGGTGATATCTTTTTTCTAGAGAATAAGGAAATTATACATACAGAGGTTAAGTAATTTATCTGATAGATTTAGAGGTAATGCTGGTAATAGAAGCCACACCTTCAAGCAGCACTGCCTAATTAGGTTTTCAGTGACTGTACAAGCGTCAGTTACAGAAAAAGTTTTACTTGGGGTTTGACTCCTAATCCCAAGTGAATCTAGAAATTTTCAGCACTTTATACGCATCAAGCCTACAGTCGCACTAATCTACCAGCATTAAAAATTTCATTTGTAAGCCAGATCAACTTTATCACTCTCAACATGCTCAAGCAGCTCAAATCAGACTGAGCATGAGTTTTACCATAAAGTCCTGAGCAACGTGAGTTTAAGGCTTGTAATGTTAAATAATTCATGTTTAAATTAAGCCCCCGTAATTCTTATGTCACCTCACTGTTTGCTGTAAGTAATCTGTCTGTGGTATAGCAACAAAACCACCCTGTTTTGTACTGATACGTTCCATTCACTTCTACAAGATAGAATCAGAGCTACTGGACTGTAACTGTAATCTCTGTATCAATAGCTAGAAGAAATCCTTTTAACTTGAACAGTTTGGGAGATCCAAGAAGGTTGTTGCATGAGGCTCTGATCTATACAATGCTCTGAAGCTTAAAGGAACCACAATATATATCATTATGACAAGTAAAACCAGTACTGTTCCCTGAAATATATTGATTTGCTTTGATAACTGATATACATTATAAGTAGGTTAAGTAATTCTTTCAATGGATAACTTTAAAAATGAGATTAAATTTGTGCAAATTCATCTGTTGGAGGCTTTTTTTGCTAATAGGCTTAGGTGGATATTTTCAGTTTATGGCTCATTTGCAGAAAGGTGTTGACTCTGATTCCTGATAGGCATTCCAGCACAGCTCAGAGAATAGCTTTAAATTGTGTGAGCAATGTCCATTCTTCATAGGACAGTTTTCAGCAATATCCTGTCACAGACTTTTCAACAATTAGTGAAAACATATATCCTGTTATTTCTGAATGAATTTTCTTATAGTCTCAGGTTTTGTGGTCATCATAAGATGGAGCATATATTCTGTGAAGTTGCTATTCAAACTCGTATTAATTCTCCTTTTTGTCCAGCTGACATGCATTATTTTTCTGCACGACTTCATATTTTTTACACAGCATACTCTGTCTGTATTTAGTAAATGTTCTGTTAGCTGATAAGTAAGCACATGAACAGACAGCACCAATATTGTATTCCTGTCTGCAGAACAGTCTTCTGGAGTTCACTCTTGGATATTCTTTGACTGCTTTCACAAAGATGAAGGCCGAGTGACAGAGGTGACTTATCTTGACAAGAGATACCGCTGCTTTGCAGAGGACCACAAGGAGGAAAAACAAAAGAATCAAGAAAGAAGATTTGATTTACGTCTTGTTGTACATACAGTGCATCTGAAATGATATTTTCCTTTGAAGGCTGCTTCTACACTGCCACAAGCACAGAACTGACAATGAGGTATAATTTATCCACAAGAGAAATGGCAGGCTCAGCATTTCAAAGTGAAATTTAGTGTAAGTATTAAGTGTAAGTAACAATAACTGTGCTAGTCACTCATCTCTTACCATTCAGTACAGCATGCACAATCTACCTCAATTTATATATTCTATACTTAGTATCTAGTCTCTACATATTATACGCTGTCTCCTTGCCCTTTGTACTTGCCTATTTTTTTCAAATCACGGGCAGTTTGGATATTTTGTCAGCCTGCATTTGGAGTAAGCTTGCACAATAAGGCACAATAAAATCCCCAAGGCACTGACTATTTCCTTAGTCTATAGGTGATTGCACAGAAGTCAATAGGTTCATTTAATAAAGTAAGGTCCAGTCTATGGGGGAAAAAGATTATTTCTCTATATAAATTACACCTATAATGGTCATTGATTTCCATCATCTTAATTTCCAGGAAGATTCTGTACACTTTGATCTATATTCTGCAGTCCTACTTATCTTACATAAAACTTCTGAATGAGGCCCTTTTTTCAATGGTCAGGGCAAGGTCCTACAGAGTAGTTTTAAGAAAGAAAGGAAAGAAATTCTTCCTTAGACTGTGAGGCCCTTCTTTTCATTGTCTGAACAAAAGGAGAAAAATATTTCTGGTATTAAAAAGGAAGTTTAAGCTAAATCACATTAGAATTGAAAACTTTAACGTAATTTGTAGCTAGTGGATAGGAATATATAATCTAGTGGATTAATTTTGAGCCCAGGACTGTAAAGTAACAATATGAAATTT
>JAVJGG010000030.1:11173162-11194076 GCA_035590195.1 Aviceda cuculoides
CAAGCAGTAATTCCACAGCACATTAAAATATTTGTCAGTTATGCATACAGAAACAAGTCTATCTAACTGATATTCTACTAATGGAGGGAAAAAAAATCTTGTAAAGATTTCGCATTGAGCTCACACTATTCTTACACCTGTAACTCCACTGTGTAATTACTGCAAAGTATAAAATATATATAATTATACTTACATAAATTTTAAAATATAGAACATATATTAAAGTCGAATTTCTTTCTTCAAATACAGATGATAAGTATCAGTATCTGAATAAAAAATACCCTCTCCCCCCCTACATATCAGACATACATGGTGGAAATCTTTTTCATTTGAATTGATCATTCCAGGTTTTCGTCAATGAAGAGAACATAATAAAGTCTCCTGGAGAGTGTCAATGTAAAGTGGTGGAATTTTTATAGCATCTTGGCTATTCTCTATCCCTGGAAATTTTCTAAGCCAAGTTCCTTGTAACGCCAGAAAATTACTGTGTCATTACTGGCTCAAGGGAGCCGTCATTCTTGGCTGAATTTTGTTTATGTTCCTTCAAGAAATCTATTTAGGAATTAAAGCAGCTCTAGCTCCTTCTCTGTTCCCTGTAGGCAAGAGAGAGCCAGCATAGCCAGCAGATATGAGACACCAGGTGACATCCAGGGAGGGACACATCTCTCTCTACATAGTGTATGGAGAGCTAGTGGATGCTCCTGTCTTCATCTTGTAGAAAGAGTCCAAGGTCTATCTTGCTATCTATGTTCCCCTTAGTCCTAGCGCATAGAATATTTTATATGACACAAATTTTCCTGAGATGTCTATGGAGCAGTGGTGATTCTCAGTCTTTGCTCTTCGGTGTCCATGATAAACTGTGGTAAAGAGTTGTACATGGTATCTCTCTTGAAAGAAAGTATAGATATCCTTATCTGATTAAAATGTTCTGCTTTGTTTTACTCTGTGATTTTGACAAACAACGACATCTGTCCAAAGTCTGCCAGTATGATAGATATCGAGCATAAATCACATTATCTTGTGTTAACATGTCCCTTGGAACAATACCTTGCCATGAGTTCTCTTGTAAGATGGGAATTAGACCCCCAGGGATAAACAGAGGACTTGGCTTCCATTTACATCACTCATTGGAGAATTCATTGATACAGCAACCCCAGATCTGGTACGAAATAATGCCAGCATGAAATAATGATTGAATTCATTCTTGCTAATGGAGTTCTATTTGTGTGCTGTGGGGGAAAAATGAGGCAATGATAATTTTTACTTTTTAAAAATATGCTGAGATGATTTATCTATTGGAATTCACCTTTTCAGTACCTCCTTCTTATATGCATACAAGACCACTGAGGTATGAACCATATACTTCAAGCGAATGGATGATTCCTTATGGCAAAGAGTTTAAAATATTAAGTAACTATATATAGAATCAAATACGTATTTTCTCAATCTGCTCTAAAAAATGCTCAGATATTATAGTTGTGTGTGTTATGCTGGTATTTCTGCATAGCATAAACCATATTATTGTTAATAGGATTCAGGATGGCTGTTTTATCCTCCACTCAAGTGCTGCACTACACCATTTAGAAATTTCTTTGTTCTTGCTACACAGGATATGTTGCTGTGCACTCTCTCTCTGTACATACGGATAACAAGATAGAAATTCACAGAAAGTGAAAGACAATAATTTTTGAAATTTCATCTAAAGAGTAGGAGAAATAATTCAGAAACCTCAACCAAAATAATGTATATTACTTTGAATAAGACAGTTTCATAGGAGCACAGCAGTAGAAATAGTAATTCTCAGTTGTAACAATGTAATTTTCCACCCTCCAGCTGAAGACAAGATTAAAGCAAGGGCCTGACCCTAGAGTCCCACTCGTGTTTTGAGATCACAAGATTACATCAGCCTATATTTCAAGGGAAGTTTCTAGCCCTCATGTGGGGAAAAGCTTGACAATGTGAACTTGTAGTGTCTGTTCAGACACTGTACAATGAACACCTGAATATGCCGAAACCCCCAAACTCTCAGAATAACCGCAGACTCCAGAAAGGACAACACAAAAGTTTAGTCCTATGGCCACTATAAATATCAAATAGAGGTACACATTTAAATGTTACTGGATAATAAAAAAATAGGAGTACTTTCCTGTATTGTTGATAGTATGATGGCTATTTTCCTTTTTAATAAGGTAGTTCTTAGCATGCTAGTACTGCGAAAATTCAGTCTCCTTCCTTTTAAATTAAATCATGAACAGTCAACCAGTAAGTCTGATGTTTACTCTCATGTAAAGTCATCGCTGTACTTGTGGGGGATTTTTTTGTGGTTTTGGGTTTTTTTTCCCCCAGGGTGGTATTCAGTTCAGTCTTCTGTGATCTTTGCCACTGACTTCACCTCTAGCATAAACCCCAGGGCTCTAATACTTGTTGAGGTTGCATTGCTATGGTGCTGCTCCACTCCTGGGAGACAGCAGAGTTGTCCTGATGCTTTAGAGAAGAGAGGCCTCTCTAGGGAACTTATTTTTTTCCGTATGCACAGAAGACTGAGGTGAGGACAGAAAGACTGTGAAGAAAAAAAAATCTATCAGTCTTTCCTTTCTGTAGCATCAGAGGGATTGCACTGATAAAAAAATTGCCAGGAAGTAGAGAAAAGTTATAAAAAGGTGGTAACACACAAACAGCTCGCTCCAAACTTACACACAAACTCAAGATAAACATTATCGGGAGGGATGGGGACATAATTTTACAGCAGTTAAGGAGGAAGGAATACGGGCAAGCTAAAAATAGTCCTGGAACAGTATAGTGATTCAGTTTCAATTAAAGTAAGTGCTATCAGAAACTTCCTCATGGCTTGTCCTTTGGGCCAGGAGGCAGGGACAACCATAGGTATCCTCTCACTGCAATTCTGAACAGGTTCTCCTGAGTTTTAGCACAGTTAGAAATTCTGAGTTATGACTACTCTGGAAAGATTAAAAGCCCTCTTTTTCTGCTATGTATTGTAGCAGATGATTACAAATTAAAATAAAATAAAATTAAATTAAACTAATCTTTGCAGCCTTAAAATACTTGCAGCCTAAAATACATTTTAACCTCTCATTGGAATAGGTTTTTCTGTAATTTTTGTAAAATATAGTTCGAGTTTCATTCAGAAATTAAATGAAACACAAAAAAACACCCAAGAGGAGAGTAGAAGGGCAGGACATTAACGTGGAAAGATGTTTTACTCATTTTGGATACTTTCCTTTGTATATTCTCTATGAAATTTAAGAAAGCATATGTCTTAATTAAATCCACCATACTGCATAACCCTTCTTCTGTAGTCTCCAGAGTGTATTTAGATGTTGCACTAGGAAAACTTTATGCTCCAAGTCATGATAGTATTATAATTTTTAAAAATTACTACTCCAGATGGGATTCTTGTCCCGTAACTTTAGCCATTCCAAAATGAGGAGGCTACACCATTTTATTTTTCTCAGCTGCTTCTAGGCTGAAGATAGGAATCTTGAGACTTCACTGGTGAGGGAATCTCAGTAACTCAGGCAAGAAATCTAACTTTTAAGCAGCTTAAGTTGGTGAAATGAAAATGGATCTTTTTGCATGAAGAAATATGAAACCAAAACCTTCATATCTTTTTGTGGGGAGTAGTCTTTGATTTCAGAGGCTATTCCAGTAATTATGGAAATGATAAAATTACACAGATGAATGATCCAATGATGTAAGAAAGAATTAGCCACCAGAAACCAGAAAAAAAGGCCATGCTGCAGGTTTTTTTTTCATAGTGCTGCTGTACCCTGTTGGAAGGAGATGGTAAAGAAGGAACTGTAATTTCTCATTTTGAAGAGTGACAGGAGTAATAAAATCCAGGTATTTCTATTACTTGTAAGCCAGTATAAAATTCTACAGTAAATTCTTTGTGATCAAGGAGGAAAACAAGAAAATACTATTAAAATAACAAAACAAAACACAGATTTACATTAACTAATTTCCATAAAGCAGATTTTTCAAGGAAGATCATACACATTTTATAATTACTGGATTCAGTGACATTTCTGACAATCAAGACTACCATACACTAGACGACACCTATAAAAAAACTCATGTTCTGTCATGAATTACAAAATTCATTATGAATTCAGAATTATATTATGCTATTATGCTTAAGTTTTATGTGGTGCTAATAATTTTGAAGATCTGATTCTAGTAAGGGTAAAATATCTCGAATCTTTACAAACATTGAACTTCAATACAGAGCTCTTACTAATTACTTGAAATTAATGCTGAGTTCAGTTTCTATAAAGAAATGTCTAATTCCCACTCCAAGGTAAGAAATATCACAGTCTCAAAATTTACATAATTTATCTCTATGTCACAAATTAATTTTTCATCTATATACATTTTTAAGAATTAGAAAGGTAAGGACCCTTTGCAAATAACATTTAAGTTTTCATGTCGATAGGAATTATTATCTTAATTTTACCTGTTCAGACTGCTGGGAGTTGAAAATATAATGCATATGCCAGGTGCTTTTTCAGAGTAAAACACATTAAACAACCCATTACCTTGGTGGAAGGAAGTGGCTTTGTTTTTGTTTTATACAACTTCATTCCCTTTAGAAAGGAATCTATTTTATTTTAAAGTTGCCTGTGATCAAATTTAACGTTGAGCTCTGATGAAAAATCAATCATTTTAAAATGGTATGGCTGAGACTGTAGGAATGGGTGGAAGTGCCTATCCATTTTGCAGCTGACCCTGGCTTATGAGTTAGAAACATAATTTTCTGTTTCAGTGTAGACACAGAGAAAAAAAAAAGTTCATGCTTCAATAAAGGCTGAGAACTCATCAATGATGTCAGGCATCTTCTCAGGTGCACAGCTCCTCTCCTGTGGCCTGAGGAATGCAGTAGTATTCCTTCCCATTGCTTGTATTTAGGTGTTTTACAACTGCAGAATATCAAGCTTTTTCCCCCTCTTCAGCCAATCGCAAGGCAGTAAAAGGTGATGCAGTTAGCTGTAAACCTAGGCTGAGAAGTTTAATTTCAATTCCATTAGCTTTGCCATCTGTTTCATCTCAGTAATACAAGGTACTGACAGATGGGGATTCTGCTCTTGAGTTCATGCTGTTAAACACTGAGCCACTGGCTAATAAACTTACTGCCATTCATGATCGAATTAACGGTGAGACCCTTCTACTCTCCAGCTAGATACCTAGGTCCTACATAGTAGGATCTATGATACTTACAACCTTTCACTGGCTCATCCCGAGGACAGGAAAGAGGTGGGTTTTCTGCATATCTGGCCATAAATACTGGAGGGCCTCCTGCTCCAGAGCTGGGCATGACTGAACAGTCATTCCTGTCTGGTGCAGAGTCCAGGTAAGAGATTTGGCTGGGTCCAGTTACAGTGCACAGATCCTCTTGATACAACTAGGAGTCTTGGGCTGAGCAAGGAGTATTTCTTTTTATTTTGCTTTCTTATTGACACTGCCACAGATGTGTGAGCTGAATGATTAGAAGTAAAGCACTGGTAAACCAGTTTGTGAGTTATGGTTAATCTGACTAAGGGGCTGGTCTCAGATGAAGCTGTAGCTAAACACGTGAAGTCGACTGCCATGCAGAGCCGAGATTCATTTATCGAAGTATAATATTCGTTGACTGGACTTCTACCTTGGAATCACTCTAGGCTCCTTTTCTATAGTCAGTAAAGAGAAATAAATGCTTCCAGGAAATAATTAATTTCATGCTATAGTAGTCATCTAGGTACAGATAAATCATACCATTTCTCTTCGTTGACATCAAAATGTCTTTATTTCAGTAAAAATAATAGCACGTCTCACACGAAAACTGGCACTATTTTTCAGATTATTGCTAACATTCTAAAATAAGTAGTTTAAGACCAGCATGTAATTCCATGCCCACACTGCAGAAATTACTTACCTGAGCTTCTCCAGTTGTGGAATCTGGGAGAGAGACTCATGGGGAAGCTTACCTGTTTGGCAGCCAGAGGAAGAGAGCTGGTGTCGTCCAGGGCATGAGGGGCCAGGCACTGGGTCACGGGGTGCTGCACCCTGCTGCTCTTCCTGGGAAATCTGCTCTTCCTTCAGATTTTCATTGTGGATGAAGCCACGCTCAGTGGCACCTGCCCTGTTTCAGTACAAAGCTGCCTGTCCTTGGGCCTCAGCTGTAACTGGCTGGTAGATTGTGTCTGAAAGCATCTATGCGCTGGTCTTGGAAAAAAGTCTGCTGTAGGAATCAGTCTTGCCTGGTGTGTGAATGGGCGGATGTAGGCTCTCAGAAAAAGAGGATTTCCTTCCTGTTAGGATAGCAAGTGATGGCACATAGTACTTCAGGTTAATTTCTAGACTTGAACAAAGCTTTGAGGGATGCTTGAAACCAACAAGATACCAGATTTTCCTACTGCTAGTTTCTTTAAAACGGGCAAATGGCAAAACCAGTTCTGACAATTACATCCTTACACATTGTGAGGCACCAGGAGTCAGTACTTGCCGAAAAGAAGAGGCAGACTGTTTCATTAAGCATAAGAAGACCTCAGACTGAATATGCTCAGACTTTTTTTTAGGAAAAGAATTCTGTTGGCAGAATACAGCAGAAAAGAACATAGAAACTCCTATGACGAAGGAGATGTAATTTACATAGTTTTATGCAGTTCTCTCCTCCTTACAGGGATCCGTGGATGGCACACAAAGGAAGAAGAAACCTGTCTCACTGAGATAGGAGTCTGATAAAAATAACCTCCCAGGTACTTGACTAACTCATTGCTGCAATAGCTGTAAGTTAGGTCACTGCTAATTACTGTGGCTGAGGTTCTAAATTTTTTTTCCAGACTATTTACTACAGATATTAGTATTTACTAAAAATGTTAGTTGCACTTCTCTCTCCTTTTTTTGCTTCAATATGAAGTCAATAATTTTCTCTCAGATCTGAAAAACAAACAAAAAAACACATCTTAAATGACTTTTTAATGATTCATTTTCTCAGAATCTATATTTATACTGGAGGAGTGGAGTGCAGTACAATATGCTCATATCACATACCACTTTTGTCAAAAAGATTTATTGGAAAGGTATAATGCATTATTAACTATAAGTCCTTACAAACAAGAGTGGTTTTGAAGGTGGTCTTTTTCTGTCAGTTTTTCTAGATGTGAGAGAAATACTTTTGCTAGCATTTTTTCAATTGTATAAGTTTATACAGTTTTTCCACAGTAACAGTTTTGACTTACTGTTTCCACCTGTAGATTTAGTTGCAGTCAGGTCGATTGCATTTCTTAAAATCTGTAGATAGGATCCTTTCTTTCTTTCTTTAGTGTTCTTGATTGGTCTTTTTCCCCCATAGCAAAAAAGGTGGCAGGGTATTTTTTAACTTTTCATACAGTTTTCTCACCCTGAGCATTTTGTTTAAGCTCATTCCCTTCTGTAGGACACAGCAGAGTATCCCACTCCCACATGAAGTGGCCATAACTTATGCCCATAAGCAGTCACTTGCTTGTATGAATCGTCTCTAAGAAATCCCCAGTAAGCCAAGATTAGCTTCCAGTTCTGTTCTGAAATCCAGACACAGGAGCGTCTGTTACACATTTCACTTTTGTGCCTCCAATTCTTGTGATAACATGATAATAACTTACCCATGTAACAAACCTAAAGCCTTGCCATTACTTTTAGAAATCTATATTAAATTATGTTATTCTCTTGAAAAAAATTCTGAAGGAGTAAATTAAATCCTTGAAAAAATGAGAAACATTTTATGGATTTTTCCTGGAACAATGGCCCAGTAAAAGGAGCAATTTTCAGAGGCAGTTCATGAAGGGGCAAGAATATTGTCATGGGCCAGGAACGTTCTGACCTAAAACAAAATGGAAAGGCCATCCCAGCTTCAAAGAGGTTATATAATATATAACAAGAAGTAACAAGTGGAGACAGTCAATTGGAAGGGCACAAGAAAATGAGAGATAGTGATCTTGGTACAGCAGAAGTACCAAGTATTTTCATGTTATAGAATCATAGAATAGTTTGGGTTGGAGGGGACCTTTAAAAGTCATCTAGTCCAACCCCACTGCAATGAGCAGGGACGTCTTCAGCTAGATCAGGTTGCTCAGAGCCCCATCCAACCTGATCTTGAATGTTTCCAGGGATGGGGCATCGACCACCTCTCTGGGCAACCTGTGCCAGTGTTTCACCACCATCATTTAAAAAAATTTCTTCCTTATATCTAGTGTAAATCTACCCTCTTTTAGTTTAAAACCACTACCCCTTGTCCTGTTCCAACAGGGCCTACTAAAAAGTCTGTCCCCATCTTTCTTATAAGCCACTTGTTCATTAAAGATGTCTCTAAAGAGAAGGATTTTTAAGATGGATTTAAACAACAATAAAGCCAGATGTTTATAGACTATTCCAATAAAAATAGGAGGCAATAGAAAATTAATCTTTAGAAGGAGGAACCAAACTTTTCCTTTCAAATATGACAATAGAGAGGTACTTGGAGAGGCCTGGGAATGAAAACGATTAGTATATGTTTGATATAATGGACAAGACATAACCAGTAGAGAAGTGGGCAAAAAGGAAGCCAGGATGAAATTCCTTAAGCAGCATTCTGAAGGAGGATGGCTGAAAATTATTCTAGCCTTATATGTGAGAAAGGTGTTGCAAGGAGATGGCAAGCTGCCATTTTATCAAAGGCTAAAGTTGAAAACAGTGCACAGAAAATCTGCAAGTATTAACATAACCTTGATTTGTGGATTATGAGATTTGTCAAAATCTGATGATGCCAGAAGTAGGCATTGAAGTGTGAAGTGAGGTGAGGGATGGCAAATGGGTTGGGAGAAAGAAGGAACGCTGAAATGCTAGTTATTTATGTTAGAGAGAAAAGCTGAGAACTTAAGATATACTTTTGGAATATGGAATTGAAGCAGTACATTATCTGCAAAAAGTTCAGAGTTAAATCTGCATTTGTAATTGAAGTTAAACTAAGAAGGTATGGAGAATGAAGAGTTGTCGCTGAACCCTAGAAAACACATAGGAGTTTGAAGAAGAAAAAGTGCTTTAAAGGACACACTAAGTAACAAGTGACTAAACAGCTCAGAGGAGACACAGGAGGGGGCTCAGTCTTGGAAGGCAATGTAACACAGAGGAGAATATCTCATGGAGAAGAATATGGTTAACTGTCAAAGATGGTTGGCAGGGAGAATGAGCAGGGTGGATAGAGTACAGTTCTTGAGATTTGGCTAGGAAATGACTGTCTGAAAATCTGGTGATGGGTTTAAGCTGAGAGCAAGATGTAGAAGCTGAGAAGGGGATGAGTGCAGGTGTGAAGGAGGTGCGAATGCCACAGGGTCAGGAGGATGGGTGGAGGAGAGGTGGTGAGATGTCCCTACTCCTGCGCCCACCTTCCAGAGCAGCAGTTGGCAGAATCTGGATAGCCCTGGGGCATGAGGAGCATCACAGGACTTGCTCTACAGCTGCTTTAAGTAGCTCTTTCTCTCACACCACTGCCAAACATGTTCACAGTTGAGAGTACAGAAGAGACGATACCCACTGCTGGCTGCCAGGCCGTGAGAGGTGCAAATTGTCGAACTGTTGAACTCTGCAGAGGGTGGTCTAGACATTGACAGAGATCTCCTCTCCAGAGCTCTCTAAAAAAGGTGCAGAGGTAGTGTGTTCTGAGAGAAAAGCCAAAGGGAAGAGCAAGACAGTCAAGGATTTGGAGGAGGAGATTACAGCCAAGTCAAGAGTAGATAATAGGTATCTGCTTATTGTGATGTATTTCCAGTGCACTGCTCAGAGCTCCTGGGGTTTCAGCTCTGTCATTCGCAGAGCACTTTGCCATCTGCACAGCAAATGGTGTGAAAAGGTGTTTAATTCAAAGTGGCAATCATATAGAACAGTGAGTAAACGATGGACTCGGCAAGAGGGAATAGCTGGTTAAAATCATATATTTTTTAGACTTCCAAAAAGTTTTAAGACAGTTGATTAATGTTAAATCCTCCTTGAAATTTTACTTGGTGCCGACCTCTATAAATCATTTGTAATCTCTCTCAAAAAAGCTTCAGCGCCTGATAATACTAGTGTTGAGAGATTTCCTTTGATTTTTATCCCTTTGTAACCCCCCAAATCAGAAAGTAAATGGAATTGTAACTCTCTTCATCCAAATGTAAACCTGCATACAGCTGGTTTTATTTTGCCATTTAGTGTTTAAAGTTAAAGAGAAGTATGAAATTGTGTCCATAGGATGTGATAAATGAATACAGCATGAGTTTGTCTACACAGCACATTTAATCATTGGGGTATAATAGGCATCACTGAATATATCTTGCTGTATTTGCCACAGATTCCTAAATGTTATCATTTAGGATTAAATTTGACATTAAAATAAAAAAAAAAGACATCTTCAGTTTAGGAATTAAAATCTGAAAATATTTCCCAGTCCCTTGTGTAAAACTAAGCTAAATAACTTTATGTATTGATAGCCTGACGTTTAACATGCTTTATCTTCTGCAATGAAAATTTTAATGATGCATTAATATGTCTATTTTTCTTCATCTTTTTGGTATTCTTTTTCATATGCTTCCTCTGCATTATTTCTTCACCTTTTTTACATCATTCCACTATTTAAAACCGATTATTCTTAGGACTAACTAAACGTATTGTGAGCAGGTGCATTATTTACACACCTTAGCCTGACTTTTGTTTAATATCCTGATTCTTAGAAGCACTAATAAGCTTCATTGTGTTAATTGGAATTCCACTGTAGCTGTATGCTACAAGCAAACAGAAGTTTAACAACAAAAAAAAGTAATTCCTGAAGAAATTCTGACATATGAAAATGTCCACTTACTATGAATTGGGAAAAATAATACATTTTTGAAACTTTCTCCAGAATCCAATTAGCAAAGAATTGATTTGAAAACCTCATGACTATTGTGCAAAAAAAAAATTAAAAAATAAAAAAACATAAAAAATTAATTTATAAGCTTGGACTTACTCTGAACAGAAGCAAAATGAAATATTCTGGGTTTTTAAGATTGCTGCTGAAACTGTTACAGGAAGTCAAACACTAAAATACTTTTTTAGACATAACATTTTTTTGAAAAAAAAAAAAAAAAAAAATCACAAGCCCGCTCCATTGACAGAAAGCTACACATCTTATCATCTTTAAACAGGCCTTTCTTAGATGCCTAAACACGCCCTTAGGAACTTGGAATTCAGACTCCTACTCTTTAAAATTTTGATTTCCTGGTCACCAGCACCGTTGAGCAGGTTTTTATAAGACTCAAATGCCTGACGTTCTGTTAGCCGTGATCATGCAGGATATACTGCATCTTGAATATGATGCAGCAGGCCTCACTTAATTTTTCATTTTATGGGAAAATACGTGATAGGAGAAATTTTGACAATGAATAAAAAAACATACATAGTCTTTAGTCTGATTTTTCCCTATTTTCGTATGGAGCTATAGGCTGGCCATGAAAGTAATATTATCAGGCCAAGTAGAGCATTGCAGTGCAAAATTTTCCTTGGGAGCAGTACTGACAAGTTCCTCAAGACTTCTCACTTCATACTCATTGTTGCCACCTATCTACAGTCTCAACCCAAAACTCATGCTTTTGGTTCTCATTGCATGCCAGCTTGTGACTCCTGTGATGTACATCTCAAAATGTAGAGGGACTGATACCGCTGTTCAAACCAGCACAATGTAACCATTTCTATTTTATGCCACATGCAGTGGAGCATGTCGTTCCAAGTGACTTGGACAACTTGCACCTAGAGCACAATGACTTTTGCAGGAAGTGGCCCCTACCTGAGACAAGGGTAAGCTTACCAATCATGTGTTTCCCTTGCATCATTTTTTGTAGGGAAATAAAACAACAACAACAAAACCCCTTTAGCTTTTCTGTTCAAGAAACACTGGTTACCCTGGCAAAGCATGTGGTCCCTGGCAATAAATAGTTTTAAATCTGAGACTAGGTCACCCGATGATCTCTCTATATAAAAAATGCTTGAGGCACGCTTCAGCATCATACAGAACAACTTATATTTTGCCCAGTGTACTTACTTGATCTTGCAGAGGCATTTGAATGTATGAGACCATTTGCTGCTTCTTGCTGAGATTGCCTTGTAAATCATACACTTTGTTTTGAGAGGTTTTATAGGCCATTTGTGGGTGGAAGTGAGGAGTCAATAAATAGTGCAGCTACATATCTGACGTATGGTAGGGCAAATTGACTGAAGTCTTAGACTGATGTAAGGAGATATAAAGTACATGAATATACTGCTAGTAAGTCTTGAAAATAAACTAGATTATTAAAACTAGCAGTATTGGCAAACAAGAAAATGACAATTAATTTAGCCAATTGTGTGCATTCCTATTTCTGCTAACAGTCAGCCCAAATGAAAAGATGAACTGAACTGTGGAAAAATTCCAGACCACAGCCTCAGCCCAGCCATCTAGGTTCACAAATCCAAATAAGGAGTGTGGCTCCAGCTACTCTGAGCTCTAGTCCTTTGATTTGTTCATCCTGGAATCTGACTCTGGGCCTGAAATACTTCAGCAATTTGCACTTGCAGTTGGTAACTAGACTGTAAGTGATGTAAGGTAGATGCTTTCTTTCTGCTCTGGCCTCAATTTTAAGAATGGCTACAGATAACTGATGATGCTGCTTTTTTTTTTTTTTTTGTTACACACTTTAACTTATCTTAAATGGGTCCAATTTTGTAGGGGAAGTTAGAGGTTTCAAATCTTCTATAAATCACATACTCTTTAGGGAAACAAGTGCTAACGACTGAGAACTCAGTATTCTTGAAAGCATCTTGCTCAGGGGAACAGGGTTTTAGTTTTGTAGTTGATTGGAAGTATTTGTTTTCTCCAAACAAAAAAAAGCAAAGATTTTTAATGTGTTTCTACTTCTTTTCAAGGTGTGCTATAAATCCTCATCATATAATGCTATGAGGTTTCATTTTTTTTTGGAAATGTTTTTTGTTTATACTTTGTAAAAAGTGCAGTGGGATACATAACACCTAGTTTATCCTGTATGTCTACAAATACCAAGCAGAATAGGTCTGTGTCTTGAAAAAGCATATCTGATATTTTTATGAAACATGTAGCATGTCTTTTGAAGATAGTTTTGAAGTAATGTACCTTTGTTGAACAAAATGAAGTAACCATTTTGGAATATATTCAGGCATGAAGGATTATGTGGTAATCTTAAGACATGACTTCAGAGCAAGATGTGAAACCATCCTCATCAGGAAGTAGAACAATCTTAATCTAGCAGGCCCAGAAATGGCATCTCCAATTTTCATAAATTTGCTGACTTGGCTGTTTTCTACCTTTGGATTTACTTTTCCCTGGACTGTGTGAGATGGCTGCCTTATAGTTGTAGCGGTAGAATCAGTTGATGGATAGTCTTCCATACTGTGACACAGTAGGATATGTTAATTGCAGCAGTGCAACCAACTGCTTAAAGTCCAGGGTAGAAGAGATGAATGGCTAATAGAGAAGGGTCCTAGTCATAAAATGCAGCAAGGAGGTCGTATGGTCTTTCACTTGAATAGGACCTGGCTGGACTTCTAAGCATATGTGAAAAGATTTTCTGTGTTCAAACATTTATTCCCTGTCAAGTGGTGTTCTGCATCACTCCTCCAGTGCAGAACACCTGCAGAACAGTGTATCTTGAGGTTCACTGCCAATCATCCAAGGTAGCATCAGCTGTTGAGGTAGGACCTTTTTTCCATTCAGTTAGAGCAGTTTGTAGGCTAAAAGAATCCTTTTAGTTCTTTTACAGGTCTCTTGGTTTGGTTTTGTTTCTTTTGAGGGGTGTTGGTTGTTTGCGTTTTGGCTATTTTAAATACCAACTGGATAGATATGTGTGTGCTGGATTTTTTTTTTTTCCCCTTGTTGTTTACATTATCTAACATGCACTTGATCAACTTCCAAAAGGAGGGTAACACCTGCTCTGTGCCTTCAGGATCTCAGAATTGATAGTGGATTTCTACTAGGCTGTTGAAAATAAGCCATGTGTGTGAAGGGGCTCAGAGCTTAAGCAGGAATAGATGTATGCTCTGAGCTGCTTTTCCAGATCTCTGACACCAGTCATGCTATGTAAATATCTGGGCCTGGTCATAAAAATGGAACAATGGATCTATATTTTCGCATGATCAGGGCCTAACCTATGCTACAGCTTAATATATCTTTGTCAAGCAGTCCACAATTATTTGCCTCACCTTTATCTTTGACTACTTTTATAGTATGCAACTTGTCGTCTAAGCCATATGGTATTGCTGTTGTTCACTGACAGGATGACAACCTTTGTAAACAAGAGGAACAATGTCAAGGAAATTTCTAGATAGTTATATGAGCACTTTCCCCTTGCAATCTTATAAATAGCAGATATTGGCAGCATTTTTGAGAGTTTTTCTTCTGCTATACAATCTTAAGAACTACCCAGGATAGCTCATAGAAATATTTGCCAAAAACAAGCTTAGAAAATTCAAGTTAATATTATTTACTGTTATCTGAGCAAATTCTTTTTTTTTAATAACAAAAAAATTATTTTAAGACAGAAGTTCTAAAAAAGAATCTAAATATATAAGTTCCATTTTGTCTGCATGTCACAATTGAAAATGCAGGGATAAAAAAGGATAAACTTCTGATCAATAATTTTGGTCAGTTTAATCTCAAAATTCTAATATAAAAATCTTGTAAGTAAGCATTTCCCAATAAGAGCACTAAAGGATATTTTAGATAAGATAGTATAGGGTTAGCTAATTTGATATATCTACTGTTTTTTTCATTAAGGTGTTCAGTAAATTAAAATTCTCCCCCCCTCCTTTAAAATATTGTATATTTTTTGCGCTGTATGGAGTTGAGAGTTATCTTAAAACACTGAGGCAACCTTTTAAAAGTAAGATAAATGTAAACTTACTGTTCAACTTAGCAAGTAGAATATGTATGAATATGTATCACATCTATTCAGAATTACCTTTCCTCTGACAAGTACTATTATTCGAGACTATTACTTTATTTTTTGTTTCTTTTTCTTTTTTCTTTTTTCTTTTTTTCTTTTTTTCTTTTTTTTTTTTTTTTAGTGGAAGGTTGTTCTCAGGCCTTCACTCTTGATTCCATTACTATGACCCATCAATCTGTCATAGAGTGCCCTCAAGTAAGCCCAAGAAACTAAAATTGTAATAACAAATTTCTGTATTGTTACTGTGTTTTTTTGTCCCTATCATGCTAGAGAATTCTCTTTCACTTTTTGACATTTTTATATTTATGGCTGACATGTTCACTATCACACTGAATCCTACTGTTCTCTTCTGTTCTGCAAAATGTTGCCATTTTACACACATCTTTTCTGAGCCTACTTCTAAGAATATGATAGTTAAGTCGAGCCTCATAGGATATGTTTGTAAGCTCCCCCATTCACTTAACCAAAACTTACCTAAATTTTCTGCATTAAGCTGAAATGAGTTTTAAGGGGTAACAGGTGTGCATTTTGCTGTGTTGATGTTTATGTGTAATAAAACAGGCAGTGAAGCTGTAGTACATTTTCAGGCTGTACTAAATGTAGAATTAACCCTTCTATTCAAAAGATTAAAAGTTCCTAAGTATAACTGCAGGGAATAAAAAAAGTTTTCCAATCAAGAGATGAAAATACAGTTGTGCAAAAGGAAGCAAGAGTCCCTTTGCTCTACTCTTGCCCCAAGAAAACACGTTGTGCAGGTGTATATTTAGAACTGAGGACGGATGTCATATGGTGGGTCCCTCAGGCTGCCTGACAAGCAGCAAACTGTTAAAGAAGGGGTAACAGCTGCTTCCAGTAAAACTGCAATGAAGATGGAAGTGGATTAAACCCAGATTTGCTGCCCAGATCTCAAAGGAACAAGTCTGGAAAAAAGGCATCCTGTGCCTGAGGAAACGGCTTAATATCAAATGAGAGAGCTCCAGTAATGTATCAAAGACAAAATACAAATAGTTGAGACTCTTGAAGGTGGAACTGCACAAACTTCTCACGCTTGATGCAGTAGGCCATTCTGAGAAGTGTTATACCAGAGAGTTAGCTGCCTGGAAATGTGGGTGCATCAACAAAAATGTCAACATACCGTAGCTAGAACATTGCAATAAACACAGAAAATAACACAACACTAGTATCAGTGTGCTGCACAAACTAACTAGCTACATTTAATTTTATGTTTAAAATTTATCTAGATATATAAGGAAAGAGAGGCTCTTTTAAGGCATGAAGATTTTTCATGATTGAGTTGAGTGAAATCCTGTTCCTCTTTATACCAATGTCAAGAAAACACAGCAGAGACTGTATTTCAGTGCTATTTGCTGGAGTAACCCAGCTAAGGATCACATTAGCCCCATTCTCCAATCATGCTATTGTACGTGTTTTGTTTTTACTGTTGATACAGAACTTTGTACTGAAGATAAAGTTCTAGGAAGCTGCAAGAAACGCAAAGATATGATCCTCCCCATCTTTTTTTTTAAAAAACATGAATTGTAGCCTTTACTAGTTTAGGAACTAAAGTTTTTGGGGGGGGGGTCTTGTTTTGATTATGTACAGTTTAGGAAGCATATCTGGAAACATCGATCTACATGGTTTAGTTTATGGAAAGAAGAGAAATAATTTTGCTGGAGATGCAAATTCGGAAATTCATAGCATTTACCTATCTTAAAACATAGCCATGCCTATGGATCATTTTTTTTCTGTTTTCTGTTGAGTTTAAGTCAGGCTTCTTGTACCAAAATTTGCTAGGCAAATTTGGCTGTCAGGAAGATTGCAGATAGATGGAAATAGACCAAGAAAGCAAGGGCAGGTACTTAAGCTTGATCCACAAATTTTGCTACCTAATTTTGTCAGCATATAATATGAGAAAGCCATACCCCAGCTGAAATAATTCTTCTGTGGGGAAAACCTTTACACGAATGCAGCTTTCCTAGCGGAAGAGGGTTTGTCAGCTTATAGGATATTTTGCAGGGAGGTAGCAAAACTACTGAGGGAGAAATTCCTTCTGCTAGTGTACACACTGTCTGTGCTCTAAGGCTGCTGCCATAGTTATGCCAATGTAACTCTAGAGAAAAAGGTAGCAGCTTCTCATGTTAGTCTGTATTTATAGCTCTAGGTTACAGAGAGATTGAAAAGGCCATTAACACTTGTATGTAAAATGTACTGTTCTGTGTAATTTCTGCTTCTAACATGGTAAGAAATACTGTGAGGACTCAGTTTGGTGGAGCTCATGAATGCAACTTCATGTAAGACTTCCCACTCTCTGATTTCATATTTCTAGTTAGTAAAACACAGACCAGATAAAATTCAAACAGTATGTGTTTTACATAATATTTGCATTTGGGACAAGTTTGAGGATTGTCACCTACCTACTCTAGCAATTTTCTGACCTTGAGTAACAGGAGCACAAACTGCCATTAGTGGCCATCAGATGTAAGAGTTGCTTTAAGCTGTGTCTTTCAAAACAGTCAGCTTTTTCTTCCCTACTGTAATCTTCCTCATGCAGGAGAAGGAAAAAGTGAAAGGATTTTAATGTAACAGGGTTTTACCTGGTGTTAGTAACAGAGTCAGTAGGTAGGTAGCCCTGATAGTAGCCTGCAAGTTGTGAAAACGTATGTTAGAAGAATTTGTAAAAGGAGCAAATAAATATTGTAAGGTGAAATTGTGTTGGAACTTCAAAATTAAGCTAAAGTTTTTAGAGATTGAGACAATCATGTTACATTTAGTTTTCTTTATTTCCTGACATCAAGAGCAAAAAACTGAAATAAAGTACTGGAAAAGTCCTGCATCTCTAACTTTGCACTGAAACTTGCTAGCACTTTTTATGCTCTGGAGCAGAAATTAATCAGGTTCCCTTTTACTTTTCTTGAAAGTCCCACAGGGCACATTCATACAGGATTGATCTTGTCATTTCAGTTTACCCACTCTTTACAGAAGGAAAGAACAAAATAAAAGCCCTGTTTATGCACAATCCTTCTACAAAATGTCTTCTCATAAAGGGCAAGTTGTACATTTAGACCACTCATGATTTTACAAGACCAAGGCTAAGTTGATTTTTTGAGTAGTTCTGATTACACGGTATTGTGCTAAACTGTTTTGTCTAACTGTGTAATCAAATACAGTATAAACTGTCACTAGCAGCTTGTAAGTATCAAACAACAAAACCAGTAACTAATAAAATATGCAAGTACAAATTCAGGAGCAATAATTGTAAAATACAAAATTATTAAATGTTATTTCAGCCCAGATCTTATCAAACACACATTAAAATTCAGCGCTTTACAGATGAAATAGCACAGTATCTTTTAAAACAGCAGCCTACATCATAGTAAAGAACAGTAGAGAAGTTTTTGCGAAACCTGTCAATTTATGCAATGTGTGTACAGCCAGATATGTAAAGGGTAATTTTCTCACAATGGATCTGATAGATAAAATTACAGAAAGCAGGTTGATGCACTTTATTCTGGTATGTCAAGTCTCTTATACAAAGGAGGGGTTTTTTATGTGTAGGAGAACAAATACTTTAGTATGCAAAGTTCAGCTCCAAAGCATAGTGTTGTAAGAACAATGCAATGAACTAGTCTGACCTTCTGACATTGTTCAGCCTCAAGAGCTGTATCTCCTAATTCCTGCACCAAAACAAGTAACCTGTGGTATTAACACATATGCTTGAGAGACATCCAGCCTTGATTTTAAAGTTCAGGTAGTATTTGCTATGTATTTATTAATTGTTGTTTGTCGCTGTATTATGGTAGTGCTTAAATCAGCTTCAGTCAACAACTATGATCCTGGACTCTCTAGCACTTGTCCTTGTATTTCTTTCCCCCAAAAAGCCATCCAGGCCAATTGTCCTTCCTAAGAAGAAGACAATCTTCAAAAGCAAAATCTTCCTCTTTCAGATGGAACTTTTCTATATATGGCAATGATTTCTAGCTGCACAGAGTGAAACCTAAGCCCCTTTGAAAGTAATGTACATGCTGCCATTAGCATGGTAGCCCAGGGATGTATTCCTGAAAAAGACTCTAGAAGCTTGTGAGAGGACACGGTCTTTCTCTTGCATTACTGATGTGGTTCTGCTTCCTTCAAGATCATTAGTAAGCTGAGATTTGGAAAAGCAGAGGAGTATTGTTAAGGAGAACTAACCTTAATGCTGGATAGATTGGCCCATCTTCTTTACAGATGTATGCCTTAGTGAATTCATAAAATACAATGCATTTTCATTTTGGATGAAAATAATTAAGGAAAGTGCCATATTAAGATGAGCTTGAAAATCTTACCTGCTTCTCTAAGACATTAATTAACTATGTATATCACTGTCAAAGATCTATGATGCTACTATTGACATAAAGTCCCAACAGGGCTGTAATTCAGCAGTGAAGGCTTAATCTCTTAAGTATAGGCTTAATCTCTTAAGTATGTGCTTAAATGCATTCCTATCAATCAAAGAATTAAAAGTGATTTTATGTCCTATTGACTTTATCACCTGTATCATTCAGGTTTGAATGGTAAAATAAAGACAAAATGGAAATTAGTTTTAGGAACTCTAAATTTCTAATGTCATTTCTAATTTCTGCTTCTCAAACCATCTTCAACCTTACAAAAAATGAGCAAAAACTATTTGTTATAGCTCCTGTCGTACTTAAGTGTTCCATAGTATCTGGATATTTCATAAATATTTTTCACTGTTTTTCAGATGATACTCACCAAATTTATCTTCTGCGACAGCAACGGGAACACAGATAAGTGTCCATCTCAAGAGCCTGTTTGTAGCTTCCCTCACCACTCCACAACTATACTTGCCACCCAGGTATCTTATCCATACAGGATATATATTTGCTTAGATTCAGACTGCTTGATTGAGCACGTGGTGTCTCTAAAGTTACCCATCCTTTATTCATTTTCCTTGAGGATCAAGAGTTGGGGCAGACTTCCAGCATGGCCACAGAAACTGGCCTTCCTTTCACCTCCTACAACCCTTTTGCTGGGTGCTCAATGAGTTTGCCCCACTCTGCTCTACAGAAGAATATACTTCACTCAGGAGAACATAAAGGTCAGTAAGGTGAAGGAAGGATGTTCAATCCTACAGGTCAGTGGTAGTGCAACTTACTTAATGTGTAGGAGATGGGGAAGAGACACTTATATTTTAGCTTTGCTGTAGTAAAGTAATTCTATGAATTTTCATTACATTATTACTTTTTAGATAAGTTGAGCTGAATTGGAATGAGAAACTGTAGACAAGTGAGTAAGACATCCTTTTCTCATATTGTTTCACTTAAACATATACAGAACAGCAGTCTATTTTCTTAGGAGTTAATTGAATGGGAGAGGTGCAGAAAAAGACCTCAAATAATGTAGTGTGGCAAGGAAGTATATTTAGTTTGTTTTTAGGATAGCCTAAAAAAGCATATAATCAACAACATTATTGCTTGCTCTGGTTTACATTTTGCTTATGTTCTGCAAGGAAAAGCTCAACTAGACTTTCCTGGAATAGATGGATATGGTGGGTCAACCTTGGCTGGCTGCCAGACACACACCCAGCTGCTCTCTCACTCCCCCTCCTCAACAGGACAGGAGGAGAAAATAAGATGGAAAAGCTCATGGGTTGACATAAAGACAGGGAGATCCCTTACCAGTTACCATCATGGGCAAAACAGACTCAGCCTGATGAATATTAATTTCATTATTGCCAATTAAAAGATAAGTAAGACCGTAAGAAACAAAGACAGAAAGTAAAACACCTTCTCCCCATGCAGCTCTTTCCCCACGCTCAGTTTCATTCCTTCACTCCTGACTCCTCAACCTCCTCTCCCCACAGGTGGCACAGTGGGATGGGGAAGAGGGGTCTGTGGTCAGCCCGTCCCGGCTGCCCGCTGCCGCTGCTGCCTCCTCAGGCTGTT
>JAVJGG010000030.1:11194176-11214416 GCA_035590195.1 Aviceda cuculoides
CTTCCCCAGGCTTTCTCTGAGGCGCCCGTCCATCCGCCCGCCCGCCCGTGGCTGAGGGGCTCAGCTGTGCCCGGCGGCGGGAACCGGCGGGAACCGGCTGGCTCCGGCCCGCCCCAGCCCCTCCGCGCTCCTCACAGCAGCCGACGCCCCTGTGGGTGCCAACACCTTGCCACATAAAGAGCATACCATGGATTTCAATGCTTATGGTTATCTTTCCTCCTGGAGACATAGCAAAATATTGTTCCAGCATTAAAGTTAATTACCTGTAGCTTTGCTGATGCATTCTTCTTGTGATAAAGGGGGCTTATGTAGCCAGAGTTTTAAAAACCAAGATAGCATTTTCCTAAGTTTAGTAGCTTAGTGAACAAAATAGGCTAAAGAAAAGAAAAAAAGAAAAAAACCACATATTTACTGTTTCTGATTAAGTAAGTATTATTCATCAGAGTCCTCTTCAAGTTGTACCATGTCTATAAAATGTTGGGTCTTTCTTTGTTCCTTAGCTTTTAACCTTTGCCTTGCACTGATGGTCATATGCAGGGACACCTATCTCAGAATCTCTTTGCACCCCAAGCTTCAGTAGGTACTGTTTTATTAAAATAAATAGGAGCTGGAAGTGAATTACTGGTTTTGCTACTGACTTGATTGAGGACTAAGATTTCACCGTCAAACCTTGTCAGTATTTAGAAGATATTTCCTAGTCAGGGGGGAGAACAAGTCCAACATTCCTATGTGGGGAGCTGACTGTTTCTGAGTGGAAAGTGCACTTATTATAATCCTGTTTTCTCTCTAGCAAATGGGAATCGAATTGAATGAAGAGGACCTGCCCTCTGCTTAGGGTTCAGATACCAACACGGTTTGGAGATGATTCTGTACTTCTGTTTTTCTGTCCCTCCTTTGCCATGTCCATTTGGATGATGACTTTTTCTTACTCTGTATTTGGACAATACCTCACAGACAGTTCTGACTTCTAGCTGCTACTGTAATAATAAATAGAAAGAATAAACAAAATGTATATACAAACATAGCATTTCAAATATCTAGACTAGCATTATATTTTGGATACTAATTCAGGATGCGGCTTCATGAGAGATTAAGTAAGCCTAAATGTCAGTGCACCCTTTGCTCTGGCGTATTTGCTTATCTTGGCTCTTTGATGCGTCAGTTCACTTGCAAAGTCAGCAGAAAACTAACCCAAGAAAGAAATAGAATAGTTTCCTGCAAGCTCAGTAAGTTGAATTGATTCATTGGAAGGCCAAATGAATGCTGGAGCTGCTACAAAGGAAGAGGGAGGAAAAGGGGAACTGTCGTAGCCTTATTTAAATCAGTTTATGCTGCTCTAGAATTATTTCTGATTCACCCAGAAAAGTAAACAGTTTCGAATGCTTAATGGAAAATGCATGTCAGCCATGTTAACAAATCTTTTGAATGGTTTTAAAATTTATGAATACTTGAGAAGTATTATTTTCTGGAACAAAATTGTTGTGGAATGTGCACTTCAGATTAATGAAGAGTAAGCTGATTGAGTATTTGCTAGTTTTTTAACATCAGCAACATAGTAAAATGTAATTTTTGCCTTGTTCTCCCTCACCTCTCATTTCTGATCACAAATAGAGTTGGCTGAAGCTTTTTTTTCCCCCTATCTTGTAAAGAATGAAAAAACCCAGAAAATTATTTCTTCTTATCGCTTACTTTTAGTGCATATCTACATCTGGAAACACAACAGCAGCAAAAAGACTAAGAAAAGGTGGATTCCTGGTTCAGTGGGGTAGGGAACCTAGTGACACAGGACACGGAAAAGGCCAAGGTACACTATGCCTTTTTGCTTTTCTTTTTTTTAAAACTGGTAAAGTCTGCCCTTAGATGACTCAGCTCCTTGAGACTGCTAGCAGGTTTTTGGGGAGTGAAACAGTAACCACAGTAGAAAAAGATGCAGTTAGGGTGTACCTGAGCCATCTAGATATACAGAAGTTAATGGGCTGAGATGAGATGCATCCGGCAGTACTGAGGGAGCTGACCAATGTCACTGCAAGACCTTTACCATATTTGCAAGGTCATACCAATCAGGGAACTTGCTGGTAATTGCAAAAAGACAAACGTCACAGTCATCTTCAAGGAAAGCAAGAGGGAGGAACCAGGGAGCTGCAGACTAGTCAGCCTCACCTTGGTCCTTCAGGATGCCATAGAGCAAACCCAATGGAAGCCGTTTCCAAATTCATGAATGACAAGACAGTGATCAGGAACAGTTATCAGGAATTTACCAAGGGCAAATAGTCTCTTGGAAAATCATGATGAGAGGGCCAGCTCTGTGAACAAGGAGAGGGCAGAGGTTGTTCTTCGTTTTAGCAAGGGTCCTGATCCCATCTGCCATGGTGTCATAATAGGCAAATCAGTGAGATATGGACTGGATAAGAGGACTACTAAGTGAACGGAAATTTGGAAGGACCTCTGACAGATAGTCTCTTAGCGATATTCCTCAGGGACTGATCCTGGCACCAAAACTGTTGAATGACTTTATTAATGGCATGGAATATGAAATGAAATGTACCTTCAGAAAGTTCACAGTAAATACTGAATTGTGGGTCATGGTCAATATGCTGGAGGGAAGGGCTGCTAGTGTGATCTAGACAAGCTGGGAAAGATGGGCTGACAGGAACTTCTTGGAGTTGAACAAAGGCAAATGCAATTTTATACATCTAGGGTAGAATAATCCCATACAACAGTACAAGGTGGGGGTTGAATGATTAGGAAACAGCTTTGCAGAGGAGAAATGAAGGGGCATGGTGAACAGCAAATTAAAGAGGAGTCAGTAATGTGCCTTGCAGAAAGGAAGGCTAACAGCATCCTGGGCTGCATTAACAAGAGTATATAGCAAGCAGGCCATGGGGAGGTGAACCTTCCCCTCTACTCAGCATTTGTGCAACTGCATCTGGTGTATCATGACCCTGCTTTGAGCAGGTGTTTGGACTAGATGACCTCAGGGGGTGTCCTCCAACCTCAAGCATTCTGTGATTCTAAAAACATAATTTCATACACATAATACCTAATCACTAAGACCAATGGTATGTTACACTATGTTTCCAGGTTCCTAAATGATGTGTCTTTTCTGGATGCTCAGAGATTTGGAGAACTGGATTCCCAATTAATGAGAGTACTACAATCCAGATAGTAAAAATCAGTGCAGAAGTGCAATGGTATTGGCATTATTGATCATATCTTTCCAGTGTGAGTATTCATGTAGCACTAACCAGATTCTCCAAATCCTGTCCTAGGTGGCTACATTTAAAATGTGGAAGGGATTCTGTAAACACTATTTCACTTCTGGTTGTTTGCAGTCCTGCTAAGCAATTGGAATGGACACTCAAAGACTTTACATACTTTTTCCCTCTTTAAACTTGGGTGAGAGAGGAATTTTTCTTTGTCCTTCCATAAATAAGGAATCCTTGCCTATTCTTTATGTCCAGTGACGGTTTGTCAAGTATGTATCTATCATTAATTTATAGCATGCACTGCTGCAGTCTTGGGGAGGTCTGTTATTATCAAATACTGATTGCAAAATCAGGAGTTGAATTTTTCATATTAATGCATCAGAGAATTGTAATTTATTATCTTTCTGCATAGCTCTTTGAGATACCACAAACCTCTTGGTAATCTAATGACTTTTTGTGATTGAGAATGTATTGTTTTACACATTCCATAAAACATGATTTTGTACAAAATGTTATATTTCAAAAGCATGAATTGTAATTATTATTATTTTTCTTTAGATTAAAATGTATCAGTGAAAGTTCTGCATAGTTCCCACAATAGGAGTGTGTTGCATAAAGATTTAGTACTGAAAGAAACCTGCTCTTCGCTGAATAGAACTATGTAGTATACAGCACACAGAAAAATGAAAAATCTCATTTTTTTAATGAAAAACTAAGCCTACAGAGAATTACTAAAAAGTGGAGTCACAGCATAATGACATAAAAACTTCCATGCTGACTTTTCTGAGACAAGATGTATGTTACAATTGTGCTACATTAATAGAAGATTAGCTAAATATGCCAATTATCTCTTCAGTGTAAAATTTCCCCCTCATTCAGTATCACTAGGAAGTTGGGAACTATTTTAACAATTTGTTCCATTTTAATAATCTTTATACAAGACAAAAATTTACATTAAAAAAACCCCCTAACTTTGATTAAAAGTTGCACCTTTCTCTTTTTAATTTCCACCATATTAATTTTGCTTGAGATATTATCAGAATAATTATTAAAAGTTCTGGCCAAATTCTGTCGTGAGCAATTCCATTGTTTTCTCTGGAACTGCTTGTAAGGGGCTTGATCCAATGTCTACGAAAGAGAAAGGGAATTTTTTTACTTCTGATTTTAATAGGGGCTAGAATAATTCCATAATTCTGTCTTTGTGTTCATATAGATAAAGTAGTCAGTGAAAATAGAGTGGGTTGGGTTTCTTTTACCAAGAGAGTATATTCCACATGGAAATGGTCTGTTGAGCTTTTATTTATTTATTTTAATGCATTTACTCCTATCCAATTAACAATGACACCAGGAACAGTTCATATAGCTGGCCTGATCTAATCTAGTTGGTATAAACTATTGATTTTAGTGAGGGAGAACAGTAACAATCCCAGTCTGATGAGACTTGTCTTGATTTGAGGGCACATTTCTGGATCAAATCCCAGGGTAAGGATATCAAATTCTTCTACAGAAGCTTAAAAACTGCTATAAGCAGAGCTCTTTGGAAGGTATTAAGTGAGAAGAAAGAAAAAGCAAAGAGGTTCTATTTAACATAAAAATGCATTTCTGGGTGCTTTTTTTTTATTAGAAATGTGTTCCTGTCTTGTTAAATTAGCAGGGGTTATTCCTGCTATAACCATCTCTATCTGCTATATAAATATATATTTCATACTTAAAAATGCGACAGTTTAAATTTCTATTATTTGTCGCTGAGCTCTTCACTGTCAATTCAAAGCTAGGGAATAACATTAGAATTGCTAGAATCTTCAAAAGTATAACTTTATTTTCAATATAACTGAAAGCCAAGGCTTTCAGTGCATTGGGGGCAGTCATTTCCTATTAATTTCTGCTTATCCACATTACGTGAATTGCATATACAGAACTGTACATAAGGGATTTCAATACCCTGTTTCAATTAATTTCTAATGATAATTGGGAATCAAACCCTTTGTATGGCTTTGATAACCCAACAGAAATATTTTAAGGACTCCCATAAAAGTTTAGGGAAGAACTCTACTTCAAGCATTTGAGTTTGTATTAAGACAACTACTTATGCTCTTTAAGTTAAACATATTATCACCTTTTTCATCATTTGCATCCAATGGGATTTAATTCAGAATCTCTGAATGAAGTAGGAATCTTTCAAAAGCTTCAGTGGAAGTCAGTGGTCAACTGGGAAAATAGGAATTTTGTGTCTTGATGGATGAGATCTTCACACTTTCTATTCCCTGGTCTGATCCACACTTCATTTTGAGGAAACAGGGTAAAAGTGAAAGAGAGACAGCCCAGTGCCATCCATCTTTTCTTCTTTTATGACAACCCCAGCTCAACAAACAGCATTCTTTGTATTCCCAAAGTTAAGTTGCGTACAACATTAACAGGAGAGGAAAGCAACTAAGAGTAAGAAACTGATAATTTAAGGTCAGAAAAAGAAGTATTGTTGCAGAAAAAAAGATGTAGGGAGATTGTTCCAAATGGTAGTTCTGTAGCGCAAAGGATCTAATAGTGGTATGGCTGCAGGCAGGGCCAGTGACAAGAGGACAGAGTGAGCTGTGAAATGAACGATGAGACAATATATCTCTAAACTATCCTGCATGTTTTTCCTGATTTTAGAAAAAAAAGAGTATATTCTAGAGTTGCATACTTAGTGTTAACGTGCTTTGGAAAATGTTACTGTATTCAGCTGATGATCTAGAAGGAAAGAACTTTCACTTCCCATGCAGAAATGGTGAAATTATCTTCCCCAGTTTATTAAAAATGTTTTCTGTTTCATAAATAATGCTGAAACAAACTTACTTTTAGGATTTCATGTGCTAGCACCTTTGCTCTCTTTTATTTCCTTGTTTAAGCTGATGCTCTGTGGTGCTGTGCATGAAAAGCCCTGAAATAAAAATTGAATGGTACATTAAAGACAAAAAAGTTTTAAAGCACGTTATGCTGTGGTGCCATGTTATTAATATACTTAGATATTTTAAATTGCATTCTATATGTTAGATTGTGACTGTTATTTAAAACTGGCTCCCTGGCTTAGCTGGCTATTTCCAAAAAGTTCCTAAGGTAAAATTTCCTTTTCCAGATAAATTCCTGCTCATGGTTTTTTACTGTCCAAACACACGTACACACAAATAAGCACACAAACAGACACATACACCTTTCTGTAATGGGAGGAGTTTCTTCATATCTGAGAAACAGCTGGAAATCTTCTGTAGGACCACGGTAAGATTATAGTTCCATTTTAATGTTTATACTCACAGATAAAAGCTATCGCCTATGCAGCAGGGGAGATAAGATGGCTGACAGCACTAAGCTGCCTTCACTAAGCAATGCTGATGGCTGCCTTTTTGGCAGCCTGGGGCAGTGTGCATGATTAAAGAAACTTAAGCTAAACCAGACACTTTAAAAACAAATACACTTTGGAATAATGTTAACTCTACTTAGCACCTAGGATTTCACTGTATATATCTTAATAGTCTTAAGCAGCTCCCTTTGTAAGCAATTCGTCCAGGAGTTAATGTGTCAAGTTTAATATGCATCAAGAAACGCTCATTTGTAACTAAAAGGTTCATAATGCTGAGGAGCTTTTCATCTTGGACATGTAATCACCAGCCTTCAAGCAGAACACACCAGAATATACATCCTGTGCTTCAGCTCTGCCACAAGAAAAGGCTGGCAAGAATTTTCTTGCTGTTATTTCCCTTCTCAGCCTCCTGGATTCCAAAGAAATCTGGATATGTTGGACAGATGCTGAAAATGAGCAGTAAATCAAGAACTATCCTCACTAGAAATTGTGTATGTAAAATTTAAAATGTATCTTAGCTAGCTCAGTAGACAGAAAACAGCTGGTGAGCCAGGAATGTTTTTCCTTTTTCCGTCTTTGCCTGTAGGAAGCCTGGTCCCACACTGAACTTATTAGGAATGTTTGCCTATTTAAGGTCACTGAAAGATGAAGAACTGATTGTGGGTAATCAGGCAGGCTTTGGTTTTCAAGTGAATGAATTTTCATTACCTGAATGTGTAACCCTCTTGATGGAGAAAGGAAATACAGTAAGTATGACGAGGTCAGAGCTGAAGTGTTAAATATAATATTTTAAGAAAGATTACATAGACGTACCACCTTAATAAAGTATTTATTGTTGAGCCACAGGCATACTGTAAAAAAACCATGTCTGTGTAGGGACTGTAGAAATAAAAAGTGAAATACGATGTCCTCTCTTTCTACTAGTTTAGACTTCAGAATGAGAGTTAATATCAACATTTAATTTAAACATATAATTAGGAAAAGATCTATTAGTAAGTATCAGGTAATTGTCACCTTTGTAACAGCTAGACAAATTTTATATAGCCCTTTTCATTAGTAAACACCAATGCCCAATTTGTCAATGAGAATACAGTGAAGAAATGATCTACCCAAGCCACCTTGCACAAGTAACTTGGATTAGACCTTACGTCACCTTAATTGCAGTCCAGCAAACTGCATTTCCCTTGCAATGCCTTGATATATTATATTCTCAATTCTCATATAACTTTCTAGAAGGAATTTAATAGATAATATAGTCTATACTTTATAAAATTGCAAGACTTTAAAGGGGAGTTTTAGTAGACAAGCTGTCAGGCAACCAACTGGGTAAGGATGGCTGAAGAACAAAATTCATGAAGTCCTAGAAGTGGGAATGTTCAGGTCTTCTTTATTTATCTTGAAACTACTTTGAGAATTACTTTAATTTAATGTTTGTTCAAGTATGAGGTAGCCTTGACACTTTTTACAAAAGAAGAGGAACTGCATTTTATCTTTTTATCTTTAAAAAAATAATGACATACTGTCCTTGGTAGCTGGCCTTCTCAAGAACATCTGTTCCGACTTTTCTTTCTTCTAGAGAGATCCATGATTTTTCAGGTCCACCTGGTTATCCAAATTAAAATGCTGTCATAAGAACACTATGTGAACTTTTTATATCTGACATTTACAGTCACAAAGCCCAGTCTCTGCAGAAGTAGCTTATTGTCTTTTTGCATACAAATTTACATCGTATGTTGAATGACAAAGCTCCTTAATGATATTCTAAACAAATGCAATTGGTTAACAGACTCTCTCCTGATACTTTCTTTATATAATCAGACTTTGGGGTTTGTTTCAGTGGTGGTGGGTTGTTGTTTTTGGTTGGGTTTTTTTTTATTCATCTAAGACAAAGCTTTTTGAAGGAACATACTGATGCAAATGAAGAATCAATTTGTCAAAGTGTGGACATTTGGCTGAGAAAGTGCAAGAGCATTTTGGGTCAGTTTGGAGCAGTTTGGATCTTCAGAAATTTAGGTTTAAATCCTTAATCTGTTTTGTTCACATACAGTGGAACAACCACAATAACAGAGCAGAAGACCCGCAAGTAGTCAGTTTTTAAGCACTTAAAACACTGTCCTTGCTTGGGGGAAAGTGGCAAAAGAGGGTTTTGAATAGACATTTAACACTTTTACAGTGATCAGTTGTGTAGCGTTCCCTGTAAACTTTTATGGAATATTTGCAGTGGTTTTAGTTGTAGAATTATTATTTTTGTTCTTGGAATGTTGTGGGTGATAGGGAAACAGATTTTTGCTCAGCTCTAGTTCTATAGAATTACCTAAATAAGAAAATATAAACTTTTTTTAATACTTGAAAAAGCCTGTGGGATTTCACTATTTACTGTTATTAAAACAACACCCAACTAAATGCACATAGCAATAAAGAGGTTCTGTTCCAGGGAACACAAAATCTAAAGGAAAAATGGTGTCGCATTAACATCAAGTATTAGAATCAATCCACGCTTTATATTTGAGGAAAAAAAAAGAGTGTACAGTTTATGTGCCCTTTCTAACATCATGCGTTAAATCTGTGACACAGCTTGAGTCCATTTCTAGATTCTTAGTACACTACTTTACCATTCTTCTGACAGAACTTGCTCAGGGATTCTGTGTTTGTTGTAGAATTCTGCCAGAGAGCTGAGAAAAAGAATAGAAATTATCTGACAGAAAGCCTTAATCTGTAGATATGGCTAGAATCTCTCCCTGACATCACTAATGGAATACTCCTATTGACTGTGGTAAGGCTAGAATTTCATGCAAAGTGTTAAACATATCATTTCCATAGAAAGTTTGGAAAATTATAAGATTCATCAAGTATGCAATTTATTCTAAATATGCAAAATAGAATTTTAAAACTAAGGGCTTGATCTTGCAGCCTCTAGACATATTGAAGTACTGTTTTCCTTTACCTACAAGAATCCCTTTCAAAATTTCTGGTAACTGAAAATATCTACAAAATTTATATTCGGAGATATATATAGGATATACATATCTTGTATATCTGGACACCCTGGAAAATACGTGTATATCTGCAAATGCTCTTGATTCCCCCACCAGGAAACTGGAATCCTGAAAACTGATTCCAAGAAAGACTATCATGAGAAAAAAAAAAGGTGACATGCAGTCCTTGATCAAGATAACATATTAGTATGCAATTGTGGGACCAAGTAAGCTATGATCACCTGTGTTCTGAAGTTAAACAATACCTGCAGTAGCCAAAGCAGTACACAAGTGTAGGAATAAAAGCAACTGGATGAGAATAAATTGGGAATCAGTAATATCTGAAAAGAGAATGGAGCTGATGGGAAAATTAAAAAAAAAAATATCTTGACATGAGGTAGGTCAGTGATTCTTGAATTTTGGGGACAAAACAAACACCATTATTCAGAAAGCTAAATAAGCCAATGGCATTTTTTTCTTTCCTTTTCTAGACCACAGACCACTGTTTGACAACTGCTGACAGAAAGGGTCTGTAGAAGGAAAAAGAGGGACAAAAGAGGTAATTTCCTGTGCTGAAAAATGCAATACCAAAATGTAAATAGATGTGAGAAACTAATAAAAGCAGTAATAACAGAATTATTTTATTCTCAGGACATGATAACCTAAGCGGAGTACCAAGGTAAGTGACAGACTAGACATAGATATGTGGGTGAATTAAGCAATGTTTTTTGCACTGACTGTCTCCAGACAGAAGCTCCGGAGTTGGCAGATCTCCATTCGGGCCCTCATATGCTGAGTTGTGTGATACCGGTCTCAATTCAGCTATGACACAAAGAATGCTGGGGATCCTCTCAGAGGGAATGGGATAACTTCACCAAAATACTGCGGGGATCCACGGGATGCATGTAAAGATGCATAACAACAGTCTGCTTCATGACCAATATGGTAAGACAACTTAAGAGGAAAGAATTGATAAGAACTAACTTAGTAACCAGCCTGAACAAGCTATGCAGACCTTGTCTACTGGGCTTTAAAAAGCACTGTTTCTATGCTAAATTCCAAGCTGTATGATATATTAATTAAAATGGAGATGGGAAAAGTCTAGGTTTCATCACCTCCTTTTCATTATATTGCCTTTCTTGCTTTTCTTGAACAGCTGTGAAGCCAATGATGAAAGGTGAAGTACCAAGATGTCCCTTGATCTCACTGGTCGGTAAAGCTGATATTTTGGATAGCAAAATTTTGGTGTTTATGTTGTCAAGAGCAAACCAAGACAAAACAACTGAGAACAGTTTAGCAGAAACAGAACATATTTGTGACAGCCATTATCCCACCTTTATTCTTAGATGCTAATCATTTTGGAAGCAGCACTGTGTAGTTCTTATCATATTCATAGTGCCTAACTCAATGGATCTCTTTGCTTATTTAATCCCTAGGCATTGACTTGAGCCCAAAGAACAGTTAATTTTTGAGAAAATATACCTTTTTGGGGAAAGAAAATTCTAAAACTGTAAATATTGCTGGTTTTTCACAGGAAAAAAAAAAAAAAAAAACCAACCAAAAAAACCAACCAAAAACAGTGAAAGAAAACCTAAATGAAAATAAGTCAGTTTTGTCTTTGTCAAAAGAATGATTTCTTGACCAGCTTTAGGAGTGCTTAGGAAAATCATGCCATTATCTTTCTAAGTGTAGAATTGAAATGCAAATGCAACAAAATGACTTGTTTAACTAAAACATTTAAAAAAAAAACATTAAGAGGGAAGAGATTTCAGGAAAGACGGGCATGTTCATTCAATTTTGACTGAAGAGTTTGGTGTTTTTTTCCATAAAGGCCTTACATAAAACTTGACAATGTATTATTACCCTCTGCAGCTCTCTGCTGCATATCCTTTCTTGCCTTCTCTTATATTACATAGATAAAGATTTTGTACGAGAGAACTGAGATTTTATAATGCCAACTACAGCAAAACAGAAATTGAGAAAAGCAAAGCAGGACACCATACAGCAAGTAGTCACTTGAGGCCAATAAATTATGACCATAAATATAGCCAGTATCATTTAAGTACTCTTTGGTTTCTGATGATAAAGCACTAGCTTATCACAATGTTGACAACTGCCAGCCCCTATGGCTCCAGCTTATAGTTGGAACATTTGTTACCCAGCCATCCACAGTGAATTTAATATAATGCAATAAACAATCATGCTCGTCAGAAGCAGAAATGGACTCAGACTTAACCCAACACAAAAGACTATCAACCAGGCAGAGGAAAGTAATGAGAAAAATTGATGTGAAGTTTTCTGCTCATGCATCATGTAGCTGTTAAACTGGTCAATAGTTAACTTCAGTGGAGAGAAGGACTAATGTGATCTAGGCGTGAAGACTAACCAAGAGGGGAGAATGCATGTAGTGAACATCACTATGACAAAACTCTAAATGTTACTACTTTTTTTACCTGAGCTCATAAAGACAGTAGCAATGCCAGCTCAAATGTATAATTAAGCTTTGTGATAGTTTCACTCCATGGAAGTATGCAACTTGCATTATTTTTCCATTATGACAGGCTTTTCTAGTGGATGGATATTTGAACAGTACATTTCAAATCATACAATCATGTAATACAATACATCATACCATGAAATCAGACAATGCAATATAATCTGCATAATTCAAATCATAAAATGTCAGACTTTTTTCCTCATGAAACCCGTAGCTTCTGGTTGAATTACCACTTCACTTTCAGAAGGGCATCCAGCTAGATCTTCTGCTAAGCTCTCCCCAGGCCGTATCGATTTTCTATTGGAAGCACATTTAGAAGGTGTATTAGGTCCAAATTTGTATGTAGGTATGTATGTGGTTAGTTATTTTAAAATGTCTTCCCGTAATCATACCCCCATGATGTTAAATATGCAAGGATAGCACAGTATGAGTGGGAGGTTCAAGTGTTTGTTTTAATGAACTTTTGTCAAGTCCTTGAGAGACTTTCTGGTAAGCAGATGAAACACTCTCAAATGTTTGGTGTCACAATCATGTCAATTAGTGTGATAAGGGCTGGATGACCTAAATTCAGTTCTCTAGTACCCATCCCAACTGAGAGCTCAATCCTTAGTCAGCTGATGTGTGTTGTGGACATGAGGAGGAAGCAAAGAGAAAAGTTTTCTTATCCACATTTCTTTCAAATTTCAGGAAGGTTAAAAAAAAGCACTCAAATGCTAACAGCTCCAAATCCTTTCTTTCTAGCCAGCTATCACTGTATTAGAATAAAATGTGTTAAGAGTATGAATTAGTATGTAAATGTACGTGTGTATATATATTTGTGTATATATTAGTAACTATAACTGAAACAACTCCACCCGCAGCTTCTAGAATAATGACTGTGTCACGGCCTGCTGTTTGAGACATAAATTAACAAACAAGCAACAGCTGATAAAGAATTTTCTTTCTAAGGTTCTTGTAAAGGGTCATCAAGATACAGCCTTTGAGATGTCTCTCAGGCTCATTCTTTGTACTAAACATAGAGATTTCTGTCTGCTGAGTTAAACACACTGTATCAGCACACCGTTCAGAGATACTCAGAACAAATGTGGCTCTTTATTTATTAAGATCTATTTACAACAAAAAGACTTGAGAATTTCAACTTTATTTCCAGTAGTTACATCTGGATTCCATCACAAAAAAACGAGGGTTTCATCATGTTTAACACTTCAGAAGCATGTAAGAAGACATGATGTAAATTACATATGCAGAAAACCAACCAACCATACTCCAGAAAGGTTGTCTGATCTAATAATAGGTGTTAATGTGAGAGCTCAAAAGCCTAACCACACTAGGAGTCCTGATCCTCTGCAGCATAAGAGCTTCCCTGTTGGATCAGACTGGCAGTGTGGCTGGACTGGCCTGCTTGACTTCGCCTTTGGCTGGTATTGTCTCCATTATTGCACATACCATTGCAATAGATAATAAATCTACTAGGTGGGGGAGAAAAAACATACAAACAAACTAAACCCAAGCAGAAACAGAAAAGCTCTGTTTATTCCTAGCCTTTGAAACTAAATTCAGAATTTATTCAATAGGTGTCTATTTTTCAAACTGAGAGCAACAGGCTGGAGCATCAGGTGACCTAGGGTATTTTTTTTTCCAGAGCTATTCTTAGGTTATAACAAATTTTCATTTAAGAAGGAGATAGTGTCATCAACAAAAACTGCAGCATCTAAAATGAGATACAATGGAAGTCTCCCATACTTTTTGTGATGCTGTATCATTGTTCGAGGTCATTTAGAGCTCTCCTATTTTAGCTCAAATGTTAGTGAAATAGTTTTTTGGCTAATTTGTGTCAGTTTGAGATAACTCATTCAATGGAATCATCGTTTCTGTCATGTTTCTTCGAAGAAGAAAGAAATTATATGAAAGGATTTTATTCTGTAAGTGTTCAGAGCAAGTGATTTTAGTCTTTCAGGGTTTGGGGTTTATTTGTTTATGTAAACACAGGGAATAAAAAATGAATTTATCAGGCAAACTCTCATTTTTTCTCAATTACCTATCAGTTTCTCTACAATTACTGACCTGTCCAGGCACAGTTTCTCCTTCTATCTAATTCCTGTGACAAAATGCTGCAATATACTTCTTTTCTTCCTTAGACTCTTTCTCTGCCCTCTGAATTGTTTAAATTGCTGGAAAGCATTTCTTGGCAGCAGTCACTAACAGCAGTTAAAATTTTATAACCCTTACTTATAATTACAAATTGTGCCATGAAGGTAGCAATTGAGAAAAGTGTTTTTAAATTCATCCTGTAAACTACATAGTGTTAATATCCCTCCAGAAGTAAATAATGGGATTCTTTGTTTATTATAATTACAATCCATTAGAAAATTTGGATTTTTCAAATCCATTTGTACATTTCTGTTTTGAGGTGTAAGGGAACTCTTTCTAAAACATTTTTTATTTATTAATTTTGCTGAGTTCACCTGTTTGGTTTTTTTTTAACATGAGAACAAGAATTGTGGTCAACAGCTAATGTTTAATTAATTAATTTTGGTTTATTTGTTTTTCCTCCAGAGGCAATTAACAGTTTGATCATAGCAGTGGTATTAGGAATTAATAAATGACACAAGCTTTTTAAAAATAAAAATATTCTCTTATAAAAGTATGTAGAAATATTTTGACAATCACTTTTATGTTGCAGTACAGTGAGTAATCAGAAATTTTCAGTCATGTTGATTTATTTTGCATGTGCTCTTTTTAGAAAGATGGGCAAGACAGTAATACACATTGATACCGATAATACTGTGGGATTTCTCTTGAAATCAGAACTGGGTGTGGGGAGGCTTGGGTTTTTTCCTACTCCATTGCAGATTTCAGTCTTTCCTTAAACTGACTGTAAGAGCTAATGATATTGACAGCTTTCCAAATTTTGGAATGACAATAAAATCTATAGTAAATTTGCACCAGAGCTCTTCAGTACCCAAGAAAGCTCTGTCCAAGGAGATTATGCTGGGGTTTATTCCCCAAGCTTAGCTTGCCATATATTTTAAATAATAAAAATAAAAGAAGTTCATCTTCTTAACAATGTGAAACTCAAAGGAAATAAGGAAATTTAATATTGTCATTTAGTTTCACACTGTAGATTTTATTCTTGATTTGGTAGCATAAAAATACATTGAAAACTTGTACTTTCATTCAGGGTGATAAATTGTCTGTGCTTGTGGAAGAATGTGGGTAGTGTATATGAGGGAGAATATTTTGGCACATCGTCTGTGCCTTCTTCTATCATTGAACATGTTGGACTGTGTTCCCCAAAGCTGCTGCCTGATGAACTGCTTTCAGAGTTTTGAAACATTCACAGAGAAGCTATTCAAAGAAATCGGATTTCAGTTCTGTTATCAAACACACAAAAATGCAACTCAGGTGATTAAGTTTACATATTGAGATTGTTGATGAAGTCTTGCATTACTTCACACCTCATGCTAATTTGTTATGCAATGTCACAGTGCTTTCTCAGTTTTCTTTCTATGCTTGCCTTAGCAATGGGTGAGATACATCTAACTGTATCTCCCATTTTGTCCAAAAATACGCTGTTGAAACTTATTGTTAGTAAGTTGCTATAGACAGGCTGAGATGAAGTACGAGAAGGTCCTGTACACCATGATATGCAGGAAGCCAGAGAGCTGTCTCTTTCCTCTAAGAACTTTGAATCTATCAAACGCTTTAAACAAGTATAAACTAATGCTTCTTTGTTGTTCATCCATCATGAGCAACCCCCATTTGCAATGCACTCACAAAATGTTTTTCTTGTCTCCTATGATTGTCCTAGATTATGACAAACTACTGTCATAAGCAAGGTGATGATCTTTGCGTACCAGTAATATAATAGCCATACTTCATCTTTATCTCAGTATTCACAGGTCTGTTTTCCAACCTTAGAAACAACTGAACAGGTTATTATGTTGCCCAATGGTTTTTCATTTTAAGCCTGAAATGCAAAACAACTTTCACTTCTGATAATCTAGTGCATATGAATTACTTAAGTGTTAGGAAAAGCTTGCAGTGTGGGCATGGTAACATGAAATCACTTGTTTTCCTGCTCGTCCAGTGAGCTGCATCCTGCCACAAAACAAAAAAGAGAAAGAGATGTGAGGTTCATTGCCTTTATACCAATAGTTATTTCTTTCTTGAATCATTTGGGTTTGCCCTACATTCTGCCTGAAGTGGTTTGAAAGGCTGGGGAGTCTTCAGACAGTTAAAAGAAATCCTTTTGGAACCAATCCATGACTTTTTTGAAGTCAGTGATAGTTTTTCTAGTTGACTTCATTGATGCTAGATCAAAAAGCTTAAGTGGTGGTTTGTCTGTTTTCTTACTAGAAATTGAAAATGTGAGTGAACACTTGGCCTCATTGAATTTAATCCAATTTTTTTTTTACTTTAGTCAGTCTAGAATCTTACCCATTACATTTGATAAGAAGTCAAACCCCACCAGATTCCTATGGCCTGGAGTCAATGCGATCTAAGTTAGGAGCAAAGACATTCAGGACTGTGTATATTTAAATATTGCCATGTTTCTAAATGCGATCAGATGTTTCAGACAAAAGGTTATGGGCAATCACAGGACAGCAGGTAGGCAGCCACATAAATGAGGCATAATTGGCTGACTACAGATTTTAGTCAATAGCAAAATGTTTGATAAGGTGACCTTTTAAATTAACCTGTTCTAAAGATGTAATCATTCTAAAAAGACAGATACAAAGAAGCTTATTAGCAATAGGTAAGATGAAAATACAACCCATCAATCAGGTTTGATGATTACTAGTTAAAAAAAGGTCAATTTCCAAATAGCCCATATAACCACTAAGGCCTTTTGCTTTAGCAAGAACAACTGCTTAATCAACAACACTCAGCTTCAAGAGTTAAATTCTGTTCTAGCAGAATGTGGCTATCTTACTTGTTCAACAGAACTTCATACCAAAGGAGGAGATTACAGATAGATTTCTGGTGTTGCTTTAACTTGTTTTAAAAAATTATTCTAGAAAATGAATTCCATAGCTTGTGTTTACGTGCTAGAAGAGTAATCCAATGCAGCCAAAGTGACTGCACAGGAATATCTCAGAGCTTGAAGGAAAACAGACATTGCTAATTACTTAGTCAACCAGTCACTCACTTTAAACATACACCATTCGCTTTAGCAATCATTTTAAAAAGCATTCAGGTAAGAGCAAAATGCTTAGAATTGTTGTACAAGTGAAAAAAGGTCACAATAAAAAGGCAACTATACAGTATATCTTGTGGGGGTTTTTTTCCCCCAGTACCTCTGTATGTGGCAAGGTTCCATCTGCTGCAAATAAGGACTATTCATTTAATTTTTGTATATACCATTTCCTTCTCTCACTTTGTATTAGGTTATAACACTTGGTATTAGGATATAAAACATCATAGAGATCCAATGCCAAGATCTAAGTAGAGATAACAAAAAGTAGTTCCTTAATTTCTCTTATGCCTTTGTACAACTCTGACGAATACAAGACAATCTAATCCTAAAAGGTTTGGTAACATGTCAATTTATCAGACGGAATTAAACTTAAATGCATAATGTTTTTTCATCTCAGAAGGCCTTTTCTGATTTCATTTTTAACTGAAGCACAAACAAGGATGTTAAAGTACAGAGTTGCCTACAGGTGATTAGTGCAGTAAAAGCCTTTCTTTCCATTGCATTGGCTCTTTGGAAATCTTTGGTGCACTGAGCCTTGCCTTTCAAGCACTGGATTTTCATAAAATGCATTTCATTGTATAAGGAGGTAGCCTTGTGAAACAGGAATTAATTTCATTTTACCTTAACCACAAAATATATTGCTTACTGTTATCTTGGGTGGAGTGGGTTCAATGCATATACAGACTAGCACGTCTGCTGGCTTCCAACAGAAAAAGCAGCAAAAATTCAGGCTCGTCAATCTACTATAGGAATGAAGTTTCTTATTTTCATATTAATCTCAGTTTTTTAAATCTCTGGGAGAGACATTGAGAGTGTTAAGACAACAAAGAGACTGCTTGGTCTTCCATCCATAGGGAAGAAAAATGAAAAAAAAAAAAAGAAAAAGAAGAAAAAACAATTTGTCAGGCTTTACAGGAAACATTGCTTTTTACTCATTGCTGGCCTCTAAACATGAAAGATCTTGTTGGTGTCCCCAATTAAATGTCGGAGATCAAAGAACCATTGATATATAACCTGCTGTCTGTCTAGCAGTATTTCAAAGGAGAGATCAACTGAAAATTATAGAAAAATGTGCCATAAGTTGCTAGAATGTAGCTTTTTTTTTTTTTTTCCTTCTTTTTAAGAAAAACAAGAGTGAAATTGCAGGTGATCTTTCCTGACTGTTTTCAGTTATCAGGCAATTACATAGGCATCAGATGGAGCATTAAATGACATGAGGCAGAAACACCAGGGATGCAATTGTTCAGAAATTATTTGTGACAAAAATATCAAATGATTATTTGTCTCCACTAACATCCAGGACCATATACTAGATACTGTATGTGGTCTATATGTCCTTATTCCTGAAAAGTTTTATTTAGAACAGTGAAAATCTTTTATTTTCAGATTGTATTTTAGATCAAAAAAAGAAAAAATCAATCTGAAATACTTTGATTTTCTTTTCCTCCTATCTTTTCTCTTTAACCTCATACTGTCCAGTTTTTTCTAGTGCAAAAGGCTGAGAAAATAGATGAAGAAAGAAAAAATGGAGAAAAAGGAGAACTGTGGAGGTGATGATTGCTCTTTTTAACAACACTGCCTCCCCAAGTAAGAGTTGATTGAAACAATATATTTTTGCTAAAACTGTGGGGGTTTTGTTAAGACTTTCCATTGCAAAAACTTCTGCTGATATTTTTTTAACTTTCTTTCTTCTTCCTTTGGCTGTCCACATAAAAATAGTTTGTCTGTAAATATAATATTTATTTTTTTTTTATTCCTTGCCTGATTCTTTCACAAGGTACAGTCAGAACTGGTAGAATTTAAGTCCGAGTGCTGTTTCTCATCCCCCAGTGAAGGTGTGGAGGTACCTATGTGACTGATATTCAAAGCATTGTGACTCATGTTTCACTGGCCTAGAATTCAGTTTCTGCTTTTTGGTGGAAGTCTGGATGCTAACCTTTAGGCCCTCCATTTTGCATATCTTCATAGCTTCAGTACTGCGATTCTCCTTCTTTTAGACTCTTGCTAAAATAAACTCAATACAAAGCACTAATGCAAGATGTAGCTGTAACTTCGCCTGTGGGGTGAACATATTACTCAGACTCTGTGTTCTTTACACTCGTCAAATGGATGATGTGTGCATTCGAAAGGCTCTTTGATGCCAGAGCTACTCTAGTATCCCCCTTGTGTAAGCTGCTTTGAGATTTCCAGATGAAAAGTTCTATAAATGTTCTAAATGGTATTGCTGTTATTATTTATTATATATTAAGCTAGAGTAAACTGCACATTACTTTTTTATGTTTATTCTTGGAAAGGGTAATGTATAGATAACTCATATTTAAATTGTAGGTATTTGGAACATTTGCTCTGCACCCTACCATCTATTTGCATTATTAAAGCCAAGGGAGAGTTTTACAGAATGAAGATAACAAATTCATTTCACTGTTGTGTGTATTGGATCAGGATGCTTCTCAGTTCACTTTCTAGTTTTCATACTTATCCAGCTGTAATTGTCTGCTATTTTTTGCACTACCTTTGTGCCAGTCGCTAATGGTGCACATCACTGGGCTGTGAGAAACTTAATAGTTTCATATCCTTTATTACACTGAGCTGTCTCTATAAACATCTCAAAATCTAAAATTACAAATAATTGCTTCTCATTAGCAATGGCCTATAAACAGTTTATTGGTTCACCAATACTAAATCTGTATAAATAATGCTTCATCTGTTTACAGCACCAGAGGAAATAACTTACATACTAATAAACACACCCTTGACTATGAAAAGCAAGATGCATGCCAGCAAAATTTTTCTGGCAACGGGGGAGGTCCCAGAGGACTGGAGGCTTGCCAATGTGACTCCCATTTACAAAAAGGAGGGAGGATCCGGGGAACTACAGGTCTGTCAGCCTGACCTTGGTACTGGGGAAGATTATGGAACGGTTTGTCTTGGGAGCACTCAAAAGGCAAGTCCAGGACAACCAGGGGATCAGGCCCAGCCAGCATGGGTTCATGAAAGGCAGGTCCTGCTTGACCAACCTGATCTCCTT
>JAVJGG010000030.1:11221264-11237849 GCA_035590195.1 Aviceda cuculoides
AAAAAAGAAAAAGAAAAAGAAAAAAAATCACATCAAATCTTGTAAATTTATTTAGCTCATCTTAAAAAAAATTTATCCCCCACCAGTAGCTCCCCATGACCAATAAGAGTAACTGTAGCTGTGTCAGACCAAAACCAGTACTTTTTTACAATAAAGTTTTCTAAAATACCTACTTTCTAGGCAGCAAAACTTCTGACGAGAAATAAGAAATAGGTATCACCTTCAATCTCTAATTTTTTAAAATTTTTTTTAACAATTTGCCCTAAATATTTCTGTCCCGCTCTACCATTAACCACTGCTGTAAATGCGGGACAACGGCAGAGTACTGGGCTACCCCAGGACACCCTCTGGCTCCTCTAAGTGCCCTTCTTCAAACAATCTCAGGCAATTTCTTCTTGAATGCAGCCTGTGTGGGTGCTGTGCCAAAACGCTTATTGCAGCGACTGTGCCCGGGGCTCTGCACCGCCGCTCGGTCGTGTCCTCTCCCCTGGCCCAGTCGCCGAATGCCTTTGGGGATCTTCCTCACGCCTCAGTTTCCCAGTGGCTCTATCGGCCATTTTTATTCTCTATTTCCCCTTCCTTGGTGCTTCAGCCCCCGTTTTCTCAAGTACTCGGAGGGCTGCTTTAGCCCTTGCATTCAGAGCACCGCATGGGAAGGGGGGGCCAGATTACAGGAATTAGTTGCCCTTGGAGAGGGGTAGAGGGCAGGCCCAGGTTTCAGCCCTGTTTCTAAAGGTATTTATTATAAAAGATACAGCAGGTTCTTGTTTGAATAGACAATAGACAGGAAATTAACAGTTAAGGCTGAAACTCTAGTCCTTCATTCCTGTGATTAAAAGAAAACAGATACCATGCTGAAAGAGAAAGACAATTTCAGCTTTCATGTAGCACTGTCCTTCAAACAGTGCTTCACATCAGGCACTATTTCTCTGCAGAATTTAGCCATTAATTTCTTTCATTTAAAGTAAAAAGCATCCACAGAAGATTATAAAATGCTCTGCATTCCCAAACAGACAGATGATAATGGCTCATCCTGAATATGCCATTCTGTCCCTCCACACAGATATTAAATGGCGGAGATAAATCGTGGCTTGGGGGTTTAGAGAGGCATCATGTCAGTGATAGCAATGGATTACAAACTTCCTCCTTTAGACAGCAAACACCCAATTACCAGCATCATCTTCCTTCATGCTTTGAATAGTGAAGGAGGGGTCCGTAATTTTTCATTTCTCAATAGATGGAAGCTGATACAGTAATGCATGTTGCAACTGAACGCGTTGATATCCAAAGTCATTCATAAACAAAATGCCACATTACACAACCCGTGGGGACATTTCGGTGAGAGCAAGGAGCCTGGTCGATCTTTGCAACCCTGTATAGTGTGGGCATGCGTGGGGAGGCATGCAAACACTCTGGACACGTTTGCACCATGAGCAAATACAATGCTTGTGATAAAAACTTGTTCTTCAACACACATATAACACATAGAATAATTTTTTCTGATCTCATAGCTGACCCTGTTTTGAGCAGGAGGCTGGACTAGAGACCTCCTGAGGCCCATTCCAACCTGAATTATCCTATAAAATGGAAAGGAATGGCTTATATCAGGCAGCTGAAATCAGTCTTTAATGTTTGTTCTCTCCACAGACCAGGTAAATAGAGAGTTCAGAAAAGGCAGTTATACTGAGCAATAACAATTAAATGCTAATTACTTAATGAGAAACTAAAGGTTTATTAGGAAATAGGGGGGTGCCAAAAAGCTCTGTGAGTCCATGGTGTTTTCCTTTTGGCCACATATAATAGCAGGGGCCTTTGAACAGTGACCCTGGTGAATGCTCTTCTTCCAGGACAACAGAAAGGCAATACACGTCTTAATATCCAGAGAGACGTGCCAGCCGGGGCATCTTACCACAGCAAAGCTCCCCAGCTCCTTTTCTTCAAGGGAAGGGTGCTGGAGAACTCAAATATTTCCTTCCCTATGTCTTTTTTAAGCCAGACACATTACATTAAGTAGCAACACGCTGCATCCTACCACCACCCCTGTTTGACCAGCTCTCTGCACACTCTTACCAAGTTCTCAACACCACCAAACTGGATTAAGTGGTTCTCACACTGGAGGACAGGGCTTTATTCAGAGGAACCTGGACAGGCTGGAGAAACAGGCTGATGGGAACCTTGTGCAGTTCAACACAGCAAATACAAAATCCTGCATCTGGGATGGGATAACCCCATACAGCAGTACAGCACAGGGACTGACTGGTACCGTAACTAGGGCTGTGAAATCTTCTTTTTTGCAATTAATCAAAATTTGACTGCACAAGGCTTGAGCAACCTCAGCTAACTTTAAGGATGGCCCAGCTGTCAGCAGAGGTCTGCCCAGGTATCTTCCTCATTGCAGGGGTTTGGACTAGGTGACCTTTAAAGGTCCCTTCCAACCCAAACCATTTTATGATTCTATGATTCTATGAAAAAATGTTCTTTAGAAACTTGCTAGCAATAAAACATGAGAGAGTTAGCTGGAAACAATAATTAAACATAAATGATTAAAAAAAGATTGATCCCACTTGCAAGCATTTAAATATGCCAGCTGCTAAATTACAACATTGGTGCAGACCTGGATGCCTGTGCCCATTTTAAACAGCGCTCGATGAGATCTGTGCAGATAGCAGGCTGTCCGTGCTGGTCCCCATCCTGTGAGCAGACCAGTGTGCCTGAACCCTCTGTGACCAGAAGAACATTGAAGAGAAACCCCCGTGACTTCGTGGGGACTCCAGGGTGAGACGTGTACGCAATCAGTACGGCCTGGACCATGGGAACACAATTTAAAATGGGTTGGTGCGGTTACAGGGGCCTGCAAATCCTTTTTAAAGTTTCTGCTTGGGGAAAGGCACCCAAAACCTAGAAAGAAGAAACGCCTCACCATTCCTGTGAGGAATACAGAGCAAGTGGCATCTGGAAGAAGACGGCTAGCAGGTGGGCACGTCTCTGATGCCGTGGTTGTAACCTACACGCATCAGGCACTCACAAGCACTGGACGTAAATCCCAGACCCAAATCCAGCAGCATCCAAGCTACCTCTCCCAGCAGTTCCCCAATCCCATTTTTCACTGCCCAGCATTTTATTAAGTATTAAGGCACAGCACTGGGCCCTTCGCAGGCACACAATCCCAAGAACAGACATAGGACAAAGCTGCAGATGGGAAGGAAGCAATCACGGACAGACATTAGCCCCTGTGAATAGGGACCGCGCATATAGGTTGGTTCGATGGCTTGCTCCACCTGCTCCATTTGTGGGCTGAATCATTCCACGAACAAGAGCAATAGAGAGGGCACAGGGCCTCATCTGAGGGTGCTCCACTTCCAGTTAGGGCTCGAGGCACACACTGTTTAATAGCTGATAACATTGCACCAGATTTCCGTACACCCGTACTGCCAGCTGGAAACAAAGGAACATCGGGCACGTATGGCCTGTTCTTAGGAATCTTCTCAGGTCCCTTTCGCTATCACTTCTGCCCACAGGCGTGTATCAGGCTGCATGTCATGTGCGTCTCCTGCTTTCGTTAGTCATTTCATTTGTAGGCAAGGGATGGCGTCTGTTGCTCCCTTAATTATGGAAAAGTTGTCTGTGCACAATTTAAACAAGCCCCCGTTCTGCTCTTTATCAATATTGAACTTCCTGTCTCTTCGATGCTCCAGCTTGCAGCCACAAAACATTTGTTCATAGCTGCAGGCTATGTCAGCGAGACTTTGACAGAGCAACGAAAGAGTTCCTCGCTCAAACAAACAGCACTGGTGAATCGACCGGAGTGTTGCAAGTGCTGTCAGGATTGCGGCCGACTGGAGCTGCACCGGCTCGTGGCTGGAAATGGTATTTTTCAATATGTACAGTGAATTCTGTTGCAGCACCTGCATCTCCCTTGGGAGGTGTTGCCGGTGCTCCCATCTAGCCTGGCCTTTCAGCTGTGAGTGAGCATCCAGGCACGTATCGCAGCACGTCAGGAGGCTGGCGTGCCACTCTGCTAGATATCGTATGGATGTACAGGAAAGGAAAATCTCTTGCAACGGAGGGACACACACACCAAGTACTTTGAAGGCCCCGCAAGTTCTTCCCACTCTCCACAGGGAAATCAAGCTCTGATCTTAGGCATCCAATTTAGGCGTGCAGTACTCACTGACTTACTTAAATACCTCCAGGAAACATTCCCAGCCCTGCAGGACAGGGCACAAGCAGTGAGAAAACACAGCCCAGGAACAAAGCATCATGTCCGTGTGTTTGCCAGAGGTTCCTCCTGACCTTCTCCAGACTTGTGGGTACCACCAACAGTGACCAGCAAGAAGAAACCCTGAGGGCACCAAGCTAGTTGGCTACTGAGTGGCAACGGATGATATCTAGGGGTACTTTTTGATCACAAGTGATGCATGCTGCTCTAAATTGTTGTAGTCCGGCAGCAGGGAAGAAGGTTGTCTGCTGACCTTGTCCTTGCAGCTCTGGTGCAGGCAATGTAGAAACACTGGGGCGGATGGGAATGCTGTGTCTGCCCCAAGACCCCAACAGGGTCTGCTACAGAGGCAACGGGCAGTTTTGCTTGCAGATCTTTGCCTCCTGCTCCCCGTCCTGAGGAAAACTGAGCTCGCTAGTTCTGGTTCACGTCCAAAGCAGATCTCACCTTAGAGGTTTGATGGGCGCTTGCTGGGACGCAGGGTGCAGGCAATTGCACCCCAAGGTCAGGCTCTGTCCCACAGCACTGGGGACAAAGGCAAAAAAAAACCCAGGAGATACGTGGCTGACCAGGGCCTGGCACTGCCCGCAGAGAACGGCAGCGGCTGGCAGCATTGCGAGCAAGCGGGAAGATTGCAAATGGAGGGGGTCATGTCCCAGAGCCCCCAACACACACCTCCCCTTCCACCTCTCCACACAACACGCATGGTCTGGACGCCCAACCCAGGCAGCTACAGCTGAAAACGCTATCTCAGTAGTCACAGAGGAACCAAAATGCCACTTAGCCCATCTTCAATGACAAAGGTCTAAAGTTTATGGTAAGTTTTCTTATTTTACTTCTCTCTAATTAGAAGAACACTTAAAAACATGAACTACACACCAGCATTATTACGCACATCGAGATACACTGTATTTATGCCTTGAGTTGTTTCATCACAGAGGCAAAATCAGGCCTTTGCTGATTGCTAAATCCCAGGAAACTTTAATGAATCGGTTTTATTATACAGGATAAATGACTTCAAATCTATCAAACCATAAGTGAAGGCCTAACTTTCATTTGCATTATGAGTAAAGCAAAGTTGTGAATCACATTATTACACAGGTAATAATTATTTATGCGAGGGTTGACTTATTTCTGGTGGCTTCGGCACCAGCTTTTCAAGTGATTGGTGATTTTGGACCCTTCTGTTCTGAGCTGTCCAGCCTGAACTAATCTTAAAAAGGTTTTGAAGGTCAGCACTTTCTGAAATGGAAACTTCACTGAAGTTATCCTCCTGCTCATACAGAAAATCACTACTTGCTTTTTCAAACCCCAGCTGTCGCCGCTCAGTCTCATGACCATATATGAGCAAGACTCAAGGAAACAGAAGATCTGTAGGCCACAAAAATGCTAGCAGGGTGTGACTGTTTTACTGCAGGAACAATAGTAGGGTGTATAACTCAATATATAGAAGAAAAATTTCACTAACCAAGACAATCCAAACAAATGTCACATCCCTGACAAGTACTGGCACTTGAATTTTAACTTATGTCATTGGGACTTGCTGCCAGGTAAACTCCAAGTGTTAGAGCCTGAACATTAGTCAGAGCAAAGGTCCATCCAGAGCCCAGCATCTTGTGACTTGCACAGGGAAAGAGAGGACATAACTCTTGGCCAAACCCCCAAGCTTCTGGCAAACCAGGAGTTTAGCAACAGCTTGAGCAGGAGGTTGCATCTGGACCCCTGCTGGTTTTGGTTGCCACCATGCACTGACCTCCTCACAGTTTCTCAAAGCTCTTTCTGAATCCACTTTTGCTTTTGCAACAGCCTGTGCCAAGAAGGTCAGTGACCTCAGTTATATTCTGGGTGAAAACTACTTCAGTCAGATTGTATCCTTGCTACTAGTTCTTGCTTTGCGCAAAATACCAATGAGTCAAGATCAGCACACTCAGCTGAGCAAATCCTAACCCTGGACAGGACCTTCTCCAAAGGCCCTTGTTCTTCCATAGCCATTACCAGTCCTTGGACCTTCTCCAAGCACCTCTACTTGGTGCTCTTGAGAGAGTGTGGCCAGATCTGCGGGAAGCATTTAAGCTGAGAGCTTAATATGGCTTTATACAATAGTGAAATGAGGATCATTTTACCTTGTCTGCAGGTGTTCAGATACTTTTGCCTTCAGACACCTTCATATCTAGTACTTGAGGCCATAGATGAGTCTGCAGATGGGAAAACTACAGATTTACATGGACTTTCAGAAATTATGACTCCAGGTCTTCACTGCACCTCGAGGTATAGTGCCAGGGGCCAAGAGGGACACAATCCTAAAATTTAAAAAGCACACTCAGCATGTCAGGGCCCATGTGCTTCCCACCGCTGGCTGTTATCTCAGTTCAACACATCCAGCACTGCACTTTGGGGAAAACAAGCTTGAATTATCTATTGGTGGAGGGGCTGTCGTGCACTGATGTGTCCAGAGCACATGAATGAAACCTCGGGTCCAGCAAAGACGGGCCAACAGATGATGTGTGCTCCTGCTTCCCTTCTGGAGCTTGAACCGAGGTGGCCTTCTGGCTTAGTTTTGAGGTTTTACAATATGACTGATCAAGTGCTTAACTCAAAGCTCCCTCCCTGCGCTCTGCCTGGCTTTGGTACAAGCTAAAGCCACAACGCGCAGCTTTAATTTATACCACTAGAATAACATGCTCAGTTGTTCCACTAACAGAGAAACACACGTCTCAGAAACATCTTTTGCCAAAGTCTCCCTTTTTTTGCAACAAGCCTGCTGGCCGATCCATTGGCCAAGCATGTCCTTCGCTCCCCTGCAGCAGACCCCCAGCTCCCCTCTGGCACTACAAGTCCAGCAGAAAAGAGGGTCACCGAAGCACAGCGGGCACCACAGCTGCCCCCTCCTATTGCCCACCAGACACAAATCCTCCCTCCGCTGCGGCACAGGGAGGAAGGGGGGAGATCTCTCCAACCCCAGAGGCTTGTAGGCATCTCTTTCAGGATGACTGGGACTGCTAAATAAAAATGACCGTGTGAGAAAGGAGTTGTCAGAGCCATTTTCCACCAGATTGGGTAGGCGAGAAGCATGTACACACCGATGCCAGCAGCTCAGCCACAGCTTCAGGTCCCTGTACCCCTGGAGCCGGGGCAGGCACTGCTGGTGTTCCCATGGGGACCACAGCAAGCTCTCCGCCAAGGGCTGATGCGAGCACAGCAAATGCTGCATGCACACAGCCCCAGCTCCGCAAGCACGAAAAGCACAGACAGGATAATAAAAAAATTGTTTAAGGTGGTGTAAGTAACCACATGAATATGCAGGAAGCCTATAAATTCTTTTCAGACTGCTTTGGTGCACTCACGCTTGCAGATTTCTCACGCAGGAAAGGTGAGGCAGAGAACAGTGCTTTATAAACTGCAGATAAGGACTTGACTGCGAGGTTTATTGATGGAAATGTGATAAGCAAGAATAAATGGCAACACTGAAAAGACGGTCCCGCTTCCAAAGAATGAACGGAAAAGAGTGTTTAGCTGCCTTTGTAATCATGTGGCTTTTATATCTAGCTGTAATTAGATATCACCTGGTGTCTCTCCCAGCTATGCAGAAATTGGGACCAATACAATAAGAGGTCCTTTCCCACATGCAATTTTCAAGTGCTTGTATGACATTCTATTGCTCAGGTGATAGCTAACACTTCCAAAGGCATGTAAGTCAGGTAGAAATGCTTTCCTTTTCAGATATGGCTTGGATCTCAATCTGCAGGGTATTCAGGCAGTTAACTTCTGGTAAGGCATTCAACTTTCACCAATATTGATGAAAGTCAAAGTGGAATGACTAAATAGGAAAAAGATATCAAGAATCTTTCTGTACCAGGCTTTTAGGAGTCTAAGTCTCAATGCTCTTCAGCTTGAAAAGGGCTCTGAAGAGCCAAAACTGTTTTCCAGAAATGGAGCTACAATCCATCACCACAGGGTCTGCAGACTCACCTTCCCACTTCTACCACAGCAGCCAGGACTTTTTAACAGCCTCTCAGGACTTGCACCTCAGTGCCCTGAAACCCTACGACGCTACTTCAAGCAGGGCTGTGGGGGGACAGGACATCTTGTCTCTTGGTTTATTCAGCAGTACCGGGACTTTCAGGTACATGCTTCACTATCCTCCCTTTGCATCCAAATGCTTTTTAATGACACAGCTAGGAATCAAGCAGAACTGAACTACCCCTGATGTTAAACATCTTTGTTTTACATTATCTGTCCATGCAGCAAAGGGTTCGAGCAGTGGTTTTCTCTTTCCCCGGGATATCTTTTCTCTTTTCCCGGGATATCTTAAGATGTTTTTTCCCCAGGAGTGCAGCTTCTCTCCAAGACCACTTGGAAAGTGACCTTTCGGCACGAAAGTGTGAGTTGGAACATATGGCCACTCTTTATCTTGGCATGCTGGGGAGGTTAGCAGAGGTCGCTCCCAAACCAGGTCACTGCTGCTCCACACCTGCTACCCAGCTGGAGCTGCTCCGGCTGGACACAGCACAGCTCCGCGGCCCAGAAGGGGCCATCCCGTGCGCAAGGGACCACTGCGGACAATTTACAAAACCCCAGACAACTTCTACCTCCCCTTCTCCATCCACGCGGCGCCTGGATGCCTGTTTAATTTAACTACCCACTCTGAAATTTACGCGTGGAGTTCAGTCGGATGGGGACTTGGGCTGTAGATGTCAACAGCACAAAGGGCAGATTTTAGGGTTTAGTGTTTCCGATTCAGATTGGAAGTCCATGGAAATGCTAGAGCATTTCATTACTCCTATAAATCCCAGTCAGCAGAGAGGGCTGCAGCTGTATGAAATACTGACACCGCTCTGAAATTATATATCCCTGCAGTACCGGCCCTGCTCCGCAAACTTGAATATCAGCCCCACAGCTGAATCTTTCTAAAATGGTCATCAGATGATTCATGCAAGTTTCTTCTTCAGAAAAATAACAGATGGGGTGGGTGAATGCAATAAAGGCCAAAGAAATCACAGCAGACACATTTTCTGTAAAGCCTTGCAAATACAACCTAGACCTAATAGATTGTGGCAATGCACCTGCCAATATAACACTCTTACACCATCTCTTGGGTCCTAATATAGATCACGGCCTGAAGTGTCATGCGCATTGAATGAGGTCAAACGCTCTTGGGGTTCTGCTGATAGTGATGACTTCAGAAAACAGAATTCACATCTCTAGTTGACCCTGCAGAAAGTCATTTATACTCATTCGGGGAGCAGCAATTCCCTGACTCACAAAGGTGCTGTAGGATGAGCAGTTATTGTCTGGTCCAGCCACCTCGGCTCCACTTCTACGGTGTAGCTGCACCTAAGACCACAGACGGGCTACGTGAAGCACAGCGTACTCTGTGTCCCTGTACCACCAGTAGCCCTCAGACACTTGTGCCTCCGTTGCAGAGATATCCCACGTCTTCTCTGCTCACTGTGTCAAAGCCTTCAGGAAGGAGCCAAGGCTGTTTTGTTGACACGATACCATAGGATAGATAGCAACCAACTTAAGTCAGGCCCTTGCTCTTGACTTATAAATAGGAGCACACTTGGGTGACACAAAGAGACAGTCTGGACCCAAGTTTCTGTCCCTGCTGTCTACAGCTCCTGCGTACCAGTTCTGACCTGTACTTAAAATAGCAATTAGATAGGACTCTGGCGTTAATGGTCATAAAAGCACTTGAGATTAGGCAGACATCACAGGTTTTTCCACTTAAAAGTAGCGTATTTTATCAGCAATCTGCATACTAGACTTACTTCTATTTGAGGCACTAAAAAAGCCCAGATCCCAACATCTGGAAACATCACTACCAAGACCAGTAAAATAAAAGACATTTAAAATATAGGTTAAGAATAAGGCACTAGTGGGAATGCCACACATGTATCAGCGCTTAATACTTACCTAATGTGAAACACGGCATAATACAACCCTGTACAAACTAAACTGATCGGTCAAGACTGGCCTTAGACCATAAGTATATGAGCCAGTCCCAAGAACAGGCTGCCAAGGCTCTACCACCTTCATTAATATTTCTGAAGCGGTGGCTTGGAGAAGAGAAAGTGGAAGAGTTGTCTCCTATCCTGCTGGTCTTTCTGCCCCATCAGAGGAGCCAAGAATGGGTCCTTCTTGCTGGTTCTGCTCAGCGAACAACCAGCAGGACCCTGCTCCAGGCAGAGCCTCTCATCTCCAGGGCAGCCCACAAAGCTCTGAGCAGATCCAGCCTGGCGGGAGACACGATGGAAAAAAGTTCTTATTTAGCCCAAATCTTCCCAACCAGTCTGGATTCACTCTTAACACATCCGCTCTTCCCAGCTAGCTGGTCAATCCTGCAAACAAAGCAGAACTCTGCAAGACATCTGTGGAGATCCTTGCGGATTGGGTTTGCTGCAACTTGTTATATCACTGGTAATCACAACGATCCATACAGCAGAACACTGATGTAGTCACTGTTTGGTTTCCAGCATCAGTGTCAAGTTAATGTCCACTGTTATATTGAATTAATCACATTTACCTGCTTTTGAGATGCACTTGGAGACCAGTAGAATAAATCCTCTATGCATAATAAATATGCACAACGTAAGTGGAAACTGTTCAAATGAAACTTAGTGTTCCTGCAAAAAAAAGCAACCCAAAAAGACAGAGATTCTGAAACTGTGATCAACTGGAATTACCTCTTAAGCAGATTTTCACCAAATTCAAAGAATCAATTCCGTAATACTTTCTTAAGCCAAGTTAACTGCCCCACAAGTACTGGTGTAGGATTCCAGATGGAAACAAAATTGAGGACTCCACTGAGCAGGATAAGTGTCCAACTGTGCTTTTCAATGCCATGAAAAATCTAGAGAAAAGCCAAAGTGGATGGATTCCAAAATATTTTAAACAGGCAAACTCTTCAGTCCAGACAGCTGAGAAAGTCCTTGATACATGATTAGAGCATGAATGACAACCTGAAAAACTGTCATCAACACACCTTGGAGTCTGTGACAACTTAATTAAGAGAGGATAATAACTGCTTTATAAGAAAAAAAGGCGAGAAAGTGTTACGAAATTTGTAACTTTAATGAGTCATTTTTGGGTAGATAATTTAAAAGACCTGTTCCATCCTCTTGTAATTAACTATAGGTGGGGCAACAAGACAGCCATGGAACAGAGTGTCTTCATCTCACCAGACATCAACATCTACAGTGCAGGTGTCTGGCCAAACAGGACACTCTCAGGTACCCCTTAAGAGTGGGATGAAGTGCTCTGAGATGACGTGCTTCCATCTGCATTGATCATAAAGGGAGTTCACATGGCCAAGAGCTAGAGCTATCACAAGTGTGAGCAACTTCAGACTATGGCAGAAGAAAGTTGGGTAGGAGGCAACTGATTCAAAGATATTACAATTGCAACTTTTGAAATATTGTTTTCATGTATTAAATTGCTTCAGTATTACATGAAGAAAGCAAGGAAGAGAAGCTTGTCTCATGATCAGCAGGCTTTGCTGATTTGAGCCATTCCTTCATTAAAAAGTAGCCTCTCCACCCTGTAGGATTCTCTTGTATCTTTTTTATCTAAGCTGTGACAGAAGTCTTCCCACTGGAAGGGAGAAGCAAGGAAGGGGTGCTTCACATCTCCAGTTGTGTCTGCTGGCCAGGTTCTTTGTGTGGACTATGCAGCATTGACAGATTCCTCCCAGCTGGAGGAATAACTCCAGGATATCCCTGGAGTCCTACAATCATCCCGCACCAGGAGAGACACCTTTCATCCAGGGAGGTGGTCAAACTAGACACGGACAATTCCACACCCTGACAATTCAAAGGGACACATACGAATGTTGAATCAAGTAGGGAAAAGATCTCAAAATTTCAAAGGCAGATGTTCTGAGCGACACAGAGGTGCCCACATTCCCATTATTGGGGGTCTTCAGCACAACCACACCTGGGTTCAGGTTTGAAAACTTGCTATGAAATACAAAACCTTACTAGTGGGTAAGCAGCTTGTTGTACTTGGAGAACATCACCCCCTCCTTGCTTCTCCCTTCCAATGGGAAGACTTAGGATTGCCTTTTTTCCTCCAAAATTCCTGCCATGACGAAAAGCACAAACACTAACCGCTCAGGTGTTTCTATCAGCGACTCGTTGCTCAACAGAAAATTCCTTCCCCGCGTCTGCCATTCACACAGCTGGCAGAGAGCTCCTGAGAGCAGTAAATTAGAGAGGTAAGGAAAAAGCGGAAAAAGCAGTGGGAAGGAGAGTTTCCAGGCCTGTCCCTGCGTTGTTGGCATACCCCATTTATAAGTGGCACTGATCCACAGGTAACAGGAGCCAACTGAAGCACAAAAGCTTAACCTGGAGGCAGCCACCCCGAAAGCATTTGGATTCATTTTTAAAAAGAGATTTATTGTTTTACGCTGCTAGATCCAAACCACAGTGAAAGATTTTGTTTCAATTTTACCAATCAAAGCTGGAATATTATTTTTTGCAGAAACTGCTTTTTCCATCAAAGAAATTTTCAACTGAACATTTCTGATTGGTTTTAAAATTGTCTTTAACATCCCCTGTCAGTATCAGAATTGGTTTCTGGATATACTCTGTTTATTTTACTTTCTCTCTTAGAAGATATAAAACCTGATGCAGCTTGAAGCTTCAGTAGTAGTTTTATTGAATGCTGAGATTATAGCATTCAATAAATGCTATAAATCAAAAATAAAAAAATCATAGCTGCCAGAGACTGAATTGTTTAAACAAACTTTCCAAGGCCCCAGTGAATGTGTTGCCAGGAATGGATTGAGATGTCAGGCGAGAAAAAGCTACTTGATTTTGTAATTCAGAATGACTTTTTACTCATATAAACTTAATGTAGCCCAGACAAACTCACAAAACATTTAAACCATGTAACAGTTTAAATATTAGTTTAATAATCTAGTTGGTATTATTTTCAATGTCTGGAAATGCAGTATTATATCTGGAAAGCATCTAACCAGGAGTGTGGAATACCAAAGCACCACGCTCTTCTTTTGCTCTTTTGGGACTGTCTTCAGTTAGGGAGGTTCGAAAAAGACCACGCGCGTATTTAATATTTTAGATTTGACTCTTCTAGTTGTAAAGTTGGATTCTACTGTTGGATTAAGACTTGAGTATTTTGGGGCAAGCCTGACGATAACTCACCAGGCATATTTGTAGGCCAGATCTTTGTTCTCACATCACGTGACACTGATTAGACCTTGTCTTCTTGCATATGACCAAAAGTGGAGCAAGGTCTTTCTGTCACACTGAGGTCACTGAGTGAATCCATCTCAAAGCGGGAATTACTGTGGAGGAATTCTGTACCACTGAAGTGATACATGCTAAAAATAAACCCCCAAAATTATTTATTTTAAGAATTTTTACCCCCAGTCGTTTGAGTGATCCGGTTACAGGATAGCACCACCAACAGCTGTCTTGGCATGAATGAAGGGTCAGGAAAAAGTGGCTGGAGGGAGGAAGGTATTTCTTAAGCCAACTTTGCCATGAAAGCCAGCGCGCTGCGGGCAAACGCCCGTCTTTACTCCCCAGGAGGTTTATGAGCACACCTCGAGCCGACCTCGGGCACCGGCTTCCAGACGCGACTGCAGAGAGCGGTTCGTTAGCGACCCGCAGTGCAGCTGGCAGGCAGCGCGGCAGGACGCGAACTGGACTAAGGACACCGGCAGGCCAGGTAGAATTAGATCAGCGTTAGCGCCACGCGGCACCGACCGCTACTTGCTTTCCTCAACCGCCACCACCTCGGCAAAATGCGTCCCTCCTGACGCCAGGCTGCCTTCCATTTCTGTGGCTGCTGCTGCGCCCAGAGTCCCAGCACACCACAAGATCAAGCCCGGCACGGCAGAAAATCACTTGTTTCCTCCACCGCCCATCCAAGATGTTTGGGACTTTCCGAGGGACCGCGCGCCGCCTCGGCGTGTTTCCCTTTCCCCGCTGTGGCTGGCATACCTTGCTGGTATCACCTAGCCGTAAAAGAGGAAAACAGCTATTCGCTACACCGCTCCCTGCATGCTTTTTTGTTTGACGCTTTTACGCTGTTAACAAGTTCAAAGGGCATCCTGCGGCAGGGCTCGCGAGCGTCTGACCCCACCAGAACGGTGCTCGCCACGTCCGTGCTGCCCATGTGCTGCTGGAAGCTGCTCTCCAAGGCCCAAGGGACTCATCACACACCTCTCTGCCACGTACGTTTGCTGTCCTTTGCTACACGGGATGGACAAGCCCGAAACCCTGCTGCTCCAAATTCGGGTTCAGCCTCATAGGGTGAGAGTTTCTCACCTAAAACCCTCCTGGATACCTGACCCTCGCTGGCCTGAGTCTCCTCAAACAGCCCTTCCAGCAGTACCACCGTGTCTACAGACTGGTCAGAGTTTAATTTAATTTCTTTTTTTTTTTTTTTTTTTCATATAAACAAGAAAACAGCTAAATGATTGACTGCAGCAGTCTCAGCCAGCCCACACTCCATGCAGACGATCTGCTGTCACGTACCAGGCCCTTTTCCAGCGAGGCAAGTGGGAGCAGGGCCAAGAAAGTTCCCTCGGCTGTGGCCCAAGTGAGAAAGCAACTGGGGTCTGCAGCAAAAGCCTTGGTGGTAGGCGAATGCAGTGAGCAATTTCCCAGCGCAAAGCACTTCTCTTAAAAGCAGAACTCTGAGCACATGACATAAATCGGATTTCTGAGTGCTTCTCGTCCTTTACTTTTCTCAAATCCTGCTGGAGAAGTACAAAAAGCTCAAGTTGCAGAGTACCAGTGCTGCTGATTCACAGCAGAAAGAGCGATGACGACAGCCTGAGCCCGCTCGCCACGACCCTCTGCAGAGGTCCAGGACTGGAGAAACCACAGCTTTGATGGGGTGATGACAAGCCTAACCCAGTTGATGTCTCACTATAGCGAGAAGGTGGAAGAAAGCTTTTCTCCCCGTTGCGCTGTGCCTCAGCACCTCAGAAATTCGGTGTGGCTGCTGGGGGATGTGCAGAGAATCACACGCGAAGCTGCTGCTAGAGCAAAGTCGCAGCATTTTACCCCCGCGATGAACTTTTTCTCTCATTTCCATTTTCATTGAAATATCAATTTGCATTTATTAAAAAGCCCTTACCCTCCTCTCCAGAAAAAAAAAAAACAAAAAAAAAACCCCAACCACCCTGATCTAAAGAAAGAGATTGGTTTACATAAAATCCTATTAGTTTAGCTGATTGCTTCCAAAACATTTCTGAGAAAGCCTTCCATTACCATACAAATGGTGCTGGGCCTTTTTGCAGGCTAACTGCTAGAGAGCGTAATGATTTGGGCAAATATTCATCAAGACAGCTGCTTCTGCAAGCGCTGCTGTGAGCCTGCTGCACGCCGTTTAAGAAAAGAGCGAGAAATAGCTGATCTCCACGAAGGCAACGGCTAAACCAGCCGCAGCCCTCTCCCCGCGGCAGCACCCTGAACACACGGGGCGAGCCCGGGGGTCTGTGATGAAGGATGGGGACAGAAACGGTGGGAGAATTTGGGAGAGGAGAAGGAGGCCGGTAGCCTGGCGTGAACGTGTGTGTGGCTCACGTGCCGGAGAAGAGCGGCGAGGGAGCGTGCGCGCTGCCTTGGCCGAGAGCTGCATTCCTCCTCGGTCTCATCATTTTCTCCTCCTCGCTGGAATAACCACCAGATCCCACAAGCTTTTCCCGGCCGATGAAGCCAAGAGAGCTAACAATGCTACAGTTTTACAGATCTCTACGTAAACAGCTCCTGGAGGTGTTTCCATCAGGTCCATCCCCGCGGCACAGCTCACTGGTCGCCTCTTCGGGATTGCAGGGTGCAAACTGGGCGAAGCGAAAACAGCCGGGGGCGAGGAGATCACCTTGGTGGCCGGGCCCTGGGGTGGGCAGGAGGTTCTCTGCGTTTGTAAAAGGGAAGCTCGCCACTGAAGGTCTTGCAAAGTCTGCAAAGACGGCCCAGTCAGGGCTTTTGAGTCACTGGATAAATATGGTCCCGTGCAGTCGTGTGGGTGCTGCCTGTCCCTTTCCTGTAAACACAGAGCATTTCTTAAATACTCCCCAGAGGTGCTTTTGTGAATCAGCCAGCCATGTGAATAAGGCAAGGATCCAGATCTAAAACACCATCATAAATTTGGTGAAGATCCCAAATCTGGGAAAAGAGCCTGCACAGAGCTTGGTTTTTTTAACTTTAACAACAGTCATTGCAATCACCTTCAAGAGAACAAACAGCTCACTAATGGCAGTCACGGGGTACGACAGGATGCAGTAACAACCTCCGTAACTGCTGTAATGCAGAAACCCACAATCAGCCTCACTGGCCTTTAAGAAAAAAAAAAAAAAGGGGGGGGGGGGGGGAATCAGTGACAGCTAAA
>JAVJGG010000030.1:11237859-11324393 GCA_035590195.1 Aviceda cuculoides
CCCCCCCCCCCCCCCCCCCCCCCCCCCCCCCCCCCCCCCCCCCCCCCCCCCCCAGCAGTGACAGCTAAAGATACAGCATGAGAGAGCAGTAAAAATTCAAACGTTCAGCAGCTATTCCACATAACATTTACACGTAATTTCCTGCTCTAATAAGCCAAAATGGAAAAAAAACCCAAACCCAACCTAGAAGAGCTACAGTACCAAGGAGTTAGCACCAGCCGTTGCCAAAAATACAATAAACCATCAGATTCTTGGTACTTTTCATCAAGGGGGTGAGTGAAGGGAACACACAAGCCCTAAGGCTGTGTGTCAACTTCCCTGCAAGCACCCGGCAATCCCACATCCCCAGCTCCGGGCAAATGAGTTGAATTATCCTATCTGGGTCTGACCAGCACTGGTAACCAGTGGCTCCTTGCTCCCAGCCTGTTTTAGGGACTCTGGGTGGAAACCAAATGCAGAGGGGGATTGCGAGGCGCTCTCCCATCTCAAGCGTTTCAGCGACCAGTACACACCAGTGACACAACACAGACTGGGCTGCTAATGAAAGCCACTCAACATGCAGTGAAGTTGTGTGTTTTAAAACAGGCACCCAGTCAGTTCAGCAGCTTTGTCCCCACTCTAGGAAAGTTTTCCCAGAGACACCTCTTTCCTCAACTTGTAATTTTCTGGAGACCTAACGCATCATTTGGGGGTCAAAATGGCACCAGAGCTGAGCAGGCACCCTCCCGTTTTTTTGACTGAGGTGACAAAGCACAGAGGGAGCACCTAACAAAAGAGACTTAATCACGTCTCGCCTGAATCCCGGCTTGCAGAGGAAGCTGGAGGGACAGATGCCTTGAGGGACAGCCTTCCAAAGCGGTGGACTCACAACCTGTATCTGCCCTTGCGTTTATGCTGTACCAGTACAATCGGTTCAGCAGGGCTCTCAACACCCGCAGCCACCTCCCCGTGTGCTGGTGGCCCTGTCTGCCGCGGCGGGATAGCACAACACCTATTTGCAGGTCAACGGCTATCCTTCTAACAACCGACCTAAGCTTTCTGGGAATGAAGAACCTGGACTAACCAGCCAGGCTGAGCTCAGAGGCAGGTCTCAGACCTGATGCTGAGGGTCAGCAGATGCAGGAGGGACTACCAAAAAACCAGTTTCCTTCGCCTGCCTGCTCCCAGCCTGGCTGTCTCTGCAGCTGGCATGTGTGGAGAAGGAGCGGCAGACAGGCAGCAGACAAAATAAAACTTTCTCCTTTCCCCGCATTTCAAACCCTGTCCACGATTTTCCAGCTGCAGCCTGTCCCTGACGCCATGAGAGAAGTAGAGGGGAGCCAAAGGGAAAAACAAAAAAGCCCTTTCTGAAGACATCAGGCCAGTTGTACACTGGGAGGGAAAACCCTCGCTGACGCGAGCCCCCTTCCCATCTGCTCCATGGAGGTGACTGGCTGAGGCAGCGGAGCATGAGATTTGATTATAATTATTGTCTTAACGCAGAGCTGAAATTGTTCCGAGCACGTGGAGCTTCTGGGAATAGGCAAGCATCCAAAATAATCTTTGGCCTGCAAACTCTGTGACAAAGAGATGGCATAAACCGACAGACATCGCAAAACCCTTCGGAGTCTACTTCCCATCGAGCAGGGTTGTGTCCGTCAGTCTGCAATTTCACCTCCAGACAGCTCCCGCTTTCGTTCCGGCCTTGGCAGGCACGCTGTTTTTCAACAAGGAAAAAAATACGCATATCGAGGGACCATAAACCAGCTCAACCCAATTAAATCAAACCCAGCGGCTGCCGGGCTGTGCTTCTCTCCGCAGTCAATTCTGATCTGGTGCCTGCCGTGCAAAACCGGTGACATTACGGACTGCAGCAACACAATTAGGACCAAAGCCCAAATCTATAAAGGTATTTAGATGCTTAAGTGGCAGTCAGACATCTAAATATCTTTGCGGAGTGACACGCGGTTCTCGGGGCACAAAGAAGTTTTCTTACAGAGAAGAAACCAGCTCCTCTACCACGTATATTGCTGAGAACTCCTACGCGGCTCTTTGCGTTGAGCAGCACCTGCAGCTCAGGTTGTGAGAAGCCAGATGTATGGGGGCACGCCACCTTCCCTGGCCACTCCTTTTTCTCTTAAATTCCAGAGGTTGGAAGCATTTACTGCTCCCTTGCTTCTCATTAAATAAGCCTGACTTCCTGGAGGCCGTGCAAAGCTTTTAGTAGTGAGCAGCACACGGTAAATTAGAAATAACGGGTTTGCTGGCTGGACTGTATCACGCTGTACGTCCTTGGGAAATACATTTGCCGCAGTCCACGTCACGAGCGGATGCTTTCTGGCTACTAGGTGGTTCCTGGTGGTATAACAGAACTCGGTGACCACCGGGGGGATTTCACATGATAATTGGCCAGTGTGCACAAGGCTTAGGAGCTGGGCTGTTGGCACCAGTGAAGCAGGATTTGGTCTCTCCCCTGAGTCCTGCTAATACCCAGATACTGCAAAGGAATCTAAACGGCTTACGCTATTCCAGGTGGGCAAAGCACTGTGTAGGGTAGGAGCTCACATAAAGTCAATCCAGGAGAATTAGTATTTCTTCTGGCTGTTATATCCTGCCTAATGCTAACTCCTCCAGGAGTTATTCCACCACAGCATCTGTACAACGAGCTATGAAATTCCTATTGTGATGACTTGGCTATGGGTACCCCTGCAAAGGAAATTCACTTAAAACACCCTTCAGAGTAATTCAAAGTTGGAATGGATGAGGATAATCTGCAAGCAGGTTGAACGGGTACTGCTCTGAGTTTTGAATGAGAGTCCCTCTCAGTGCCTTTATGTTAAAGGTTTATTTTTGTGACTCTCAAGTAATGCACAGCGATATTTCCCTCTTCCAGCACGCCCCTTCTGAATCACATTTTCTCCTGGTATTTGGAAGAGCAAACGGCAATAAGAAGTGTGAAACCTTTGTGGCCTCGCCAAGTGTGAACCAGCCTCCCTGCTGGGAAAGGTTCTAGGAAAGGACATTTTGAACAATGGCAGCAGGCGCTGCCAATATTCAGTTCTAATCTTTTTGTCAAGTGCAACATGTTTTTGTTAATTTTACTGCTGCGTCAGACCTGCGAGCCCTGCCTGCTGTGCCCAGGCTCCTCTGCCAGCAATCCCACGCCGGGCTGATTTGCTTAACCTCTGGCTTGTTGCACATCTCTATTACTCTGAGCGGTCGGAGAAAGCCCCGGCCATTGATTAGAAATGCTGAACGTCTCAAAGATATTTCATATCTGATTAAGCACTTTATAAGTCTGTTCACGCAAGTATCAGGCCAGATTTCCTCATTCTGGAGGCATAAGAAAATATTTTTTGCTTAGTTCAATAAAACCATTTGTATTCATCTTTACTGATTCCACTATTGTTTTCCCTTGCTCAGCACGATGTATATTACAGTCTGTTTAATTGTGTGTTTGATCTTTACTACTTAACCAGATCTATTTGTCATTACAATGCATCAGTACATTATAAAGCTTTCAGGCACATTTATCAACATAACAAAGCGCCCACTGCAGAAGAGTCCTCCAGGGAAATAAAGCAACAACAACAAATACTTTAATGCAATTCACTTAACAGTACAAATATTTGTAATTACAAAAATCTTTAAGTGTGCTTCTTCCATAAATGGCACGTTTTACTTAAAATTGCTTTCATAATGTGATAGTGCCTCCAGTTTATGCAGCTGATGGTTTCCTCAAATTAAAGAAAGCAAGGCCAAGTTAACCACTTTCTTATATGTTCCCTTTTGCTAATGTGAAGGCAGAAATCCAGTTCACTGATGTCCTATTGAAAATTTGGCTACACCTAATAAAACGAGAATATTTAAAAAACACTAGTGCCTGATTAATAACTGCTATAAATACATTCCAGCATGAATGCAATGTTACAGATAGCTGCAAGCCGTGGTTGAACTAAGTCTGCAACAATCAATTAACCATTAATTGTAACATCTGTTAATCATTGATTAACCCTTTATAAATAACAAATACATTACCCTTGCCGTAAATTGGGACCGCCAGGTTATATTACATGGCTATTCATGGGTTTTGTGCCTATCAAAGACAAATACATGTTGTCAATCTGTTGTCATTCCAGCACTATTTTTATGTATTTAACATTCTTGGAAAATATCTTGTTACTCCATTAGCAAGTTAGTTATTTTTGCTTTTGCCTCGTAGCAAATTATTGCAAACTGAAGTCAGCTTTTATGGCTGAAAACAGCCAGGTCACAAGAAAGGCCTGCGGATATTTGTTTTTTCTTATCATGCAGTGAGTCATACTCAGTTTTTCTATGGAAAGTGCCTGACCCGGGCATTGCAACTGCAGCTTTCTGCTACGGCACATGGAAACGGGACCCGGTAGCACTTGGCCTGACCTGAGCAGGCACCCACGGGACCACGGTGGGCAGCCTGAACTGAGTTCTGAGCACCCTGTGCTTTTTGTTCAGAAATCAAGGTAGTGCCCAGCAGCACTTTTCAGACCTCCAGCTACCCTTCCACTTACGATGAAGTCTCCTGCCTCCAGACAGCATTAATGGGAGACTCACCTTCACCAGACCCATCACACGATTAAAATAGCCAGAACTCCTTGAAGCCATGAGAACTAAAAGTGAAATTATGGACACAAATATTAGAATACCAGCACTAAGATTCTGAAAGCAAGTACTCAAAAGTTAGCAAAATCCAGACTTCCAAAATTTTCTGAAACCTCAGTGTGGCCACATGAACATTAGGACATTTAAGTGACAAGCATCGTGCTCTATTTGCCATAGCATTCCATTCAGAAGACCAATGCTCCATTAATAAATGGACTGGTCAAAAATCTGCCTTGCATCCACTGTTTCTGCTTTGACCCGACCTATTGCCATTGTTATTGTGCCTAATTTTAACACGTAGGCTTTAATATCCAGTCTGCCAGAGACACAGAGAAGCAGAGGAAACCTAATTCCGCCCGCGTTTCTCATCATTCCAGAACAGAAGATTCCCACCACATTCCAAAACATGGTATTTCAGATCATCGTTTGGGGGCAAAACAAATTCTCTGCTCTTCCAAGCGAAACCTTTGCCAAGGGGAAGGGAGTGAACATGCCAGCGAAGGCTGTCGCAGGACCTAGGAGTGCAGTGGATGAGTTTCGCGTCCCAGCGTCTACGAAGAAGAGGTACCGCTGCCCAAAAAAGCCACGAGCAGCAGATCAAGGAGGTACGCGGCTGCAAGCAGTATTGGAGGGAACAGGGCAAGGGCAGGACAGGCTTGGATGCGTGAAAGCCGTCTGAAAGGAGCCAGCCCAAAGCACTGCTGTCACCGCAGAGAGGGAACTGGAAACCTCCCCGTGAGGGCCCCTGAAAGCTATTGAGAAAACAAAAAAACAGACCATGATGGAAATCTGTAACTTGAGACACCTCCAGCAGGCAAAAGCACAAGGACGTATTCCACAGAGGACAAAATCTCACAGAGTCAGCGTAACAAAAAAATCTATGCCCAGGCTTTAGAAAATGCCTAGGGTGTCTATGTCTCCCCTCTGTTTTTTAATGGGCCCTCATACCTGTGCCTGTAAAATATTTGGTTAGGGACTATCTTCAAATATTCATTTACATGTCTACAAATACAAGAAAGCACTTACAGAGCCTCTATCCTGAACAGGTCCCTGATCTTTGAGCCTTCTGTAATTTAAGAAGGGAGATGACACCTGTACTGTGATTAACAGGTGAGCCAGGACTGGCACAGCTTTACTAACAGTCTCACCAGACTGTTTAATACCTTATCCTCTTCAGACTCTGTGAGACGATGGCAAATTCCGCCGCTGAAACGCAATGGGCGGCCTTAAACCTTCAACGCCCGATACATAATTAAGAATGGGAGCATCCACAGACTTTCCAAGTGAAGATTCTCCGCGCGCGGTATCTAAATATGCCATAATAGCTTATTAAAAAAATAGTATTTATAGAGGCGGCTTGAAAGAGTCGCCAGGAAAGCAGAGCGCGTCGTTGTAACGGGGGTTCCACAATGTCACTTGGATGGACAAAGCGTCTGTTTTGCCACCTAGTGGCTACCGCGGGGGGACCGCCGGTGGTTTTGTGCCTTTGTCATCCACAGTGCCCAGCAGCTCCCAGGTCTTGGGGGAAAATAGTAGAAGGAGACAGCAGCAATTTGCAAAAAAAAAAAAAAAAAAAAAAAAGGTGTGTTTTCTATCTATTTAAAGTGAAGACAACTTTAAGTTTCCTTTCTTTTCCCTTAAAAATATATTTGCAACTTTCAGTTAGCTTCAGTCTTGACCAAAGTATCTGACAGTGTTTCCGGCTAAATTTGTTCTTGCTATAAAATGCTGGACTTATATCTACACTGAAGGTAGATGTCATATATTGTTTATTTGATGTCTTGTAGGTGGGACATTTGATAATAGAAAATACACAGGTTCAACAAACCAGCCATTGTTCTTCCACTGAGAACTTTATCTTTGTCAGTGTGAACACAGATAGAAAGCATCAGAATTGGAATACAAGTATTTTTTTTCATTTGAGTTTCTGACTCAGTTCTCAAGTTCTCAATTCGAATAACCATCTTCCAAGTTTTTCTGAGAAACTTTTTAATAGCCCACTTCCACACCACTTCTTCGAGTTTGTTATTGTTACCATTATTTGTTCCTTTGTTAGGAACATAAGGTAAATTCCTGAATCTTAGCATGTTGTTTAACTGAACTCACTGTTAAAGAAAATGTTACATCATATTTGATGTCTGTTTATTTTAGTATTGTCCGTAGGATAGAAAGCTTTTCCTCTTGCTGAAACTGAAAGTAAAGAACATATTATCAGCTGAGGGTGGAGATTTTAATAGGGCTTTCAATTCTTCATATATATTCAACATTTTGGTTCCTGCAGGCTTTATTTTTAATTGATCTTTAATTTGGAAATGCTTCATTATTTTGAATGTTAGCAAGTAGAGACAGCCACATAGAGGGCAAAACTTAATACAGTTGTTCCTGTTAAAATTAGCAAATATTTTCTGTTCTCTTATTTCTATTCTCCTTATGTATTATCTTATATTCTCTACTTGCAATAACTAGTGGGTAAGGCATTTGATGCTACTTTTAACTACGTGCTGAAAGAGTGCATCTCTTTCTTCTTAACTGGTAAAAGATACAGGGCTTAATCCAACAATTATTACATAGTCCCTCTGATTTCACTGGATTTTGGAACGTGCCTTAAGTGAGCTATACATTCCTGATCACTCAGGAAATTAGCCCCAAAACTCCATCACAAGACATGACCTCACCCTTATAATGAGGATTGAACAATTTGTTTCAGTAATGGGTATAATGGCAAAAAGCCAAGGAGGGCAGGGGGGAACCTTGTCTGTTATTTTTGTCAACTTAGGAATAATGCAAGCTTTGTGCAATGTACAAAGCATCACTTAGGAGCTGTGCCTAAGTTGCTAAAGATGAACTCTGCTCTCTGCAGTAGGCAGACAACTCTCACCAAGAATAGCGAGTGTAGTCTATGCGTGTCTGAATTTAAAATTTCTTCTAGACAATTTTGTTTTGTAGCATTTTTTTTTCCAGTGAACCTTTTCTCAAATTCTTTCCCTTTCAGCTGATTGAATGAGATGGTTTTTTGTTAGCACTTCAGTATCTTTACTTCGGTTTCTCAGCCAAAGCTTTTCAATCGTGAGACCTTCCAGTCTGTGAGCACTTTCGGGCAAGTGTTGTTTTTTACTATTCATGCAGTGCTCAGGAAAGTATTCTTTCTTAGACCCGTGGCATTCTAAATGTTAAGTAATAGGCCAAAAATTTATAAACAAAATATGGCTTGGGTAAGAATTGGGTACCTGCATCCAATTCACTTGGAAGCTTTCACTGCACCTTGTGGTACCCAGCATAAAGAAGGCACAGTCTTTTCTCATTTGTGGTTACTGACCATTGAAATAAACGATTGCAGTTAATTTATGTTTTCATAAAGTCCTCTGTAGTCTTAGTTTGTGTAATGGCCTTCATACCTAGGAAAGATAGCTAAATTTAACATTAGAAAACAAGAAACACAAATTCAGTTTTATCGTTGAAATCAATTCACATCAGAAACAATGGATCATGAAGACTGAATTTTCGACACATTTTTGTTTATAATCACTATTTGCCACACTTTGACCTAAGATTCACACAAGCATTTTTTAATAAACTAGACATTAACGATGACATTTTATAAAAGTAATTGACAATGATCTTAATAGGAAAGAAATTTTTTTTGCCTTTAATTAAATAGAGCAAGTTCCTTGGCTTTTTATAATGTTGTGCGACTGACATATGGATCTCAATGTTTCATCTATTCTTAAATGTGCACATTTTGCATTCTTATGTATATATATACGCTTCACAAAATCAAGCAACATCTAAAGAGAAAAAAGCTTTAAACTTATAGAATCAGAGAAAAGACAATAAAAAGGAAAGTACAGAAGTGTTCAAAATAGTTTATGATGTAGGAACAGCAAACAAAACCAGCTCCTCTAATAACTTGATGTGACAGTCTGTAAGACTGAAAGGTAATCCTTTTCAAATGAATAGAAAGGAAATAAATTCATACACAGTTCATCACTAGCTTGAGATAATTTGTTCCACAAGTTATCTTTTAGGTCAGGGCTCAACAGGGTTCAAAACAGCCTAATATATTCACGGACAACAAGAATATCTATGCTCACAATAGAAAAGTCACAAAGCCAATGTAACTTAAGGCAATAAACTCCAGGCCGCAGTCTAGTCATTACACTTTTAGGATAAAGAAAACCTTCCCCACCGTCTTGGTCCACAATCACACATTACAGTTGCTTCCCTAGATGGTATTGGTTATTGTCAGAAAAACAGGTGGCTGGACTCAACAGTTTCCCTGCTGGCCTGGACTAAGAATCGTTACAGAAGTGACCCTTCCTGAATAAAAATGGTCTTGGCTTCACTGGTCTCAGAGTTACGAAAATACCTGTTCATGGGTGCTTCATGTGTAAAATGAGTACTCCGTGTCTAAAAGTGCACACAAATGCCTCTCAGTCTTTCTACATGCGTATTGCTTTTGCTAGATCATTCCCTACAAGACCGTGGAGAATTTTCCATCGTGAGCCTTTTATTTTGCTTGAAATTAAGTCTTATTTATATTAAACAGGAATCTCTAGGCTTAAAATGTGGCAGAGAGAGAAGGGAAACAAAATTGTCACAGTTCAGGGAGGGTGGACAAGTCTGTGTGTCTCTTCTTATCAGTAACATTGACATCAAGTTTTACTTTTTTTTTTTTTCTTCCTTCTCATTTCTCTTGTCCGTGTGAGCTCAGGTCAGGCCAGGCTGAAACTTCCAAAATGCTCAGCCAATTAGGGTAATTCTGATGGTGTGTACACATGGCAACTGCTGGTATAAAATACTGTGTAAGTCAGCATGCCAAAAAGTAATTGGTGGCAGTATTCCAGAAAGAATTAAATTCACTGAATAGCTGTTAATAAGGTTTTTACTCAGGGGTACTTCTTCTCTCTCATTCTCTGTGTTAGCAACTCTAACAACAGAAGTCTCCCTCATGAATTAGTGAAATAGACTAGATAAAACAATATAAATGGAACATATAAAGATTTCTATTAAATGATACCAAGCTTAAAGACTTTCCCTAATGCCCTCATCCATTATACTAGAGCATTTCAGATACCCAAAGGATGCAGAGGTTTTGCTGAATAATAGAAGAAACACATATGTGTATATGTTTACACGTTTGTACATGCATACATGAAAAAAGAAAGCTGCTTTTCTGTCTGTTAACACAGTCAGAGAAGGAATCCACATACTGAGAAAGCAATCATGTACAAAATAGCAGTAGAGAATTACCAAAGACCCTATTCTCCTACTGCAACATGGGCAAAGAAGCCAGTCATATTATAGGGGGTAGCATGTAGTTTACATGAAAAGTATGGATTTTAGGAATTTTGGAAGTCCCCTGTAGTTCAGAGTTCTCCTTTTCACACTGAACAATGCTCATTGGCATTTGTAGTTATCCTCCACATCCTCACGTCAACATCATAATCACCTAACAACAGCCCTGAACTTTCTTTGCCTCAAACAAATAAAAAGGGATGAAAACCCCATATTTAAATATCTTCATTTGTGAAAGCATTATACTCTCCTGACACCCTTAATCATAAAGCACCTACAGGCAGAGTAAACTCTTACACATGGTAGGACCAGCAACACTATAGGCCTATAGGCTTGGTTCAGGTTGCTCCGATAAAATCTTTTACACTAACTAGCGGTCCTCTGTAAACACTTTTTCTGTAAAGCTTGAGTCTGTTCCCAGTGAAACTGTGCCAGAAGGTATCTGGGAAGAACATGTCAGCAAGTACTTAGAAGTAATCCTCACATCTTTCCTCCAGTAATTCATTTTGCAGTACCCTTTCCTGTCAAACTGGAGATGAAAAAATTGCCCCCTCTGAGTTGATGAGATTGATATCTTTTACAGGCAGTGTTGTAACTAGTTTACGTAAAATGAAATGTGTGTCACAAAAAATAAACCACACAGTGGCACTGAATAAAGGAGCGAAGTGTTTCTTTGTACTGATGGCAAGACTTCTTTTGAGTAGGACAGACATGTCACAAGAATGTTTTCTAATCTGTTGTTTAACACATTCTTGGCTGTTTGGCTGGCAGTGTAAGTAGTATGCTGTGTTATAGCTAAATGGTTTAAATTCTTAAGGCTTATTCTAAGCTAATCTAAACATATTACAAAATGTGTCATTTAGCTATTCTATATTTTCTTCTAGAAGATGCTTTGCATTGTAAGAAGAGCTACATGGACCAAGAAATCTTTTTTGGACTGTTTGGAGAAAAGGAGGAAACTGAACAAAAAGTGTCAGCAAGTTCACACGTGTATCATGTCAGAGCTTGTAAGATTTCTATGTCCGTGTAGCTTTCTGGCATTATACACAAATATTCCCACTTTTACGCATCATCATTTATTTCAATAATTTTCTCAAGATATGATCCAGCTATGGCACAAATACTCTGAAATATACCTAGCATGAATTGCAGAGAAACATGTTAACCTCATTTTTTTGGTGAACCTTTCTGTTTAAAGCAGTGGTCACTTCACTATTTCAGGAAAGTCAGAGGATTTTTGGTGTTCAATGACTAGGGATATCAGTAGGTTCGTTCTATGTAGAGAACATAGGAAAAGAAGAGAAAGACCTTTTTGAACTGTTGGGGGAAATGGAGAAATCTGAACAAAAAGTGTTAGCAAATTTACGTGTGCATACCTCTGTTTATGAAAGCACTATTTTACTATAACTACTGTACAAAATCAAGATGACAGGGAAAAATAATTGTGCACTAAATTATGCTTTGTTTTTATGCTTTCATTGGCTTTAGTCTGATTTTCATTTAAATGAACTTTCTCTATGTCTTTGTGGAAAGAAATATGAAGAAGAAGGATGTTTCAGATTTACTTGAATCACTTGAGCATCCCACTTGGCTACAGAAGGAGATTTCAGTTTCTTTATTCAACTTGGTTGTTGAATAAATTCAACAGTTGTTCCGCTTTATGCAATCATGTAGGGTATTGGGCTCTATTATTTGGTGGTTAAGAATAGGATGTCAATGAAACAGGGTATGTTTATATGGCCTTCTGCTCTGTCTGTGCTGGAAAAATATTTGAATAGTAACAATAACAGCATGAACTTGAGCATGAATCTCACAAATCACAATCTTGACAACAATACTGACTGCTCAGGCTTGGCTTTCTTGTGTTTTGACTAAAAATTCTGCCTGAATATGTTTAAAACAAAGGCAAAGTTAAAATAAAATATTTACTTTTGAAATTTTGATCAAAACTGCATGTTTCTGAGAAAAAACTGTAGTTCCAGTATGATGTTTTTTAATAGAACAAATTATTTTAAAGTTGTTTCGACAAGGTCTATGAAACATTCTTGTGTTAGTGGTCTTTAAAGAAATTTGGTGAACTGCTAGAAGTGTGCTACAGCAAATAAAGGTGGGTTCCTAACAAAAGAAAAGATGTCAAAAGTTGCAGGACCTTCATGCATGCAGATTGTCTCCGTGGATTTGAGTGTGCTAAGTTCTGGGCAAATGGAGACCGAGTTCAATTCATTTTTAATAAAAAGGGAACTCTATAATATCTGGTTCCTATTTGGTACATGGGTCAGTATATATCTGTGCTTTTTGGTAGGGTTTTATTACAATCCTGTCATCTACTAATAAGAATCAAGCATATTTTTCTTACAGACTATATTAAAGAAACATTTAAGCCTTGAAGAAATTCAGTGACCTTTTCTATAGTCTAACTAATAGCAGCTGGAGTGTGACACTGTGGGTTGGCCTCAGTTTCTGTTTCTGCCAGTGGTTTCCCTGGAGACCTTCTGCAGGTCGCTTCCTTGCCCTTTGTCATCAGTGGTACTAATTTGATGTAGCTAATCCTTCATTTCTTTGGCTTTTATCACTAGTGTGTGAAAACCAAATGTTTCAGAAGTACTGAAACAAACTTGCACCATTTCTGCCACATTTTGTTAACTTTGGCTAAACCTTGCTAGATAATTCAACTTCACACACAGGACTTCTTGAAGCCCTCCATTTTGCCTGACACATTTCTGGTGAATAAATAGTTGTCTGAAACAAATCAATCAGCTCTGTTCTGACTTGTTTCCGTGCAAGAATCCAGAATTCAGTAGCGGAAGAAGAGGCTGTTCTGGGGGTTATCTGACACAAACTGGGAAATACTGCAAGTCTTGTGGGAAAGCTCTTTTTGTGAGATTTAAAAAAAAAATAAATTCTAGCAGCAAACAGTCTGAGTACTGGTAGAAGATCCAATCCTAACTGAATATTAGCTTTTTTTCTTTGTAGCAAAGTGAATGAAGTCCTGAAGAAAGACTGCTTAATGACCAAAGTGGCTGATATTGGCTGACACACAGCTGTATTTGCAAACTATTTTGCTTTACAAATTCTTTATATACTATTGTTATTATTTGAAATGTAGAAATTCTCTGGTTGGTACCTTCCCTTAACTTTAGCAGCAGCTGGGGAGGTATGCAGTTGGTCCGAAGACAACCCAACATCCTTTTCTGCTTTTTTTAAAGGATGCTGACAATGAAGGTTGGCAGCACTAAGATTTCATTTCATTCTTTTTCTTTCCATTTGTAAAATTTTCTCCTCTATCATGCTTTATGCTCAGTCAGTCCGATTCTGTCTTCACTTAGTCTTGAAAATATCATTTGAGTTTACAATGGATATGAAATCCAAAATGTGAACTAGTATCTAGTTTCATAATATGTATCTTCCATTTTAAGGGAGAACATTCTGAAAAGTTACATGGTACAAATACCCTTCCAGACAAATTGCATGCATCACACGCTATACCTTAAACTTCTTATTTTTAATCTTAAGGGAAGGTAAAATAGAAGCAGGAGACAGTCATTCCTATTTTAAAGCTCACAGCCTAGTATTAAAAGCACTCCTGCCAACTTTTGGCCACTCTACAAAAACCGAATCATTATGGACTAGAATGAGCTGCTTTTTACTGCAAAATTTTCCATTCGTACTGGCGGTTCCCTACAAGTAAGTGTATGTAACCAGTGTCCGTGATGAGCAGTAGGGTTTTCAGTTAGAGGCTGTCAATTTTTACCAAATTCCAAGGACCACCAGATGGTGCTATCGCAGATGGCTAGCTTGCGCTTGGGTTTTTCTGACCAAAACCAGCCGTAAGTTCTTAAAAAAATACATGTATTGTCAGCCATGGCATGGTACTCTTCAAAAACTGTAGATGTTCTTTCTATATAAGGCTGTATCTCCTATAGTGTTATTTTCTTAAAGATATATTACAGATTTTAGTCATACAAGCAACCAGATATTACGTGGTGCGAGGAAATTGCAGTTTTTGCCTGGCTGGAAGTGGAGGGAAAGTATTCAAGTGAGAATTAACAATATGCTTCTGCAAAGACACAATACTCTGGTTCCATATGGCCTGAACAGTGCTACTTGAAATTACTGTAATTGGAAGTGTTTAGACTCTGATGAGGTAAAGAAAGGTAAAGGACATTACGCTTCCAAGAATATAGTGTAAAAGTCTTCTCTTTCTCTAGATAAGCAAAACAGAAAGGAAGTGTCTCAAGACAGGGGCATTAGTGCTTTAAAGCAATGACAGTACTTTGGCAAATGCTGTAATTTATCAAAGGTGCAAAGCTATTTGCAAGTTGGAGCAAAATTTGATTATTACCTCCAGTAAAAATTGGGGAGGAAATGGAAGAGAAAGTGTATAGAGACTTAAATTTAAAAATATAATAAAAGTTACAATGAAAAAGATTAAGAGAGTCACTTTTCTTGACTGATACCTGGGAAAATATAAGCTTTTCCCTTTTAATTTTGTTTTCTGAACCAGTTTCCTCACTGAACAGAGATCTGTCCGTGTCTCCATGATCAGGCTGTTGGTACCCAGATACAGAACCTGTGGCACAAGACTTCAGTGAAAGAAGGTAAGTACGAGCTGCCTTTCTCTCAAGAATGTTATATGAGCTTTTTATTTTCAGCAAATAAAATGAAAAATGGAAGGGGAAAAAAAAAAAAAAAAAAAGGAAAGAAAACTCTATGTAATCCTGTCCAAACTCTCGGAATCTCCACTCAGGCACCCCACTCAGCTTCCTGTTCTGGCTATCTCTGCACTGGGCTTCCTTTGTTAGAGAACAATACGTAACCCAAAACTAACCATCTATAAAAATGGTGGGCCAAAACAACAAAGGAAAATAATATATTCATTTTCAGTATTCCAAGGAAGATTTTTAATCCAAATCAGAAAATTTGCTAAATAAAGTGAAATACTAATAAATTCTAATTGAGAATAATAGTCTGAAATTTATACATAAAAAATTAAGGACACTTTTCCAATTTCCAACTGCTTTAAAAAAAAAAAAATGCTGCCTGTTCATCTTAACCTTTGGTGTCTCTCCTTAGACTCCCAGACAAAGTTCTTAACGGTACTTTAAACAAACTGGTTACTTTACTCCAAAACCTAAATGAACCAATCAATTTGCTTTACAGAGAGCACTGAACAACTACTAAATAATGACAGATTTTGGCCCATGCAGACCTGGCCGAGGTCTGAGATTTTCGGTCCAGTGGGAAGATGCTTAATATCCAGTCCCCAGGATTTTATAATTCCCATACGGGTACCAGTTTGTGTGTGAATTCTACGAAACCTGAGAAGCGCTGCCGTTTCCTGACTGAAGAGAGACAGTTCTCGATCTCCGGTGTCTGCCTCTCCTCCCCGCTGCTGCAGTGGTTACCGCAGACATTCAGGGCAGCCGTGGCTTGAGGCAAACAGCAAGAAATGAGTGGTGCAGCTGGCAACACACCCCTGGTTTCAGGCTTGGATTGCACACTAGGGACTATGAAACCCAGGCTCTTAGTTAGCAACCCTTTTACTACTCGGTTGATTGTGCCAGAAAAGGACAGAGGAATCAGAGGAGATGTGAAATAGCCGTGCAATCTGAGAAGAAAAGAACAACAACCAAACAACAAACCAATGTCACGTATAAATGATTTAATTTTATTTTGGGTTTGGTTTGGTTTGGGGTGGGGGGATTGTTCTGAAAGCCATAATCTTCCTAGAAAAAAAACCACTGAGAAAGGAAGACAATTAGCACACAGAGATTAAGCAGACCAAAATTGCAACATGTGATAGGCAGGAGCAAGGGTCCTTCAGCGCAATGCAGGAAGCAAGCTGTCTCACTGCTCGCTGTCAAAGGGTGCTGGGCACTCATCTCTTCTCCCATCCCTCACTGACAGCCATTGTAAAACTCAGAAGTAATTTTTTAAAATTTGGATTGTTAAAGTCATCCAGAGGATTCCAGAGATGTAAAGACAGTGATATCTAACACAGATCTGCAGTATGTCATGATCACGCTATAGGGAATAGATGTAGGGGCAAGAATGAAAAATTAGACTCTGCTTCTCTGGCCCCTGCTGAACCATCTCAACTTGAGAACAAGCTTGTGGAGAAGTGCCTTGCATCTTCTAACACAATGCTATGGATCACATATAGAGACATTGTCAGAAGGAATATTAACACCATTATCTCCACTCCAAAAAACCTGTTACATTTGCAGGTGTCCCAAAGAATAACACCTAGGCTGTGTCCACTGTCTAAGCCTGTATCAACACCAGCAGGTCTTGTCACCTTACACTTCTTACCTTATATATCTCTACATGCTGCATAGTGAAAATCTGGCTGTTATGCTCATATTCTTGCCTGCTTTCTTCCAGGAAAAAAATCTGGATCTTGAGGTTTTGTGGAGTTTTAAGTCCACAGTCCCTAACAATTCTTCTCGGTATATCTTTAGCGTGGCTCTTGTGCAGAAAGATCTTTCTGGGGGGAAAGACCTTGTGGTAGTCTAGATCTCAAGAAGGCTAATACAGTTGGCATTTCTGCATGCTTCGGTGTCTTTAAAGGGGTGCCTTGTCAGGGAGATGGCAGTTGGACATAGGCAGAGTGATCGTCAATAAGGACATTTATTAGAGTCAGCTGTCAAGCTGTTAGACTAAGATATGCTTTTTAAAAATGCACTAAGTGCTGTTCTATGAAAAAAATATTTTATTGTTTGTGCAGCCTGAATGATAAATATTAGTCATATATGCAGTACTGCTGACAGTTCTTTGAGAGGAAAACCTGGATAATATTTTAACACATAACATTACACATTGCATGCATTTTGTATCTTTAACATTTTTTTGCATGCAAAAAGGCAAATAAAAGGAAAGAAACTCAATCGTTCCATGAAAAACAGATGTAGAACCAGGCAACCTATTAGTCTGATGACAAAAATACTTGAAAAATGTTTTATTAACGTACTAAAAGACTTTTGAAAAGCAACAAAGGGATTTATCATTGTGCTAAAAAAGTTTTGTTGATAAGTTAAAAATTATGAAAAACATAGAACAATATTTTCCTGAAATTTGGGAAAAAAAAAAAAAATCAGTGTGAGGAGAGTGCAAGATGTTTATGGAGGTTTTAGTCCTCGAAGATTTGCCATACGTCATTTTATTCTCCATTTGTCCAGCATGCAGTTGTTAAAGACCTGGGTTGTATTGTTTATTGTCCTAGAAAATGCGTACGGCAGCACAAAGAGTGAATATTGCCAGTTGTGCATTGGAAGTGATAGAGAGAACTTTGGGCCAATTTATGCACTTATCTGCACCATTTTGCAGATGCACGGTGTCCTACGGCACTGTCCCCTCTGCTTCTTTCAGGCCTCTGCTCCTTCTGCTGCAGGTCTTCTCTTTCCTCTCCAGTCTTGGACCCTCCCAGTTCCTCACTGCTCACTCAGTTTTCTTTTTGCTCTGAGTCAGCCTTTGAATGCCTGTGAAAGGTTTCTGACAAAGACACTGATCCAGAAAGGTAACATGATTGTTCGAGGGGGCAAAATAATGATGAAAGCCATCTACATTTGTAATTCCCCTCCACACTTGGTCCCCTATAAAGATTCTTTTACTGATATGTAGAAAATCAAAGGGTTTTTTCTTCCTTTTACTTTGGAAGTGTTGTGAAGATGCAGGGATTGTAGCCTGGGTGGCAAGCTTAGTTCCAAGCCACAGGGAGAGATGCTTGTAAAGGGAGTCCAAAGCTATGGGTATTTTCCTAGGGAACAATTTAGGGAACTTGTTAGAGATGATGTGGTTAAGGCTGCAATTTCGACTCCTGAGAGTGTTAAAAGAGTTTTTATGGTCCCTCTGCTACTTAACTGCACACAGAAATGATCTCCATGGATTTCACTGCATGTTGGCATAGAAAAGTATCTTGGGCAAAAGAACCGGATGCATTTTTTCTAAAAATCCTGAGAGTATCTGTTGGACTGTCGAGGACACTTGCCTATAGACCAACAGGCTCCCCGACGCGGGACTTGGGGATGTTTCTGCTGCTTAGCAACACAAGCCGAAAAAGCAACTCCCATTCCCCATCCTTGCCTCTATGCCAACTGGGTTACCTGTAACTCTTTCTCAGCATGTTCATGAACGGTTTATCTGGGACCAGTATACTGTATTTTAATGTAATATATGTGTGTATATCTTTTTAGAAGCACAGGATTAGTCCATCAAAGCACAGGTTTTCAATTAGACAAATCTGCTCTGTTGCTTTAGTTCGCAGTGTGAACTGCTCATGTGCGGCACAGCTTTGCTGGCAGGGATGCACCTGCCTTATTACTGTTTATAGTACCAACATTCAACAGTGACTCCAAAGTTGTCCAGATCTGTATGCAAAACATACCTCTAAATAATAAATAAAATAATAAATAATAAATATGAGTACTAGAAATGGGAGAGATTTGTAAGAGAAAATGTGTCCTTTAAAAGTCCCTTAAGAAGTCCTTCTGCCCTTAAAAAATGGCAGAATATTGGTCTCAGACTGAACAAAAATCTCTGGCATGAAAATGCATGCCTTATTACATCCACCAAAACATTCTTCTCCATCTTTCCTATGATCACTTTGTTGCTCTTCCTTTCAATTCTGTACACAATGGCTGAACCCCTTCAGCTTTTCTCCCTTTCCCTTCTCCTTCACATACATTGATACGGCTGCTTTTCTTCATTCAAAACAAGACATATGGATCAGAAGTCAAGGTGACTCTGACCTTCTGTGTCATGCAAGTCTCTTTTGAAAGGTTAAGTCCCTGAAGCAGTTCCAGATTTTATTTTCTCAGCCCTCATCTTATGCAAGGTTTGGCATATTTACCATTTATTAATCATTTGCTTCTCAGCCTCATCAGAATCCTAATTTATACCATTTTTTTGCAGTGACTGCTGTGTCTGCAGTTGCCCCATGACTAATCTTAGCAGCCAACAAAGTCTTTCTTGTGTTTGGCAGAAACAGAAGGACTTGTTTTCTTTTCCTTAGCCAGTGGTACATGCACTTAGTTAGGACATGATACTGTACAAGTAAAGAAGGTGTTGTTTCCATGATGTTGAAGACGGAAATAGGAAAACTGGGAATGAAATTCATGGTCACTGTGACCTTTAGGCAAAGGTAGACTCTTGAGTGGTCACTGAGCAGCAATTGTTATGTGATTGTAAGAACAGCAGAAACCAACACAAGCAGCGTGTTGATTTGTCCTTGTTGGGCGTCATCCTTGTGCACAACAGAGGCAGTTTTATTTTGTGACCGAAAGGCTTGGTTGCACCTAGCTGGACTGCATTATGGGAAGCCACATTCAAGGCTACAGCAACAACAGTCAAGTTCTGTCAAAACTCTTGAGGCACAGAGCAGGCCTGCAACAGCCATAGTCACAGGATCTGTAATATGTGCCCTTAAAACTGTAGTTCATGACTGTGCACAGAGCAGCCTCCCAGGCTGGGGGTCTCACTCCCCTTGAAGTCATTCTCAGAACTTCCATTGGAGCCGAGTAGGGCCCTGCAGGTGAGAGGCCTTTGTCAGTAAGTGTTGAAAATCAGAGGCATCCCTTCTGCAGTCTCGCACTGTGTGCGGTTGTTTCCTTTCTTCTCTTAATGGTCCTGAACTACTCCCGAATAGCATTCACTGAAAGCACCAGGAAGAAAAAAAACCCCAAAATGTGAAACTACAGCAATTCTCAAAAACTTGTTTATTGAATGTCAAACTGAGAGCAGTTATTGACCCAGGGGGATTATGGTTTATTCAGGGTGCCAAGTAATTATAGAAGTGACATTAGATCATCATTTACACTCACAGTGTAGTCATGAATGACAATGTCAGCTAAAACAAGGACAAATGAGAGAGAGCCCACAGTTCATAATATCCCTGAGAAGCATTGCACAGGGTGTAAGTAAATGAGGGTTTTCTGGTCTAGTAGCTGCTCGTTTCCATTGGAAATTACCACCTGCTGTTCTCAGTGGCAGTCAACACTAATACGAGAATCCCTGAGCCAAAGCAATAAACTAACAGCGAATGTTGTTTTCTGTCTTCTGTCTTTTCAGTTAGGTAACAGATAGACGACATTACAGAAGACACCTCTTAAGCAGAAAGCTTTGGTACTCTGCAAATGTATTCCTTTATCGGGAAATTGTGTAATAGAGTTTTGCAAAACTTACAGCACTTGTTTAAATTCATACAAGTTATTCATTTACAGGTCAGGTATCAGTCGCCGTTGCATGTTTTCTACACAGTGCTTTCCAGATTAAATTCCAACATATGCAAACTCATCAGCCAGAAAGATGAGAACTCCTGAAATTGGAAATACTTGCTGGTCACTGGTGTCAGTGTGATCTCATTGCCTTATACAGATCTGCAAGCAAAAGTGGATATCCAACCCAGAAACATTCCGTAGAAAATATCTTTCTAAAAATGTTCATGTTAGGGCAAACAATGGGGCTTTTGACATAACATACCAGCTTTGCAAACAGGAAGGCTGAAGGAAATTCTTAGAGGTCATTAGGAGACAATCATCAATGTAGTCTTCCGCTAGATAAGACTTCTCTAGACAAGACTATTTTACAAAAAAAATTGCTGGGAACCCATACCGATGGTTTAATGGACCCTAGCAGCTGAAAGATCAATGAACATTGGAGAGAGGAGCATAGGAACATGCACATTAACCCTCCCGCTGCAGCTGGGACAGAGAGATCTCTATTTAACAAGGTAGCCAATTTCTTGAAGAAGAAAAGAAAATAACAAACCACTGCTAACCAAATGATCAACATACAGCAAGAAGAGAGAATTTCACATGGAGTTAATTTTTCAGCCTCCTTTTTTCTCTTTATCCGAACTAAAAATATCTCAAGTAGTTCAGCTTAGACAAAGGGTACACCTAACTAAATGAACAGTACAAATTTCACCTCCTTACTCCTTCCAATTAACATTATGTTAAACTTTCTGAAGCAAAGGCTTTGTTTATATAGCTGCTCTGGGAAACAGAAAACCCTGCTGTTCTGTTTTCTCTACAGCAAGCTCTCCTTCTCTATTGTATAGGCTGTGGAAGATGGGCACCAACAGCAAAGGAAAGACAAAACCAGAAAAAAATGAGGAGGGCATAAGAGGAAGCAGTGATCTGGTCAGTGAGACCCTTATTAGAGGTATATTTGTTGTGTTCATGCCAATTAACCATTTCTGCAGGCACAGAAGCAGCTAAACACCTACTTGAAATTTTCAGTCTGCAAATTTCTTATTTGCATCCTCTTTTATGTATGTATACTGTGAACACACAAATGTCTGTACACAATCACACTCAACGTAATTGCCAAACTGTTCCACACTGTATATTTTACATGCTATATTCCAACCATGTATTTCAGGTTCTGTACTAGAGGTTTCCTTTTGTGACCAAGCTGTTATTCTCCAGATTTGAGTAAAAACACTGAATAGCAGCCTATTGTAACTTCACTTGCAATAGAAGATATGAACAAATATTTACCAGCCAAGAGTTATTACATTTATTGGAAACAGAACTTTCTCCTTTTTTCTCTTATAGCTTTTCTCTTTTTAGATACTTATAACTAAAAAGAACAAAAACTGTACTAAAGTTATTATATACATGAGAATTTTTAACTGCCTGCGGTTTGCAGATAGATCTGCTCTTTCTGATAAGTTGCTACCTTAATCCTCAGGTTTTGAAAAATAGTATGATATTTAAAAATAAAAAAAGCCCCAACATTAATTTCTGTGAAGTTACTTTTGTTCCTGGAGATAGAATTACTAGCAAGTTTAATCTGTTGACCATATAGGTACTTGCTAGGCCACACCTGGAATACTGCGGCAAGTTTTGATCCCCTCTACTTCAAGAGACACTGAAAAATTGGCGAGGGTCCAGCAGAGGGTGAGCAAGGTGCTGAGAGGATTAGAAACTTGACATATGAAGAAAGGTTGAAGGATTCGAGTTTGTGAAGAGAAGCCTCAGGTGGAGCTCGTCACAGTTTTCCAATATCTAAACGACAGTTATAGAAAAGATGGAGATACCCTCTTCGTGGTGATGCATGGCAACGCGAGAAAAGAAAATGAGCACATGTTGCTTCAGGGCAAATTCAGCTTGTATATAAGAAAAAGTTCTTCACAATGAGAACAACTGCGAATTGGGATAGGTTGCCCCAAGGAATCTCCCTGTTGCAAATATTCGAGACTCAGTTTGATAAGACCCTGAAGAAGGCCTTGCTTTTAACAGAAGGTTGTGGCAGATGATCTCCAGATGTCCCCTCCAACCTAGATTTTTCAAAGAACCACTCTTCCTGTGATTCTTTTATTATAAATGGATATGAAAATGTTTAGAACATGGTCTTAAGTCAATTAAACCTGCAAGCCAAAGGCTACCATATTTTAGCTTACTTCTGCATGCATTCTTGGTCTGTAGCAGGAGCCATGTGCTCAATAGTACCACAAGCACGACTGCAGTTATCTGCAAGGAATTTTTCCAGCAGCTAAGGAAAGGGACACAGCAGTGGAAGCACTAATGAAAACTGGCATGTGAAATAACCAAGTATCTGCACCACAGTGATGGAAGGAAAGAAACTACAGGGTAGTTTCCTGGTGTTTTCATGCAGACAATGTTTACCTAAACCTCTTCATATCCTCAAGCAAAATAAAAGAAATAAAAAGATATATTTATGCATTTAAAAATAAAGAAAAGAGGAGGCAAATGGCAGAGCGAAGGAGAAGGAACAAGGATTATGATGTGTGTGTGTAGCTGAAATCCTGTTTCGGTTTTCAAGATGATCATCACGCACCTGCATGCCTTCTTAAATGCAAACACATTACAGGGTAGCAACAGCTATTAATGTCCAAGAATGCTAGGTCCTTGTCTGGTCAGTATTTATGCATAAATCTACACCTCAGTGTATTTAGCTCACTCTATGTATTTCAGCCCAAATAACTATTTTCTGTTGTTGATATACTTATTTTTTTCATTAGTAGAATGTCTGAGACCATAAAATATCACACAAATACAATGTGTGAATTTTGCCCAAGTGCTGTTTTTTGTTTAAAAGGGGGACATCAGGACTCTTCTTATACTTTATTCCAACATTGTTTCTATTGTTCTAAATGTTGCTCATTGCTTCTTATGATTCTAAATGTTGCTCATTACAATGAACTAAAGGAGAGAAAAGACCTTATAATGAGGCAATTTGGGGGACTTGACAGTTTGTTACTATTAAATTCTGGGTTCATTCCATCTTCAATGATCATCTGATTTGTGCACCTGTTTTCAGGGAACAGTAATTGTTAGAGGGAAAATTTAATTACCATGACACACTAACAACAAATACAGTGTTGTAGTGAACTTTGAAATGACTTGTTTGTAACAACTCATGTATTCAAGAATCAAGTCACTCATACTCTGAGTTTTAGATGAAAACTCTCATATAGTCCCAACACTTTGCCTAACTCCTAGGAAAAGAAATACAGCATTTCTGCTACGATGTAACTGTGGAAAACAGGGTAGGAACCAAAATATCTACATTACACCATAATTCTGACGCTTAATAGTTCATCTGCCTCACACAATGTTATGGTAAGAGTGATCTGTGTGCAAAACTGCTCAAAAAACACACATTTACTTTAATGGACTAAGATTTTACATCACCATTTGCAACAGTGACTTAAGCACATAAGAACAGTTGAAAATTACACCTCTTGTGGGAATTACAGTGTTAGACGATAGCCCCTTAATGACAAATACCTAAAGTCTCAAATTCTGTTTTTTCTGACCAATGCAGGCTAAGAAGGAAGTCCATTACTTTCAGTAAAGTTGAATAATAATAAAATGCTTCTCTTTTACAATATTTTTTTTCTTTAAGAAGAGAAAAGCAATAAAATGACAGTGTATAAGCCAACATTGTTTTCTAGTTGGAATAAGAGGAATAGGGTTATGTTCTGGAGCAGGCTAGTCTCTAAAATATTAATGTACGTCTATTTTCTGACAAGCACAGCTAACATGAACAAATCACCACTTCTGCTAGGAACTGCGATAATCTTTGCAAACAGACTTCACATCTGGACATTAATATTTTAGTATCGGAGTTATTTCATACAAATAGTCCTATAGCAGCAAACATAGGTGAATCTTTGTGGGGTTTTCTCTAAAATCAGAATTTCTATTAATCTTAAATCAAATGGACTTTAATAGTTGAGTAGTTAAGGAACTAATTCTTTTTCTTATTTCTGTTCTCAGCTAAATTTCATGTATATTTTGAAATTAATTTAATGGGAAGTTTTTAGCTTACAATGCGCAGGGTTCATAGTTTCCTATGAAGCCCAAGAAGGACAACTAAGAAAGTAATATTTCAGACATGTAAGTTTTGGTGCAATTGTGATGGATGACTTTTTGCAAGGTCATGTAGTGATAGAACAAGGGGTAATGGCTTTAAACTGAAAGAGGGTAGATTTGGACTAGATGCAAGGCAGAAGTTCTTCCCTGTGAGGGTGGGGAGGCACTGGGACAGGTTGCCCAGAGAAGTTGTGGCTGCCCCATCCCTGGAAGTGCTCAAGGCCAGGCTGGATGGGGCTTGGAGCAACCTGGTCTGGCGGAAGGTGTCCCTGCCCATGGCAGGGGGGGTGGAACTATACGATCTTTACGGTTGCTTCCAACCCAAACCAGTCTATGAGTTTATGATTCTATATCCTAATTTTCTTAAGATGTCTACCTTTCTATTGGAAAGTTAATAATGCAAAAAAGTTGAATGCTATTGGCTCAGGTTCTGTTGCAGAGTGTCTGATCACAGTTTCCTTCTTCATCAGCCTGTAGAACAGCCTCGTTACAAACTTTAGGAGTGCCAGAGATAAAATGGCCATTCTGTGCCACACTTTCATTTAAAAGGTGCAAGTGCCAGCGGAACGGTTGCACAGGTAATAAGTTTCATGACCACTTGTATACCACGCTGTTATAGGTCTATGTGAATATTATGTTAGGTCATATGTACGGTACCTGCCATATTTTACCTGGTATACGGCAGGTATAAAATTAGACATGCATTTCCCAACAGCTTGGCATACAGATCACACCTGCTGCTGTACTTTGACAGGTAGATCAATTACTTAGTGTCAAAGGCAAACTACCTTGTAGAAATCCTACTTTCTGATATGTTTGCACAGTTACATTGTAGTAGGAAAATCTTTCTTCCAGCCCCCCCCCTCCAAGACCCAAATTGTTGGAGTGATCGTAGGTTTTGTTTAGGGCTGAGGAGGCGCTTATTTTGTTTGCCTTCTGAGGGCTGAATGTGATCATACTTGCGGGTAAAAATTGTGGCTTAAAGGTTCTGTTTTGTTTAATGCCATGACAGAGAGTGTCATTACTAATTTAATTAAAACTCACTCATATATGCTGTCATAACTATACAGAGTTATCCAAAGCTCTCAAAGCTCCAAGGACTGCACAGACTTTTTACAGTCGAATACATTACATTGTCAAGATTCATTGCAAATTAAATATCTTTAAAAAAAAATCTTTTTTTTTTTAAATTGTCTCTTCCGAGGCTATCTTTAACCACACAAGAATGGAAAAAAAAAACCAGTCAAATAATTTTGTTTTAAGAAATGGTATTTATTGTTATATTCTCTTCTACCTTGTCTTCTGTGATTTATAAACACAGAGATGGAACAAATGGAGGAACTCACTTCAGTATGCAATGTGATACTTGCTCTGCAAATAACAGTTTGTTTTATAACACTTATCTGAAGAACTGATCAGATTTTATACTAATCTCTAACTTTGGAATGGTGAATAGCAATATATCAGGGGCACTAAATGGCTCATTATTTCCTAAAATATTTGCATTTGCCCCAGTGAGCCTATCAGGTGTCTGAACAGGCTTCTGACACCTTCTTTGAAGTCTGTTTCGTTTGTTTGGTTTTTTTTTCCAGAAGCCTCAGCCTTAAAAATATTGGTATTGTCAGGCCTGTTAGATTGGTAGAAATGTCCCAAAGATACACATACAAATGTGAAATATTATCAAATGTGGGATTGTTTTAGGGAGGATATTGCATAACCAAAATAAAAGTCATTCCACTGCAGTCATATATTTTTCTGTGTCCAGTATTCAGCCTCTGGCTGGAAACAGACTGCACAGAGGACTTCAGAGGCATCAGAAAGCTTTATTTATTTTTCTCTTGTCTACCTATATAATCAAGAAAATCATGGGCTCAGCAATCCTACAAGTTTTCTTGTGTATTACAGAGGAGATCCTAAAATCTGGAATTATTTTCTCTTGTTTGTTTGTTTGTTTGTTTAAAACCTCATATCTTTCAAGATTATTTTTAGTGATTTTTTTAATGCAAGGACTAAAAGAAACCTTAAGGAAATTTTCATAAGAAATATAAATAAACAAATTCTGTCAACTTTCTTCTTCTACTCAAGAAAAGATGAACTTGAAATTTTTTGATATTGCCAGGTTTTTCTTTTCTCTCTTATCCAAAATAATTTCCTCCTCTCTAGCCATATTCCTAATTGGTTTTTTAAGATCTATCATAGCCACCAAATATGTGCTTTGACATATCCATATTCCCTCTTAATTATCTGCTTTCACTGTCTGCAGATAACTAATTCTGTTTTTCTTGGGCTTTTGTAAGAGGCCTTTTAGAGATGGCATTTTGGTGCTAATGAGTCAACAAAGAGAAAAATGTCTGGGGCTCTCAAAATGCTGTGTTCAAACAAACTAATAGCACTGAAAAAAACCCCTTATCAGATAATTATTAAATGCACATCAGGGGACAGCTAAAATGATGTTTTCGACTTGTCTTTCAGAGAAGGTTTTCTAGATACACATGGGAAAAATCATATCAGCTGCCTCTGATTCTGCGCCCAAGACGGAAGGAAAAGGCATTTCTCTATTTTGCATTATACAGACTGTTAACAGTGGGAAAATCATTTTTCATTGACAGTTGCATCCTATACATACAAAGCCACAACATGCAAGAGGAAGCTTCCTGAATACATCTTGGCCTTCTGGAGCACAGTGCAGGAGTGCTGATCCCAGATTGTTTTAAAAAAAGCCAAAATCAAACTTTCTTGTCCTCAGTTCTGCCCTCTTCCCTCATCTCCCCCCCAAAACCCCATGACATTTAAAAATAGTGCTGTTGTTCTCTTTAAAAATCGCCTTCCTTACTGAACCCTGAGGGCTTACGTCTTCCGATTTTTCTCCACACCAGGAGCTCTGGAACCGTACTGATGTTTGCTGCTTTTAAAACAGATGGTCACTCGACTCCAGGAACCGCAATTTTGGGGGAGCCGTGGGCACTGTCCCTGTCCCCCCAGTGCAGTGAAAGCAGGGCAACAGCTCCCCGGGGGGAGAGCCAAGGGCTGCCCCCCCTCACCCCGCTGCTCCGTAGGCAGCGAGCGCTGCTTTCCGCTGGTCGGCAGGGAACGAGGCCGCAGGCACTTGTCCCAGCCGACTTCGGGGGGACTCCAAATTCTGGGGCGTACAAGAATTACACTGGAGTCAGAACGTTAGGTGGGATCTCAGACTCTGGGAGCAGAAAGCGGCTCAGCGTCTTCCCAGCCCTGGTGTGCAGGCACTACCCGACCTCACTGCTTCCTTCTGCACAGTGGGAACCAACAGGTAAATGTCGTCTTCTTCGGGCATGGATTTTACCAGACCTTCTTTTTTGATCTCTGTTAGGGCAAGATCATATCACTATGCCATATCATATCATGACATGCCACCTATCTATTTATCTGATTTCCTTAGCAGAGAAATGAATGCTGGATATGCTGGAATTTTTTTTTTTTTTAACCTGTCTCACAAACCCAAATAAATAATAATTATTATTAATAATAATAGCAACAACAACAACAATAATAAGTACCTAGTTTCCAAAGAACTTTCACAAACAATACTGCACATAGACAGCTCTATAAAAATGTATTTGCTTTTGGGCTTGAAAGCAGCAACCCAGCAGTAAATAGAAAAGAGTCTTGTGGAGAAAGAACAAATTTGGTCTGAGAAAACTGGGATAAACTGCAGCTTCTACAAAAAGAGTCATGACATTTGTTTGTCCTAGTAGAAAGGTTTCACTTTAAAAGCATTCTGGAAATTTAGTAGAGCTCAGAAAGATGTGAAGACCAGGTGGAATTTACAGGGATTTGGACATGGGGTGTTAGGAAGTCTGGCTCTCTCAGAAAAGCCTGCATTTATGTCACTAAATGCTGCCCTGTGGACTAGGACTGCTCTTGTATGGCCCTTAAAAGGTTGCCTTCAACTTGCACTGAAGTCAGTGGGTTATCAGAGAACTCAGCAGTTCATGAGAAGTGAACTCTGCGAGGGGCTGGGTCTTTAACAAACCAGAAAGTGGACCAAATAATAAGACAACGGGTCACCCGACTAAGTCAGGGGTCTCACTTGGTGCCAGATCTTACGGTGGATTTCATCACTCCCTTGCTGAGACTCTCTCCACAAGCTCCCGCGTGATGGAGACGGTACTGAGGAGGTGCTGGGGTAAAGCGAGTGAAATAATCCCCACGGGAAAGTGTGGTGAGTAGCTGGTTCAGTAACCTCACTGAAGTATGTCATGTCTTAGCCAAATAGAGCTGGAAAGGGTTGTGGGGGTTATCGAGGGCAATTCTCCGCAATCGTAGGCAACCGCTTTGTTTAATTCCTTTCATAGGCCAAATAAAGTCTCACTTAAAATGAATTAAGGTTTCTGTGTTGATTTTTCTTGGGGGAGGCTATTCTCAGAAACTGCTACTTGCAATAGAAATCCTCTTTCTAATTTCCGTCCTAAATTTCTTCAGTTTATACCTTTTGCTCAATTTATTGTATTGTCATTCCTCCCAAGTATTCCCTCTTTCACCTTATTAATGCCAATTAAGAAAAAGAATCATGGAAAAAAAGCTGTCAGGAAGGGTTTAGTAAAATATACAGCTAAAAAACTTTTCCTGGTTTTATGCCATTTTTCACTACTTCCTTCTCCTTAGTTATGGTTTCCTTCAGAGTTCGTGCTCATGCTTTGCTTACTATTGAATGTAGGCTAAAAACGCTGTAGTCCATTTTTCCCCAATGATAGATGGGGATGGGGAACAAACCAACCAACCTTTCTTCCTTGACATGTGATTGCATGTCATTTTTTCCTCAGTTTAGAAGTGGAGATAACTAGTTTCTCCTTAAACATTCAAAAAGTACTCAGAAGGTCAAAATGCTCCGTGGCTTCTATTTTCACATTAGACTGGCAATTTCCGTACACAAATTCTTATTACCTAAACTGCCCCTTTTGAAAGAAACTTGAAACAAAGCAGCAAAGACCTACTGTAATCTTTTAAATCCAAACGCTTCTAGAATATGTAACACATATGCATACACATACACTGTCTGTCTGTACGGAAGTTTGTGTCTTCATCTAGCATGTTATCTACTGTGCTGTAATCACTTCTCTGTATTAGGTGGTTTTTTTTTTTTTTTCTGGAGACTCTGTAACAGTTAAAAGAATAACTAATGACCTCTGTTAATACAACATGAGCTAGTATTTTTGGCAAAAGGAGGTATATGCTTGCGAGAATAGGCTCCAGCTCGCAGGAGGCTTTGCTTTTATACTGCTGAACATACAGAGCGCAAAGAGAAAGATCTGTCCTCCCATATCCCTTTTCATTTCCCTATGGGGAAAAGTTTCAAATCACCAATTTAGCAGCCTGCTTGGTCTTTTTTTAACTTGACTTTTAAGGGGCCAGGAAACAAAGGAATTCAAACTCATTCAGTTGGAAAAGCTGATTAATACTTTCACTGATTTAGAAGTGAGGAATAATCCACTCTAAAGAAATAGGGTGAATTTGGAGATTCTTACCACCAAAAAAAGAACCAGGCGAGATCTGAATTCTCAACAGCTACAGTAATCCCAGGTTATTAAGAATGGGTGAAACTGAATTTGCTGGAATGCAAATTAGCTTAATGTGTTGCCATAAATAGGTATAAACTTGAATAAGCAACTGTGATATAATTACAACACTCATTTTTCTTACTTAGTGGAGGAAAGAAAGTCTTTTGTGTCAGTGGGGACGATCTCTGCAGGACAGACATTGCGAAACACCATTATTCCACTGAAAACTGAGACAAAAATGCTTATTTATTTGAGGGCAATTCCCAGGTCACTTTTAATCTCCAACATATCCCCATTGTATACTGACCCCACTTTTGTTTTCCTTGCTCTTTCCCTCTTCATATAGCTGAAGAAGGTTTTACTTGCTAAGACATCCTTTGCAAGATTTAACACCTCCCTGATGGAGTTTTCTTTGCCGATCCCTTTTTTTACAGTCCTTGTAGACTCCCTATTTATTCTTACTGCCTTTTTGAAGGAGTTATTTGTCTAGTTAGGTCTAGAATTCTTTCCTCAATGTTTTTCTGCCTTAGAGTAAAATTGACAGATCTTTGGAGGACATTATCAATAATTTCCATTATTCTTTCAAAGTTTGTGCAAATAAAAAGAATATTAGTTTTCTACTACTTTGTATGTTTCTTCTTAATTTAAGTTAATCAACACATAATCCAAGTTCAGTTTTCCATAGCGTCTTCCTTACTTTTCAGAAATCGTGTTTATGTCACTGCCCCTTGTTAGTAACAGAGAGACAACGCGATGAAGAAATGTTTGGTTCTCATTTCCAGCAGTGCTAAGCTAGAAGCATTCATTCGCAAATCCCTCTACGGAAACATACAGTTCCCAAGGAAGACACAATAGCCAGAGTGTTTATTTCAAATACTTTTAGCCATATCCCAGTCTATCTAAGGGTGGACTTTAGCTTTAGACTTTAGCCATATCTAAAGGTCTATAGAAGGCAAGTGAATCTCAATGGTTCGTGAAATCGTATTCCTTGCATATATTTTATTGTGTTAACAATCTTCAGTTATTTATATTCACAGAACTATGGGATAATATAAAGAAAGGAAAGATGACAGAACCTTGCGGTTACTGATGTTTTAGGATACGTCTATAAACAAATGATTTGAAACCTTTGATCAATACAGGTAAGTACAAGGTGATCTGTGCTACATGTCAAAGTGACATAATCATTTATATCCCTAATAATAATCTAATGTGTATCTCTACTTGTCTATAAAGCACTGCAGTGGAGTGCTTAGTCTTTATAATATTATCAGATTGTTTAATTTCTTTGCAAGGAAACTGAGTTAATGTCACCTTCATCTGTCAACCAAGGCGATTGGAAAACAAATGTAAATTTCATATTGTGTAAAGGATAAAACCTAAATATTTACTTTTTCTGAGAATTCTTTCTTTAGAAAAGACCAGTGAGCATGGAATTCTTGCAGCAAATTATACTGACCCCAAATTCTTTTTCCGAATGAAGGGAAAGCTCAAATACCTGAAACTGAATATTTGGTACAGCCCTTGTTTCTAGGTTCTCTTTATAGCATGAACACATTCATTTACCTCTCTAAGAAATCATGATTCTTAATTATCTTGAAGAGTGTTGATTCAGAGACTTAACAAGACCAATGGCTTGGGCGAATAGCAGAAGCAGGATCTATCCAAGAGAAGCTTACTCTGCCTCTCATAGACATGCAAATAAATAAAAATATGAGCTTATTAAGCAGTAAATGCATACTAATAGCAAAATTTCTCATAAATACACATTTCTAACTCATAAACGGATGTACTCTACATCTGAGATTCCATGTCTTTTAAGTCCCGTTTCATACATTTTGCCATGCAACATCACAAGTACTCATTTCGGTATAGTGAATGCCTTTTCCTAAAAATACTTGCAGTACTGTTGATAAGCTTTTTCAGAAGAACAAGATAACTTTTGATCTTTTCAATTTCCTCAGCTTGAAAAATATTTTTTCACTTTATAGTTTGGGCTATACATTTGCAATGGCAATAGTGCAGGGCTACCAAAATGTACAAATTTACCTGTATTTTCCACCTAAATGGTCACTTGCTTACACAGGTCAGTTAAACAGTCAAACACTGTCTACTTCATCTTTGGTAATGTAGTTCCTTCTGTAGGGGCACGGACTGTCTCTGTGTTCATAACTTGGCCATGAATGTTTAACAGCTACTGGGTAGCTTTCTTAGGAATTTGGCCCTTACAATAATTGCCTTTGGAAAACAAAAGAAGTGTCAGATATAATTGTCTCTCCCTATTTTTTTTTAATTATACAATCATTACATCTGTCTGATTATGACATTACTCATCACAAAAGTATTTAAATCTTCAGAGCTAAACAATTTTCTCATTTCTGGTGCTTCTTTTGCATAAAACATTTGATCACTGTTGTTTTTCTAATAATTACCATTAATTCAGTATGTTGCTTTCTAAATGTAAAGCATTTTTAAAATTTTATAAGTCAGTGTCAGACTGTGATGGATTTACATAGCATCACCTTTCCTCTCAGTCATATTATACTGGGGTAAAAGATGCTACTGGGTATGGCTTCGTGTGTCTGAATCTGGCCTGCAGAAGTGCGCAGACTTCTCTATTACAAGACGGACAAGTGAGACAAAATATTCCTCTGAAGCCAAATGGACAGGAAATATTACTGCAGGAGAGTATGAACTGGAGCCAATACAGAGTTATTAATCCTCAGAGAAGCCTCTGAATAACAAATAGATACGTAATTCTCTCTGACACTCACACAAATAAAACAGTCACTTGCTTTGAACTTATATTGTTGAAACCTGTACATTCAATAGCTGAGCTACATAATGCACTCAGTAAAATAAATAAATGAATAAATGAACAAATGAGTCTTTGTATGGTTTGGTTGGCTGCCTATGGAGCTGCCACCCTTGGTTAATGAATCCAGACCACTTAATATTACCAAACAGAAGTGCGAGAAACAGAAATGAAAGAGAAATGGGGCCAAAGCCCGAGTCATCCTGGCAACAGCATGCTCATCACTTGGTTTTGTCGCATCAGAAAGTCACCACTTTTGTGTGTTACTCTTAAACATTTTGAATAGTCGTGTTCCTATATAACTGTGCCTGCTTTAGGAGAGTTTTCTTATTTTCTCTAATGTGTCACTATTTGGAGAAGAGAGGAATGCATGTGACTTTTGTCTTGACCAAAGTATTACCTCATTAGACGCAATTACTTTGTCACTGGGTTTTAAAAGGAACATGTTTGTTTCTGCTGAAACATTTGGCCCAGATGTCAGCTGTTCATTGTTGCCCAAATTAGATCTGTATTTTCCATTCTTACCCAAATAATTTTTTTGTTGTTGTCTTTCAAGCTGGCCTTACATTCTGCTTCCGTGACATGTACACATTATGGACTGAGCTCTGTGGGCTGAAATGCCCTCTCTTATCAAAACAGGGAGAAATTTTTATTTTTAGGAATGTACCCACACATGTTAACAGGTATATTTTTAAGAGAGTGTATATGTATGACACTGGACTATGGATACACTTTGACTTCCCTTATGTTAGAATAAATGGCAGGCTAGTTTTGTTTATGTATTTTCCCACAGACCCTGTCTTTCAACCTGAAGGAGAGAACCATGCATTAAGTTTCACATTGAAATAGAAGCATTTAAAACAGAATATTATTTGACTGCTAGGTAAAATCTATTAGATTTCAAGTTTTGCTGTATGCTCCAGAGAATGAGAGAACCTTGGTTGGCTGCCAGATGCCCACCCAGCTGCTCTCTCACTCCCCCTCCTCAACGGGACAGAGCGAGAAAATGAGATGGAAAAGCTCGTGAGTTGAGGTAGAGTCAGGGAGATCACTTACCAGTTACTATCATGGGTAAAACAGATTTGATCTGGGGAAAAAATAATTTAATTCATTGCCAGTTGGATGGTGATAAACAGACAAGAACAGACAAGAACTAAAGAACAGACTACCGAAGAGAAAAAACTAAAGGCCCACTCCCAGCCCTCCCCAGGCTCAACTTCACTCTCTCATCCCCGACCCATCTATCTCCTCTGCCTCGAGGGGCGCAGGGGGACGGGGGGCTGCGATCAGTCCATAACAGCTCCTCTCTGCCGCTCCCGCCTCCTCACACTTTTCCCTGCTCCAGCCTGGGGCCTTCCAGGGGCTGCAGTCCTTCAGGGTAAGCCTGCTCCAGCATGGGCCCTCCGTGGGCTGCAGTTCGTTCATGGAATATCCACCAGCTGTGGAATGGGCTGTGCAAATAAAGTAAAAAAAAAGAACTGGGAGGAAAAAAAGAGAGTGCATGGCTCAGGTATAGGGAAAGTATCAAATGAAGGTGTTTTCATTTAAAATGAGCAGAGGGCATTAAGTGACGGGCTCACTTGCTTCACTCTTTTTCATGTTTAAAAAATCACTTACACACCCTCCAAAGTTATTTCTCTAGAAGCTCATTACAAATTAGTAAGTGTAATTGTCAGAGTTTTTTCTCTAGAATCTTCTATTAACTGGCTATATGACAATTTTTCTAATAAATATCCTCATGTTTCTTCTCCCTTGCATAATGTACAGTATACTGAACTCTTATTTCAGTATCAATATGTTTTAACGGATTTGAACTTTTTTTTATCATTTCTCAATAACATAGAATATCTAGAAAATAATGTTGGATACACTGACTAAAAATATATAAAAGTCAAAAGTGGAGTCTTCAGATTCAGTTATTACCTCTGAATATAACAGTGAAGTCTCAGTTTTATGGGGATAATACGAAATATTTTGTAACTTCCTCATAGTCCTGTTGGTTTGTTCAGTCTCTAGAATGATCAGAGTAATTTCTAAATATCACTTGCCATTAAATTCTTACACGGGAAGAGGTGATCTGGAATGCACATTGTATATATTTATGCTCTGTGAGGATGGTTTCTAGAGACAACGTGTATAATTCAATTTATCTCAAAGATTTTATTTTTTAAAATTACATAAGTCTAGGAAAGGCTTCAGTTGTCGAAAGCACCTTTATTCAACAGGGCATCTGTAAAAATATATGCTTGCATCCTGTATTAGACTTCATGAATCTGAGCTACCAGAGGAAATTAGGGAAACTTCTTTGCTTCTTCACTTTCCTCAATAGTTTTTGTGAGTAGTCAGACACATTTTATGAATGTCCATTGCATTGAAGGCAAAAAAGAAAAATTAGCATGAGCACCTCAAAGGAATTTAGGCATGGATTTGCTGTGAGCCTAAGTGCCCAGCCCTATCAAAACCAAGCTGCTCATGAACAAGCAGTAAGCAGCACCAAGAAAGCACTGCCAAGGTTTGACTTCAGCTGCAGAGGAGCTTTGAGAACTGAACTTTTAAAAATCTTACATGCCAAAACCCCGTCTAACTCTCTGCTTAAGTACCTATGTTTCCATAAAAGACAGGGAGGAAAGTCCAGGCACCAGTCCAGGAGGTTCCCTCCTCCCAGCACTGGTCAGTATCTTCCCTATTTAATTTCAGATGGATTCATAGTCTTTGAAACAGACCAAAACCTCAATTTGTTTGTTCCTCTTTCTTAAGAGCCTGTTCCTTAGCAGTGGGCTATGAAGCATTAAACCATTTTGTGTAAGGAGAACCTATCTTCCCTGGCAACTGCTGCCATCTGGGAGCCATTATGCAAAAATGTGGAGTAGGAAAAATGTTTCTTTGAGCTGAATTTGGACACCAAAGTACATACTAAATGGTAAGAGCCATGGGACTCAGAGTGGAGCGTGGTTATTTACCTTTTCATCAGTTGGATGCTTAGCAGCTCATTTCTGGGATTAGTCTATTCTTAAATAATTGGAGAACATTGCATTCAAAAGCAGAGATCATGACATGGACTACAACTACAGCTAACTACAACTGCAAAGCAGAGTTGAGAGCTCTGGAGCAGGCAGCTCTGAGCCTGTCCCTCAGAGCAAGCAACCTGTACGTAATCCACAGTACACAGGAAACCACTGCAGCCTAACATGATGTCATACAAATATGTACTAAAAAGATAAGACACAAGAATCTGTTGTCAAAGCTGGAATAACCAACACATATGTAAGCCTCACTCCTGGCAGAAAGGATTTGTCATGCATATTCTTTTAAGGGAAAACTGTTTTCTTCTGATAGAAAGCTCTGAATTATTTGCTATTAAGAAGAAAAGCAATATATGAAGACAGTAAAAGAGAAGGAGAAGATCTGTGCTTTCATTGTGTTCGCAGAATCAATCATAGAACAGCCTGGGTTGGAAGGGACCTTGAAAGATCATCTGGTCCAACCTTTGTGGGAAAGGAAGCCTAGGTGAGATTATTTAGCATCCTGTCCAAATGCATCTTGAAAACATCCCATGATGAGGACTCCACAATGTCACTGGGGAAATTGTTTCAGTGAATGATTGTTCTCACTATAAAAATTTCTTTCTTCTATCCGGATGAAACCTCTCCCTGTGCAACTCTTACCCACTGGCCCTTGTCTTCTTTATGTGGTTCCTTGTGAAGAGGGAGCCTTCATCCTCTTTGTAGTCACCCTTTAAGTATTGGAATACTATGATGAGGACCCCCCGATCCTCCTCTTCTCCAGGGAGAAAAGACTTAACTCCTTCAGTCTTTCCTCATAGGGCAGGTTCTCCAGCCCTTTGATCATCTTCATGGCCCTTCTTTTGAATTCTGAGGACCGGGAGCTGGACACTATACTCCAGCTATGGCCTTACAAACACTCTGTTAAACTACTTTACATAGTAGACATCATTATAAGCTCTTTTTTAGCCCTTCGAGTCCCTGGGTTGATGTGAACCTGAAGTTGTACCATCCTTGTTTAGCCTGATGAGGAATTTGGTGCTTTTGTTTTATTTTGTATTCCTTGACTGAAATAATTAGATTTCAGATCCCACTGGGATTATTACATTTTACCTCTGTAGTTTAAAAGTGCAATATTGGGAAATTACCAGACCTTAAGAAAAGATGAGACTTACAAGAAGCTTTCTCTTCAATTATATTACCTTCAGTGATGCATTGGAAATTAAGAAACTTTGCTTGATGCAGAACTGCATGTCTTGGATTCCTTCAGACACTGTAATGTGTTCACTGTGAGAAGCTCAACCACCCAAGCACTTCACTGGCTTTTATTAATTCTGCCTGTGTTTTTTTCATAGTGAGGAGGCCGTCTTTTATAATACCTACGGAGCAGCCATATGCTACAGTGCACAATTAATCTAAAGTGGTCTCTAGCAATCACCAGCAGCAATTAAATTGCTCTAGAATGGAGAATACAGGGAACATTTTTGTCCTCTACTAAAATTGAATTCACCTGACTCTATTTCACAGTTAGCTAATACCACATGTTCTAATGAATAGCTGCATGTTTGTCTATTTGCACAAAGATGAGCAAACATGCACACACACAGGTTATTTTATGATAATCTCTCTTTTTCAGACATCTGCCATAATGATCCCTGATCCCCAATAGCTTTTGAAGTTTGTTTCAGTTCAGGTAAGTGTTCAGTTTACTGAACACAGTCTGAACTTCCCACGCCTCTGGAGTCTGCAAAAGGCGGCTGCAGCTTTATCAAGATCTCTTGCAAAGTGTTCAGTATTTCCTGTTATAGGGCTTGATTCCCTCCTGAGACCTGTACATGAAAAAGAACTGATCCTCTGCACACAGTTCTTTTTTTATGCAAGGAAGGAAACAATAGGATCAACCTTAGGGATGCAGTGCTCTTGAATGGAAAGATACTCGTGCAGAAAAACAATCCAACAACAGTAGAGATCTGGGCAATGCTTGTAACTTTCCCCACTCCCTGCACCCTCGAATCTCAATGTGACCATACAGAGCTACTAATATTTTTGAAAGCTGTATGCTTGCTGCCAGAGACCTCCTTTCACACATTTCTAAGAGCAGGGAAACAGGAGAGTGGTTTTTGAGGGTATATTGTTACGAGAGTCTTTGTACTATTCTGTCGAATCTCCAATTGAACTACACGCTGCAAAGTTATCCTGGATGATGAGTGAAGTGTTGAGGAGTCAGCCCAGATTCATCCGTCTTGACTTAGGGGGATAACCTCGGCCCAGAACTTTACCTTCATCACTACTACATTGACTTAACTGACCTGCTTGAATGAGAAGCTTGGCCCTCCTAGGCTCCCTCTGTAGTCAAAACGGAGTGTAACTTAAATTTTCCGAATCTTTCACTCTTATTGAGTTGAAAAAGAGGGAGATTAGGATAGCTAAACTTTATTTATGTGCCTCTGGTAAATGCTTTAAGTAAAGAGGATTAAAGCAAAGCTTTGGAGCACAGCAGTCATGGAGGAGATCCTCACTGTTCAGTGTCCAGTGTCAGCTAACGACCTCTGTTTTGTAGAACACAATGCTCTGGCAGGCTTTCTTCAGACTTCTCGTGCTCTTAACAGCACCTTTCCTAAAGCAACGGCAGCTCCCAAGCCTGAGCCCCTGGCTTGACCAAGCCTCTGTGAGAAGCCGTACCTCTGTCACACTGTCCTTGCCAGTGCTGCACCCTAGATAGACCTTCTGGGTGTCTTATATCCTGCGGGAAACCTGATGGTACTTCTGGGCGTTGGGGGCAGAGGGGATGTATTCTGGAGGACTGTCAGTACACAAATTATTTAGCTTGAGTCTTCACTTCTGGGCAGTTTTCCAGATACTAAGCCATTTGAGCTGAAAGTTCTGCTACAACTAGGACACTACATTTCCCCCCCAGTATAAATGGTGGGTAGCAAAAAAGGCAAGTAGTTAAATGTGCTGTGAAACAGCTGTAGCCAGCTGACAGCATAGAGGCAGAAGTTCATTTGGGCATTCTCCATCCTTCTGACTTTTGTGAAACAATGAAAACCTGTCTAACTTCCACATGTAAGATTTCTTTGTGTTAAGTGTAAATTTGATTTTTCTTTTTTTCTTAAAATAGTTTATGTAAGTTTCTAGACATGAACTGAACTTGAGTCAATTGCTTTATGTTTACATGAGAATCACAGAAATCATAGTAAATAGGGTCCCAAGAGGTCATCTAATCCATCTCATTGCCCAAAGGCAAGATCAGCTATGACCAAACTATTCTTGACAAATTTTTGTCTCACCAGTTCTTGAAAACTTCCAGTGGCAGAAGTTTGCACATTCTCCCTTGGCAGTGTACATTAGTGCTCTGCTATGCCTGTAGTTGGAAAGATTTATCCCAATTGCCAACCCAAATCTTTCTTGCTGTCATTTAAGCCCGTTGCTTCCTGTTCTATCTGCAAGGAGGAAGTAGAACACTTTATTCCAATCAAATATTTTTGGATTTTGAAAATCATAGTTTTACTCTGAGTACTCTGCAGATTTGTAAACAGCATACCTGTTAATCTGTCCAGTTATGATGCCTGCTGCTTCTGCCCCACATACATTATCAGCTACCTTTTCTCAAAGGCCCTAATCAGGCTGGTCTGATATAATTTCTTCTTGACAAATCTGTGCTGGCTGTTACTTCTCATATTATTTTTTAGAGTCTTTGAAATGGATTTTTTTTTTTTTTTTTGTAGTGGGAGGGTTATTTTAGTATCATTATTTTTATATCTATATGTATATATCTCTGTCTGTATCTATATCTATATCTATATCTTCCTAGGAACTCTGAAAGTCTGATCTCTAATTTCCTGGTTCCTGCTTTCTGCTGCCCCTCCTTTTACAGACTAATTCTCTGCATTTTTGGAGTCTCCTGAAAATGTACCTGTTCTCCACAAATTCTCACATATAATCCCAATACTGTTTGAGAACGTTTCAGACACTCCTTAGGTATTCTACACCAAATTTTTCTTTGTTCAATTTAGTTTCAGCAAAACTTTTATAAGGAGTCTCTAAGCAGTTCTCCATTGAACTGAGTTCTTACCCCACTGTGAAGGAGGCTATGTCAGCCATCTGATCACAGTTAATGCTTTTTTAGTGAAATTTATATTTAAACCCCCTCATAAATCAGATCTTCCATCATTCTCACTTTCATCAGTCAATAATGTTATCTCCCCTGAAAAGCAAGTAACCTCTACCTTGTAATGAGGTGTTAACTGTCTTATTTGAGAATGCACATTTTCCTCATTGTGCATAGCAATCTCTGTGCTGATTGTTAAGACATATGACTTCAATAAGCTTATACCAAAAATCCAAGCTGCCTCTTATGCCTTGCTGACTGCCAAATGTTTCGAATGTCCCCAGTCAAAATCCCCAGCTTTCTTCTGACAGGTTGTATAATACATGAGATATTAGCTATGGAAAACACCACATCACATCAAGAGTTAATTAGCAATATAGAAATGAACCAAATTGAAATTTAAGTTAAAGATGGGGTACTTGAACACTGTGTGTTCATTTTTACATTTCTATGAGTAGCCACCTGTATTTTCTGATGTACCTGAAGCTGTGACAGGCTCTCTGTTCTGTTGCAGCGGGATACCATGCAAAGTAATCAGCTGGTATTTTAATCCACTCAGATAGTCAATGAGGGATAGTACCTGAGAGCCGGCCAGACCATGGGAATCCATCTGACCAGAGAACTGGAGTTATCTACCTTTACTGAGATGAATAATGGACTCAACCCTCGGCTGATAGAAAAACAAGGAAAACAAGCAGCAAACTCTGTGAGAATGGGGGAAACATATCCTTTCTTTGGACCAAAATCCTAAGTTCACCTTTTCTAACAGGACATTTTCATTCTTTCTCGATGTGCTGTCTGGAGCCTATTGGACCCAGAGCCAGAGAAAACAGGCATGATCTTATGGAAGACCATTTTGTAATACTGATTTTACCTTTCTACTTATGTTTCTTCCTGATCTCACTAGAAAGTTTCATGAAATAAATCCAGTTATTTATTCTATCTAGTTCTTAAAAGGAGTTTAGGTCATGTTTGCTTTGACAGAAGAGAAAAAATTTCACTCATTTTTGTTGTATCTATATTGTTTTGTTTGCTCTAAGCCTCTCATAAAGAAGAAGTCATTAATTCTTTCTTAAAAAATTTAAGCATGTTTGTAGAGCCTCATTTACAATGGAACTTTCAAGCAAAAATTCAGAAGGATGAGGTTCCATTTAGAAGGGGAGTTTCATCAGAGAAGTGTTATCAGATATTAATTTTGTGGCTTATTGAGAAAACACTTCTTTGAAATCTGACAGTGTTTATGAAAAGCAAAACGGCTTTCCAGACTGGATGGGTCATATCTTAAATATTTAACTTCTGTCTACTTTGTATTAATTCAGGGTAAACATAGTGTGTGGTACAAGTCTTGATTTTGTTTTAAATTTTTTTCAGTGTTCAAAGAGCCTGAAGAATCCACAGAAGATTTATTCTCTGGGAGGAAAGATCTGCTTTTCATCATCTGGTTACTCAGGTCCCATAAAAAAAGTTCAATGCTTGACAGAACTCAACTCCTAATCTTTGTTGGCAAGGTAGTGTCCAAATAACATGAAACCATGGCTCTTTGGTGTTCTGCAATGAAAACTTAAGCAGTCTGTATTAATTATAAATAAAATGGCATGCCAGGACTTCAATGATACTGAAAATTTGCTGCAGCAGGAAGGATTTCAGAGAGAGAGAGGGGCATATAAAATTCACTGCCAGGGTTCAGTGCTCCCGAATAGATTGGAGTGAGACTGTGGGCGTACTGTCTCAGTATATAGAGGAGGCAAGATTTGTGGGATTATTTTTCCAAACCCAATTAAAAACAGCAAGTTTGAAATTTGCTGACAAGTGCTGAAGGTTGATGGTCTCCATTTTTTCAGTGCACTTTAAAAAGCTGGCCATGAAAAGATTTAAATAGCAGCTTTTTCAGTCCTATCTGTCCCCAGCCAGTCAAGCAAATTTCATGTGTTGGCCAAGCAGTGAAGCAGGAATTAGATACTGTGAGGTATCAGCAAAATCAAGATAGAATTGATAGTATTATAAGGATATGGAGAAATAGGGAACTTCTTAGACTTGGGGAATAAAAGCAGGTAAGAGAGGAAGTAGATGTGGACCTAGACACTGCAGAATAGGAAAGGTGGTAGGAAGGCAAAAAACCAATCACAAAGTGAAAGAGAGGCCTGACAGAATGAGAAATAGAAAATATAGAAAGGCAGTTTCTGACAAAAAAAAAGCATAGAAGGAACAACTGAAAGTTCCAGTACAAGCAGGGAAAAAAGGTGTCGTGGTTTAGGCCCAGCACTATGGGGCCACTCGCTCAGTCCTCCCCCCACGCAGCTGGTTGGGGAGAAGAATCAGAAGAAAAAGGTAAAAACTCATGGGTTGAGATAAGGACAGTTTAATAGGCCAACACAAAGAGAGAAGAAATAATAATAACAGTAATACTAATAGAAGACCATACGAAGCGAGTGATGCAGAATGCAATTGCTCATCACCAGAACCTGATGCCCAGCCCGCTCCCAAGCGGCGATCCCTCCTCCCCCCCGGCCAGCTCCCCAGGTTGTATATTGAGTGCGATGTCATATGGTATCAAATTTGTCCCTGGCTAGTTCGGGTCAGCTGTCCTGGCTGCACCCCCTCCCAGCTTCTTGTGAAAGTTAACTCTATCCCAGCTGAACCCCGGACAAAAGGACAGAGCACAGCCATGCAAACTATAGTAATTCTGGTAAATTCGGAGAGATTATAGTCTCCTGGAACAAATTTTATGAGGTAAATTAACTATTAAATTCTTACAAGGTACCTATTAATAGTGTTTTGTCCTCAGGATATTTACAGTTGTAAGAAGTAATCAAATATTTTTCATTCATTGAGTGTATTATCCATCATGAAAGCGTAATATTTGCAATGTTCAGGCAGAATGTAATTTCAAATGTATGCGGTCCTAGATTTAAACTAAAAGCAGAATTCTAATTCAGTTTCTGAGTTATCAGGTCCAAAGGGCAGACACAACAGGTCCTGAAGACTGAGGAAAGAAGACCATTTAAACAATTGGTAGTAGGAAACTGGAGTAGGGAGTAAGGTCATGATGATGGCTCATGGCATATGTCTGTTCCTCCAGATATTCATGTAATAGTTTATACACAAGCAGTCAAATTAAGATCAACATGAATACACAAAGTACAACACTTGTTTTCTGATGTGAACCTAGGGGAATACTGCTGTTACTAATATGTAAAATTAGTCTTAATTAATTAGCATTGCTTTCTATTTTAGATTAATAACCATATGAGGCTTAAAATCAATAGCTTTGACTGTACTTTTACATACTTATTATATTTACCTAAGCCAGGTGCAATTCAGTTGCCCCCTAACTGGCTTGAGTCTTGATTTTGGAGCTGTACAGAGTTCAATGCCTGCAATGAAGCATTTCCAATTTCATTGGAAGATACAGGGATAAAAAAAGATGAAGTGATCTCACTGCATATTTGGGGCAGAAGTTGAAATAAAGCCTAGTGTCCTGATTTCACAATTGCAAACTAATGCTACCCATGCCCTCTTGCATAAATCTTAGCAACAGGTATATTCTCTATTCTTTCAAATGTTCAGTGTAAAATCCTGTCCTCTTGCACTGGTGACCCTTTAGAAGTTTTCTCCTTTCTTTGAGAGATGTTTCCTGGATGTCAGGAAAGGAACTTGAAGCAGCAAAAAATGTTTTTGCACACATCATTGCTGCTCAATCATTTTAGCTCCTGACCTCACCCCAGTCAATTAAGGAATCCTTGGAGCCTCAAGATAGCATCTGACTTGCAGAGTACTGGGTTCTTTCTGCTTCATTTGTTGTTCATAGTGCCTTAATAGGAAAATATGCTTCACAAATTAAGAAGAGTATGTATAGAAACTGTGTTTGTGTGTAGGCACACGCACCCGCTCATATACACATGGGCATGCACACATGCACGTATGTACATACACATACACCGTAGCTGAATACAGCATATACCTCTTGGACACTGTGGTTTGATAACTGGCCCAAAATTTGTCAAATATTTTATGTAATTTATTAGAAATAAATATAGAGGCACAATAAATTCTGTGTTTATGCACCTGTGGGTAAAAATATATTTTAACGTGTAAAGATATATCTGAATGTGTAAATAAGTATTTTCATATGTATGTGTGTGTCTAAATGCATGTGTATGCACTCTATATACACAGCTGATGGCATGTGAGTCCAGCAGATACTTTAGGCTTTGAAATAGTGTGACTAGGCACAGAAATAATGTAGATGTTGATTTTATCTGGGGAGGGAGGATGGATTTTTTATTTTTTTTTGTCAAAGAATGGGGTCTGTTAAACGAATGCAGTTATGCTGTGAATAAGAGAATTCTGCAGCTGAATGTAACTCCAAGCCACGTGGCAGAAAACGTGAATCCCGCAGAGAAAAATGGTAACATGGGAAGGGCTACAGCCTTTTTATCCTATCTAGCAATTATTTGTTCGTGGGTTTTGTGGCACTAATTTCTCTTTCCACCTCTCACCCCTAGTCTCATACAATGGATAACACTTCAAAGCAGATGCTTTCTCTCCTTTGACCACATAATTTCCTTCAACAGCCTCATAGAGGGTAAAGGATAAATAAAGAGTTCATCAGAGAGAATATCAGAAAACTGAAAGCAGAAACCCCATTTTCCTGTAAGCTTTTCTTCCTCAAACAGTGTGGAAGTAACTTGGCACACAGTTACAGCAGGAGCCAAGGAGGGGACGCCTGTCTGTTTGCAGCATGCTGGCCTCTTGCTGGATACGTGAGCTGCCAAAGGTTGATCATACAGAGCAGAAGTGCAAATGAGTGCCGAATTACAGCCCTGTAGCACTAATGAGAACCCAAAGGCTACCTTGCCTAGAAAGTTGCAATTATCGCTGCTGGATCAGGCCCCAGAAATGCTGCTGACACAATATACTTTAAATTATGTATTTATGTTCCAGGAAATGGCCCCTCTAGAGAATACATTGAACTGACATTCAGACCATAAACCCAGGTCCTCTCCTCCCATACTAGTTATGGAATTGACCCCCAGAAACCTTTTGAATCTTACTGTTTGTCATTTTACGCTTTCTCCTTCTGAGGGCTACAGGATAGCAGAGAGTAGTCTAAGAAGGGCGGAGGTGAGGTTGCTGTTAAATAACTCTGAATTTTAAGAAATTAACTTTGAAGAAAAAAAGAGAAAAAATCCAGTGAAAAGGTAGAGCTCACCTTTTTTGGCTTTCTCCTCTACTGAAGTAAAACCATAGGAGTCAGCCTTGGAAAAACACATAGTAAGCCAATATCAATCAGCCTAGCTGTGCTGAGTGCGGAATCAGTTTCTCCTAAGCCCTGGAGTATGCAAACCCCTTCCTCGTCCTTTCCTTCATTTTCCTCATGCCTGTCATGAGACTTTGCCTTTATGCTTCGTTTTGCCTTATACCTCACTGTCCTGTCAAATTAGCATGACTAGTGCAACACTTCAGTCACCAATATTGATTTTGTTTATTGTGCCTAATGTTTAAGTGCCTGTTTGTGTTCTTTTCAGGCACAGCCCATGTTTCTGTTCCTAGAGGTGGGACAGGAGAAAATAAGTTGTTTATTCTTTTATTCATGAAGAGTCTGAAATCTGCTTAACTCTAAAGGAAGCATCCCTTCACATCAATCTAGCACTTTGCTTCCTCTAACCTCCTATTATTTTTGGAATTATGAATTAATTGTGTATCTATCTCATACTAATTCTGAGCAGTAAAACCAAGCAAAGAAAGAAAAAAACAAGATTCCCGAATGCACAGAACATATTTAGGGCAGAACCAGGAAAAAAAGCCAGATATATTAAAGGTCTTTCCTTTGCCCTGGTCACTAAATCCAAGCCCTTGACAGTGTTCACTGTGAACAAGAGTTAGTTAAATCTGAAAACTGGGAGCGGCAGTCATCTACACAGAATCACCATAAGAAAAACCTTATATGCATTGACAGACTGTATTATTCAAGAAAAAGAATATAGAATTCAGGTTTTAATGTCTGAACATTAGGATCATTGGTTCCAAATAGCATGTTCACTTTGAAGCATTTTCTTAGCTTTGATCCAGACAACTTACAAAAGAGCTTAAATCTAAATAAAAAAGCTTGATTTCAGCCAGTATTCTGAATAGCATGCCTGATGACTTTGGTGATTGTTCCTTCACAAGCAAATCTGGAGTGTGACACCAAAATGTGCCAGTGACCAGATTATTTTTTTAAATGTGTACTTTTCCACCTATGCTTGACTGTAATCATAAAACAAGTACATTGTAAAGTGAAGGTAAATGAAGCTTGCCAGTCTATGGTGGAAATGAATGTGGCCACAGGCCACAAGTTCCTTGGTCTTGACTGTGAATCTCTTGCTTCTTCAGAAGAACTATTCCTGTTTAGACCAGCTCTATGAGAAGACTTATCTTCAGAGTTGGTACCTGAATCTACCAGCTTTTCTGGTGTTATACCTGGATCTTGAAGAGTCCAGATGTTTAGTCAAAGGCTAACATGCGGCAGGGATGAAACAACTTTGACTGTGACTGCTTGTAGAAGTTCCACTGGGGGGTGGGGATGAAGTTACTTCTGAGCTGTACGTGATCCAGGCAAGAGGACAGGAAGGGTAGAAGTGAACCACGGTCTACCTACAGCACGCGCTTCTGTTCTGGGTTAGCGCTGAATGACCCGATATGCCCACGGTACCATGCAGCTAATACCCCGGGATCAGACTGGCTTTTCAAAGTGCAGGAGTATGTGCACACTCCTTGGGTTGGAACAAGAGCACTTGGGAAATGGGAGAAATAAAAGTTGAAGCATTGTGCTAGTGTGCTTTGGCTAATATAATATTGTTGTGGGGTCACAGCCTGACTATTTCCCATTGTTCTCCATCTCCTGCCCAACTACAGTGCAGCAGGACCCTGTCCTGGGCAGTGCTAGTAGGGAGTAGTGTCCTGCTAATTAGCTTCCCTCTCATTTGAGCTAATTAGTCAAGACACTAAATTGATGTGCTTAAGCTATTTCCAATTCTAGACCTAACTTCTCAAGCCAGTTTGGGGAATTCTGCCTCATGATACGTTGCATAGCTTAAGTAGTGCTTGCAATACTAAAATATATGGCCGGATACCATCTCCTTCGTCTTTTATTTTGGACATCAGCATACAGACTTTTAGGGGTTTTTTTAAAACCTGTACTTGGAAATGCTGCAGGAAATCAATGGAACTGCCTGTTTGTCTGTCTCTATGGACAGAGCCTTACACAGTGTGTGCTACTGAAATATAAATAAGGTTCTCTCCTTGTGGACTCAGTTTTATGATCTACTAATGCAAAAGTGGTTTCAAGGATGCCTTCATTCTGTATGTTGTTTAAAAATTAAGAAAGGTAGATGACATCTTTAAAGACTGTCTTGAAAAGCAAAGTTGCAATTCAAATTTAATCTTAGACAATATTTGAAATGTTTTTATTTTGGACCTGGGTTTAGCTTTGTCATCAAGTTAATGGGTATCTTTAAAATGCTCAAAGAAAAAAAGAATTGCATCAGAGAGGAGGCAAAGACAGACTAGAATAATCAGACATAAGTGGATATCAGTACAAATATGTGTGTATGTATATACTTACATATTTATACATGTGTGTATAAACTTTAAGTAGTATCTGTATAACTATAGTACAGTTTGTAAACTTGGCCTGTGTGACTTCCATTAAGGGCAGACTGTCCAGTAGAATGAATGGTGTAGCAATAAAATTAGTCTCATAGCTCTCCCATCACTTCTCTTATGCCTGCTTACTTAAAGCCCCAAGGGAAGTGAAATCTTTACAGACTTTCTTTATGAGTAAAGAGAAGTTGACTTGCTCAGTTCTATCTTTTTTTGGAGAAGGCATTACTTGAGCTTCTTGACAAAGTGTGGGATGGTGAATGGGAAGATTCATTTGGGCCAAGACAAATTGCTTTAAACAAGAAAGGGAAGGTTCATATGAGCTAAGAAATATTACTTTAAAGAAGATAAAAATTAAGTTCCCCTACCACAAAAAGTATGAACACCAAAAAAAGTCTTAAAAAAACCCACAGAAGCAGAAGCACATTCAAAAAATAAACGTGACTGCAAAAGGACTTTCTCCTAAAAAGTTACCATTGAAAGATTCTTGCAGCTCTGACTGGATTTTAGTATTTTTATCTCTTTTCCCAGTAGCAGTTGCTAAGGTTTATCAAAGACAAAAGCAGACTGCTCTTGACTTCAGAAGGAGTGAAATCCAGCTCCTAAATTGTTGCCTGATTTCCAGTGAAATCTTTGGCGGTGGGAAATACATTCAACTCATAGTACATAATCTATACAGAATAGGTTAACTTGCAAATGTATTTATAGGGTCCTTTTGAATTCTTGTTTTCTGTTAGTGTTCTTTAAAATGCCAGGTAATGTTGTGGAAACTAATATCACTGTTTCACTGAAGCTCTAAGCAATGTTTTATTTCTCGTCTTTTAGTTTTAATGAGAGCATGCTGCTTGCTGCTAATAGAGCTGAGTAAACAATCTCTGTACATTTTATTCAATTACTTTAGCTCTTTTTCTTCTTATGGTAATTACCTATGAGCGGACAATGATTGCTACCGTTTGTTTGTTCCTCCCAACTGCTTGCTGATTATTCTGCACAAGCAACTTGTAGCCTGTGTTATTGCAAACTGACTGCTTGCAAGTATTCCTTCGGGGATCAGTGTTTGGTTGCCTAAAGCCAAGTACTTGTTTCTTTTCCATGATTGGATGATCTACTTTGTCACAAAACACATTTTCTTTAATAAATTCATAGCTTCATCCTGCAACGTACTCTCTAGACCAGCAATCTGGAGCTACCCCATGATGATGGCAGCCTACATATTAAATACAATATCTGTCATGAGAAAATAAATCCTGATAAATACAGTCATTCTAAAGCTGACATACCATTCTCTATGCAGGCATTTATTTAATTTTGCTATTGGTGTTATCAATTAGAAGTGTTTCTTTCATTCTGGTTCCTGTCAAAACAATTTCAGTTGTCATTAGGGACTGCAAATTAACTCATAATAAGACCTTTAGCATTTGGCACTGTTTCTTTACTGGATTGTGATGTTTCTTTTTAGTCCCTGGGTTCACTTTACATGGAAACTGCAATGGACAAGTAACTACGGTTTTCATTAAAGCAAATACATTTCTGAAAGTTTTTTCAGAGCTACTATCATAGCAAATCTCTTCCCAGCCTTCTACTTTTCTAAAACAACTTAGTTTTTTGAATATTTACATAAATAATAACTGTGCAGGGCCTGTTGTGAAACAACATTCTGAACTATTGAAAGCAAAATTATTCCAAAATTATTAAGCCATTTTAAAATAACTTTTAGATTGAGTCATATTACAAAAAAATCTGAAATAAACTGAAGACAGTCTGGAAGATTTGGGTCCTCAGGAGAGGCTCTTATGCAATCTGACTTGGTCTGTGTTATCAGTTGCCACAGCCAAGGTCAGTTCTCTACAGTCAGCATCAATTGAAATAGGTTGCTGTTGATCTTTCCTGATACTACAGCATAAACCACCATATAGATGTTTGATCTACTCTAACACAAAACCAAATCACTGATTAAGCCATAGACTTGAATCTTTCTCTTGGAGCTCATTTTTGGTCAAGTCTGGTTATTGGCTGAAGAAATTATTTCGGTTCACCTCTGCTTCTTGTGTTTCTCATTATTTCATTAGCCTGGTACCTCGTATTGGGGCTCCTATTTTTCATCACAGTGGATTAACAGGTATGTCCTCTTAGTAATGGATTGTGCTGTCAAACAGTAAGGCATGAGGGGAGGTTCCGAGGAGTGATTTGTGAGGCTGTGATTTGTCCTTGCACAGGGTACTCTGTAGTGGGTAAACAGAACCAAATCTAAAAAGCTGCAGTGGACTACCAAATGCATGAACAAACTATGATGAGAGATCGTGGTAACCCAAAATTCTTTTACAAAAGTCGGTAGACTAAATAAGACCATTCGAAGTGATCTTTCCTGCCATTTAATTTAAGCAAATGCCAGTAAGCTAAGTAAAGATCTAACAACTTTTTTTCATTTAGTGCTTGCAGTGATGTTTTACTTCAGACCCAAGAAATGACTTAAGTCCAGCTCTGGTTTCTGTTTCCAGGCCTGTACCACTCCTGTAGTGTAACAGTGAGTAGGGCATTTACTTTCAGACTTTAGTTTCTTCAGCTGTAAAAATGATGTTTCATTTTTACATGAAAAAAAAAAAAAATTTTTTACCTTTTTTTTTTAAGGTGCTTGTAGACTCATGAATGAAAGGAACTATTCATAAGCCAGGGACTTCTGTCTACTATTTGACATCCACCTGGACATTTTGCCTGTAGCATACCTCTGGAGATTGAACAGATTGTCCTAATTCATCTAACTAACTTAAAGGGATTAGGCCAGATCTTGATATTAAATTTTTGCTCTGTTATCTTGAGGTACAAGGCATGGATCTGAAGTTTTATGACACAGGAATTTGGATGTTCAAATTATCCATAACAACAGGAAGTGATTCACAGCATCTGGGATCATCTAAAAAAACCCAGAAAAATAACATGAACGTGAAGTTCACTTTAAGGAGATCTTTGTGGTTTTAAAGTCTGAACCAAGGTTTTCCTCCCCCAAAAGATGGCATCTTGGTCATACATCAAACACCAGCACCTATCCAATCAGAATGTCCTTTAGCTGACGGATACTAAGGAAGAAGAATGAGAGGTTAATGTTGAGCCCTGCAGTGCTGTCATTAAGAGAAACAGATATGAACAGCCACAGCATTTATGAAGCAACTTTTAAGTTTTGGTCCCACTAGATTTTAGATGGAAACTTGCCATGGCTTACATTTCATTGTCTCCATTACTAGAGATTTTAGTAGCCAGATGGTCAGGGAAAATCTAAAGTTGCATGCACACTTTTTAAAGGTTAGTGATATGTGGAAAAAGATACTGTTACTTACAGATTATCTTTGAAGTGAAGATAATGCTCAATGACACAAGACCAAAACATGTCTTATTATGCATTATGCTTTACTGTTACGCTCATTATTGCTGTGCTAATTCTTCCCAGGAAGGTTTTGATTTTCTTTCCAGATGCTGCAAATTGAACCGGATTGTTGCAGTCAAGAACTGAGTTTTCAAGTTTGTTATTTTGTTTTTAACTCTATCAAACTCCAGCTTGCCAGAAATATTGAGAGTCTCCTGAAACACAATTCAGCTGACAAATCAAATGAACCTAGGTTGTCAGGTTGTAAACTAAAAATGTAAGAAGCCATAATCTCTCTAGAAATATAAAAATAAGAAAGCTCAATAAACAAATTGTACATATCTCAATAACCATAAAGATTGACTGAAACTGTCTAGGTAATACTATACTAGAGAGTTGTGTATGACTGTCTCCCACTTTCGGTCTTTTAAGACAATTAAAATCAGATCTACTGTCCCTGTTGATTATACTCAGGTATTCTCTATCTGAGACAAGGCCAGAGAAAATCCTCAAGAGCTGACTGCCTGTAATGCCCTTACTCTTAGGAAGTTAGCTGATTTTTTTTTAATGAATCCCAGAGCTCTTTGCTGTTTAATTACCTTGATAACTTTTAACTGAACTTAGTTTGTAAAAACTGTCTCTCCATGAAAGTTTGGATTATTCTTTTTAAATGTATCTACATTATGTATGTGGGAAATTTATCTACTTTCATCAGGAAAAGAAGAGTTGATTATGAAAGAAACAGGTTTCTTTTATTTTTCAACCAGAACTGTAAAAACATTTTGTTATGAAATGCTGAAATTCCTCATGTAGGTTATTGCTATTATGTAGGTTTATTGCTGATTTCAAGACATGGAATACTCAGGTAGATTAGACCATTTGTGATGCCCTTGTGATAATTGCAAAATATGCCCTTCTTCTCCAAGGAAGAGGAGAAACAGAATTACAGAAGTAATTATAGAAGTGATGTCCAACTAAGGGACCTTCTACAAAAAAAGCACTCAGCTGATTTTCTTTACACTTTGCCAAGACATGCAAAGCACAACTCCTGTGAAGTTCTACAGCTCTTCATAATTAAAGATACCACCGTTTTGATACAGGGTAAGTGATACACAGAAAGTTCAAGGTTGTGCCTTTGAAAAGCTATGACCTTCTTTTACAAGAAATGCTTACAAAAAGATGTATCAACTAGGATCGTCAATGGGTATAGTGCACACATAAGAAAAACATGACTCTGTTCTTTCTCACCTGAGGGAGTTCTGTTATTTCATTTTAACTCAAGACTGACAGCTGAGTATAACCTGAAACCAGGGACCATCATCTAAAGTCTATTCAAGCCAACAGAAAGATCTGTACAGATCCCAGTCATGCTCCCACTGAAGTCAGTAGTAAAGCTCCTAGTGGTACAGGCTTGTCAAATCATGTAGCTACAAAACAAATGTGGTGCAAGGAAAAAAAAAATATTAAAAAAAAAGTGGCCGGTGTTTTTAAAACTGAATGGGGCAGCATTGCACTGTCAGTTAAAAAGACACTAAACAGCAAGAGATATTAGCCAATAATTTCTTGGTTCCAGGTGATTGTAAGCATGGTGAGGTAATAAATGGAGTCAACAATAAATTGTTTTTGTATGAACAAAACAAGTGATGGCTCTTTTAAAGGAATTTTATTGATTAAAATATTGATCCTTAATACAGCAAAACAACTTACTCCTTTCTTGCCAGCCCCAAAGCAAACTGTAGTTAAAATTATAAAGCACAAAACACTGATTTTAAACTATAAAGTCTTGATGTATAGCACTAATAGCAAAGCCCTGACTCTATGTAAGTGTGGCTAAAATCCTCACAGGGCAAAGCTGCAGTACACTGTGGATGTCTACTGAGTCTTCATTGCTTACTCGTTCAGCCAATTCCCTCATGACATACATTTTCTTCACATTATTATTATTATACACATTCTGTTGCTGTTGCTTCTCTTAGCAGCATGGCTGGTGGTACAGCCACACCAGGGAATCTGTCTGGGATGAAAACTTAACACTTCACTTCAACAACCAGATGGGGCCTCATTCAGTACTGCATTATAAAGCTTACTGAGAATGCCTCGCTTTTTTTCTGAGCAGGCCACTAAGGAAAAATTCAGACAACTTTCCTAATCTTCCATTCAGAATGTTTTTCCCTATTCTACATAGATTTTAATGGGGAAAGGGCCTAGTTATTGCTGCCTCTCTACATGTCTTCTAGCAAGATGCAGGTGCTGAAGGCCAGATTTGGATCCCATTGTGTCCTAAGTTATGTTACTGAATGCTAAAAAAAAAAAAAGCCCGGTTTGTTGGTTTGTTTGCTTGTTTCCACATATCGGGGTAGAACCGGTATTGTATTACTTGGCTGCCTACAGACTTATCATATAGTCTGAGGGATGGTCAGGCCTAGAAGGCAGGAGTCAGGGCAGTCCCAAGACAGAGGGCAGGACCACGGCGTGTGAAGGCTCTAACAGTCAGTAATTTGAAGAGGCTGAGCGCTGCCTACCTGTCAGTTTTATTAGCTCTCCTGACAACAGCAACAACAACAATGGCTCCTGAAGACATAATATTTACAGAACACCATCTCCTTTGAAGGGATGCAAGCATAACCCCCCTCACCCAGGTGTGCCCCCGCACCCTCCAGTGGGCCTGACTTAGCAGCATAACGAGCAGGAAAGGCTCACACCTTTGGCAGGGCATGCACCTCTGACACCGGCATGGTCCTCCAGGCCATACCCTGCCCAGTCAATCAAATACTGCAGGGTATCCAGGGATATCCCAGAATCCAAAATAGCCTGGACACAGTATTCCCTCTGGCCTTAGACCATAAGTGGAGGCAGAGGTCGAGGTTGTGGCTGGAAGGGATCCATTTGAACAGGGAGACGTGAACAATGGTGTAAGTCTGGAGAGCACATGGAAGCTACAAATGAAACGCAACCGGACTAACCTGGGCCATTATTTTATATGGGTCCGGGTAATGGTGGTCCAATTTACAAGGATGCACCGAACATGTTCACCAGACAACAAAATACAGTCCCCAACCACAAAATCCTGTGCTGCTTGCCAATGTCTATCTGAACAGACTTTGTAATCAGCCCCTGCTTTGTCCAGGTGCTCTTGAAGAAGCAAATGTAGGTGTTGCAACCACTCAGAGGAATCCTCAGGGGAAAACCCTTGGACAGCTGGCAGAGTAGCTGGGTGGCCACAGGGATGAAAACCATACTGTGTGTGAAGAGAGGTCTGCTGTGGGGAAGGGTGGACACTACTGTTATAGGCAGATTCTGCCAACAGTAACACAGACATCCACTCATAGAATCATAGAATCATTCAGGTTGGAAAAGACCTTCAAGATCATTGAGTCCAACCATCATCCATGCCCACTAAACCATGTTCATCCTGGTGGCAAGTAAAGCAGGAGATACTCCTACAGGATCTGGTTCACCCGTTCCATCCGGCCATTCAACTGCAGGTGATATGGGATGGGAAGAGAGAGTTGCACCTTCAGCAGGCCCATAAACCCCTTGAGAACCAGGCAGTGAACTGGGCCCTTCAATCTGGTAGACCATGGCAGTGAAACACATACTGCAAAGACAAAAGTGCAGTCTGAGGGGCTGTGGTCAGCTTCTTTAGTGGAACAAAAATAGCTGCCTTCAAAAACAAGTCCACCACCACAAGCACTTCCCCTGAGACTTAGGTAAGTCCACAAGAAAAATTGAAATAATTTTCTCTTCAATAAAGTTGTCAAGGCTTGTCCAAGATGAGACAACAAAGGATGCGAGTGCTCAACAGGCAATAGCTCAAAGAGACTGAGCTTTGTCTGCTTCACAGTTTTATTAGCTCTCCTGACAACAGCAACAACAATGGCTACCCAAGACATAACATTTACAGAACACCATCTCCTTTGAAGGGATACAAGCATAACCCTGACAGCAGATCACCTAAGATACATCTCTAGGACATGGGTTGAACCACCTTCAGAAATTAATCACAACAAGCCCATGACCATATAAATACAGGCAATAAGCAAAAAGAAAATTTTCTAGGAAAATATGGTGTTTAGGTGCATTCAGTGTTCTGAATGAATTACTAAAAACTTTCTTGGAGTTATTTATCAGATATACTCAGTACTTGACATCTGTGCTGCTTTTACTGGATGCACTTCTAAGTGAGATCTTTGGGTAGTATAAGCTGCATAGCTCCACTAAAATCTATGAAATTGCAATGCTTTACATGAACTGAGAGTTTGATAACTGTAAGCTATAAAATAAATTTAAGTTCTCTAACAGAATTGGCTTCACTCTTAGATTCCAGTTTCTGCAGTTAAAATAGTTCCTATTACGAATTCAAGTTTGGCTCACAGCATATATTTTATATTGCTCACTTAAATTTGTAGTTCCAATTAATATGTCTTCTGGAAAGCTCATTTAATGGTAAATCTGTGCCCAGTTTTCACCTGTATCCATAAACTAATGCTAAAAAAAGCCACAATACACTTTTTTCTACCATAAACAATGGGTATTTTGTATCCTTGTATATACTCTAAGAAGTTTCATGGTAACCTTGAAGTGTGTGATGGAATGGAAAACACACAAGTATGTTCCTAAACTCAAGGAAGCTGACTTAATCCCATTTTTAACACAACTGGCCTTTGGGGCATAAGAGGAAGAAACTCAGCTCCACCACCACCCCCCGCCCCCCCTTCAAAAAATGTGACACTTATCTAAAGTCTATTCAAGTAAAAAAAAAAAGACTGCCATTGATTACAGTAGGATTTGGGTCATTCTTTAAAGTCTTACGCACTTACCTTTGAAAATAAGAAGGAATACATGTATTAAAGTAAATTGCCTATGCAAGGTTTGTATCCCAATGTATTGGGATTGCTATTTCTGCATATCATTAAAGCTCTTTAGATACACGGTCCAGACAAGTACGTAATCCTAGAAATAGTATGCACTGGATAGGGGAAGGTAGAAACACATGAAAGTGTTTCACTCTCTGCACCACCGAACAGATACTTCTGCTCATTCCATTCCTTGCTCCCTATGTTAGTGCTGTTACGGATTGTAATCACTGTGATCATTAACAAGAAATGCTTTTTTTTCCTTTTTTTGTTGATTGCCAATGCAGTGAAATCTTCATAAGAGGATCTTCTAGGCAATGTAATTTCTCATTTTGCTCCAGTCCAGTTCTCTTTCTGAAAGAGAAGTGGGATAGGCAAGTTCTTCAGTTATTGTAGCCTGCATCTTTTCCTGCCTCTATCCTTGTGCTACTAAAGAATCAAGTCTTGAGTAATGACCCTTTATCTACCATGCAAAGGAGGTGTGATTTTAAGTCATTTAAATATGTAATGGTTGGTAGACTGGAAATGCTTTGGTACTGGAAAGGACACAGAGGACACATTCCCTCTCTTTGAGGGCTACATTCCCAACTAAACACAATTACAAAATGGTTCAGCCTTCCACTGACATCAATAGACCTGCCAGATCCAGCTGGACTCAGATTCAGAAGCTAATGTGGTCATTTTTCCTGACACCCCAGACCGCACTAAAGTCCTTCCCTCATCTAAAGGTACTGTATGGCATTTATGGCATTTTGGAACTTTTTACTATGGAATGGTGTACAGCCCAAATCTTAACATGAATCCTTTCATGGTAGTTAGAGGGTTGGCTGCATCCTTCTAGAAAGGTAAAAGATGTTCCAAAGGCAATGAAGGAGAGCAAATGGTAGGTCAGTTATAGTAGACAGAAGTCAGACGACAGGTCTTTTCTCAAGTTGCCAGAACCCTAGAAGGTCAGATATATTCCTAAATATTGTAAAAACTTAGGAAATATATTATCACGCTTTAAAAAAGATTTAAAACTTCCTCTACCTATTCATTAATAAACAGTCCCCAATTCACACCTTTTTTAGAGAAGTTTTCTCCAAAAAACCTTAAATCATCTTTCTTTTTCTCCAGTGTTTCTTGCATAAAGCAGCGAACAGCATTGCATGCGATGGGCATGAAGTTAATGAACAGATCTGTGGCAAAGGAGTTTAACATTTTCTCTGACATATTTCTTGCCTTCAAGAGGATTTTAAAAGGAGAGTTCTTCAAGGGAGTCTGAGAGTCTTTGGCACTCATCTCCTTTTAAATTTATAATAGATAACTAAATCCTGTAAGGACTTCCGAAAATTCTCACTTTTAATTTTTAATACTGATTTGCTTTCAATACGTTTAAGTATGGACTTATTTTATTCTTTACTGAGTTCAATTTCAAATCTCCCTGGAGAGCTTAAAGAAATAAAGTATAAAATCAGTATGAAAAAAATTAAGTGCACTATTAAATTTTGACATATAGGGAGTTTAAGCCTGAAACTGGAATCTTAAAATATTCATACTGATTATAAGAATAATAACAGGAACAATGGCCAATAATTTGGTAACTTCTATGATAATCTTTAGCCACCCCTGAGCATAGTGAAAACTGTTTGCCCCTCCACAGGAGAACTGATTTGCTCAAGATTTGGAGACAGCCTAAATAAAACTGAAAAGAAATAGATCTGAAATTACCTAATTCCCAATTATTTAATTTAAATTTTAGACAAAAAATTGACCCCCTGTAACCTACATAAGAAATTAAATAAGCATTCATTTTCTTTCTCCTGTGTCCACTCAAAGCCATCAGTGCAAACCTCCCTGATCTATGGTACGGGCCAGACTTTAGTAACCTGTACAGATGAAGTTCAGCACAAACTGGAGGAGAATAAAACTCAGAGAAGTGGAGATGTCTGCTCCATTCATCTATTACATTAACAAAGCAAAACACTACTCAAAGTTTATATAGTGAATGAACTTCACATTTACCACAGTTCCTTTGTATGCTTAATATCTATGATGTTATTCAGCTGGACACTGAGATTTACACTAAGCTTAAACAAAGTCTTTTCCTTTCCAAAATTAGATTTTTCATCAGCCTTCTCTCTTCTATCCACTCACCCTTCATTTTTTTAAGTTTTTTTGTCTGCTCTATGTTTATCTATGTTTTGTTTTTATTTCTTTCTACCTTTATCTCTGCACACTTTTGACTTGGAGACAGCTTGATCTCTGACTTTTCTTTATACAAACCCATTGAACATTACCTAAACTGGCAATGTTGCCTTTAAAGGAGAATAAAGTAAAATCTAAGTATACCAGATGTCACAGAGTATAGAGATGTTAAATAAGCTTAGGATTTACAAATTCTTTTCTTCATTCTATACTCATAATGCAATGGAACAAGTTTACATTGCTGCACATCGCAGAGATGTTCTTTATACACCAAATGTCTTAATTACATAATGTTATACATTTTAATTAAAAGCTGTAAAGATAAACTTATGAAATTAAATCCAAATGTCAGTTTGTAAGTCCATCCCTCTTATTATTGAACCAAGCAGAAGCTATAAAAAGGGACCAATGCTATCTTCCTTCATGTAGGAAGATTTCCTACATGAGATTTCCAGAAAAAAACCAGAGATTTCCTCCATCTGTCTAGAGACTGAAATGCTTAAAGTTTTGCAACTTTATTTAGCCAGATCATGAGGATTTTTTCCTATTAGGCTTCTTCATCTTACCCAACTAGTAATAGCCATGTAACGTGCTGTGATTTCTTTTTTTTTATGTTGAAATCTTTACATACATACACAGTCTGAACTGCTCTATAAAATGCTGAAACAATGCAAACGAACAGCCTGTTGTGTTTTCTTGCTCAGTCTGCTAGTAATCTATCATTTGAACATTAATATTATTAAATTGACACTAAGTTTGTGTAACTACTGGAGACATTTAGACTTCAAACTGGCAAAGCTGGAGATCCTGCTTAGGACAGTAGGCTGGAGTCATTACAGAGAATTTTCTCCTGTTGCTGTATGAGAACTTCATCAGCTTGTTACTGGGTCGCATGTATTTCAGTTTCCCTGGAAGAAATTCCTAAATCTATAAAAGCTATGATTAGGTTAGTTTGTTTGCATTTTGTTAGTGCTAGTTTTTGTCTTGCTTTTCTTGTAATAATAGTGGGAATTTGTGTTTGTTATCTCTTTCATCGTAGGTGTTCATAACACTTCATTGCTCTTCGGCATGGTTTATGACAGTGAAGCTAATGGCATGCATTTAATGGACTGGAGTCACAATTGCTCTGTAGATCATAAGAACATGTATACTAGTGAAGTATGTAAAACACTACTTTTTCAAATTGGTAGCATTTGGTGGAATTTATATCTTATTTAGCCTGCCAGAACAAAATACTACACGAAATAAAAAGCGGTAACAAATGAAGTCCTACAACTCTGAGTGGATCTAGTTGTGCAAAACACACTCATTCTCTCTCTCATCCACACACAGAGCAAGTCCTCTTAAAAAAATTATATGTTTTAACTTAATCTACCAGTATTTACACTCAGTGGATTCCCAAGACATTGTACACCTTAGATACTTCTCATATCAGTATAAAACATACTTACCTGGAACAGAATTTTAAGCAAGTAGCACATTTTTAATGATGAAGCATTTGGGCCAATTTGGGCCAATCCTACACCACTGAGCACAAGTGTTGGGTGTGAGAAAGGCCTTATCCTGTTTTGGCCTGAAACTATCCTGATGATTTACATCTGTGCAAAGCAGGCTGCTTTTCTGGAGTTGCTAGTTTTCACTGATGTAAGCAAATAAAGGTTTAAAGTTAAGTCAGTACTCATCTCACTTGGCTCCTGTAGACAGTCTGTAGCTTCTAAATGGGTCAAGTTAAAGCTTTGCTGGCAAGTCATTTACTAAACTTGGGTCAACAGATTTCAATAATAACTGAGGTTTTTTTCTTTGATGTCCTTCAGTATAAATGAGAAGGTAGATAGTTTTACTTTATGGCTGATCCCACCCAAATAAATTGAGGAGAGAGAAGAGGAGGGAAAAAAAGCTGAAAATTTCAGGGGTCACCCCTCAGGGGAAGCTGTATAATGCCTCTGGTAGAGTTCCCTATTGGCCTCAGTTCTAGAAACTAGAGAGTGAAATCCTGGTTTCCCAATTTTGTAGACAAAATTTGTACTGATTTCCTCTGGATTAAAGTGTGTTCTTTCTTTCCCTCCATCCTCCTACCCTCAAGTTATGAGTTTAAGGAAAAACATAAATCATTGCTCTTATTTATCCAGATCCCAGTTAGGATTATTCCCCCCAAGTCCTGTGCCAATAGGAGTGCTGTGAGAGAAGAACCAATTCCCACTTGTGTTTTCATATTTACCCAGAAAATCCTCCTGTGCTACATCCTTGTATATACTGTAAAGTCAGGCATTTGTCTTTTCCACAGGACACTTGCCTTGCTGGTGGCTAAGGACATTACAAAGCAGAAGATGTTTCAAGCTGTGCTATTTCTACTTCCCTCTGGGAGCCATTTTTCTGCAGATAATCTGCTTTTTATTCTTCATATGATATTCTAGCAAAGTTTACATGTATCACAATACTTGGAACATTATCCTTAAATAGATACAAGATGCATTTCTGTAGAGAAGCTTATTTAAGCACCCGTATTGCAAACAAGATACTACCAAATTCTTCCTCTGGAAGAAAAAAATAGACTCTGCAAACTTATTAAAAAGTACCAGTGATAGTAATGATGAGTAGGTCAGATTTGCAGGTTATTAACCTCAAGAGTGCTTTATTAAACAGGCAAACATTTTAGTAATTTTAATAGCTGGATTAATTCTTGAGTAGGTCAAAATTAGGGCCTCTGTTAATAGCCTTTGGAGAAGATGTTTTGAAGATCTTATTGCAAGGGTTGTGAATAAAAGTATTATTGTGATACTTCAGGGCTCTGCACCTGGACCTGAGAATTTACACCAAAGAAAAAGGCATCAAGAAGACAGAAAGTCCCATTCTGCAATAGGAAAACAGTGCTTGTAGTACTTTCAGGCCTGAAATTAGAGACTGAGATCTTCATCATAAAAAAGTAATCAATTTTCTATTGTCCTGGTTTTGGCTGGGGTAGAGCTAATTTTCTTCCTAGTAGCTGGTACAGTGTGCTTTGGATTTAGTGTGAGAATAATGTTGATAACATACTGATGTTTTAGTTGTTGCTAAGTAGCACATATCCAAAGTTAGGGATTTTTCAGTTTCCCATGCTCTGCCAGCAAGCAGGTGTACAAGAAGCTGGGGGGGAGCACAGCTGGGACAGCTGACCTGAACTAGCCAAAGGGATATTCCATACCATAGAACGTCATGCTCAGTATATAAACTGGGGGGAGTTGGCAGGGAGGGGTGGATCACTGCTCTGGCATCGGTCAGTGGGTGGTGAGAAATTGCATTGTGCATCACTTTTCTTGGATTTTATTTCTCTTTCTTTTTGTTATATTCCATTATTATTATTATTATTATTATTATTTCAGTTATTAAACTGTTCTTATCTCAACCCACAACTTTTACTATTTTTCTGTTTCTCCTCCCCACCAGGGTAGGGGGGAAGAGTGAGTGAGCAGCTGTGTGGTGCTTAGTTGCCAGCTGGGGTTAAACCATGACACATATGTTTATACTTGGAATTTATCTGGCAATTAGTTATTTGATAAATACTAATAAATGTGGTTGTTAATATTTATACAAAGTGACTCATCACACCAGAGAAATTGAAAAAGATCTAATTTATCTGATCAGTCATAACCAACCAACATCTAAATGTTGAATACTGCGGACTGAATATCAACAGCAATCTTTTCACCAAAAACCCAATGGCGGCAAACAAACAAAACCAGGAAAAAATACGTTGGACAAATTCTGACAACAAACACAAGGACACTTTGAGTTGCCATGGGCATGTGGTAAGGAAAACCACCAGATAGATTTGTTGACTAAAGTATTATTTACCCCATTCTATTCACAGTACATTTTACTTCAGCTTTCAACAGAAACATAGGAAGACCTGCTGAACCACAAGAAATTTGGGGCATGTTTAGAGAAACATTACAATGAGATTTGATTTCATGCAGAAATTAACTCTTTTCTAAAGAAAACTCCAAAATCGTGACCTCTGTTATCTTACCCTACAGGTTTAACATGAAATGAAGGGGGGAAAGGAGTCTATGGGATACACAAAGCTCTGGAAAACTAAAAGATTTGGTGTTGTTTTTTTTTTTTTAAAAAACCACTAATCACACTGCTATGACACACTTGAAAGCTTTTCTCTTAACATGTGTCTGTGGTTAGTTTTCTCAACATTACAGTACCACTTGCATCACCTTGATGCCTTCATTCTGGTAGCCATGAGTCATGGGACATAATTCTTTGTGGAACATCCTCTAATTCTTTATAGTCATAGCCTGTAATCCTTTGCACATTAAGTATCAGAAATCATACCGACTTGCCTGTATTTAACTAGTCAGTCTTGTCCCCATGACTTTTCTGAAACAATTGATAAAATAAAGTTTTATTTACAGCTGAATCATGTCCATTCCCTGTAATACCTTGGGTTAGTTATTTAGTCCACCAGCATAATGAATGGCTCCCAGTACCTCAAAACATACACTACTTTTTTGCTACAAAATGGTTCTTGACTGCACAAAGTCGACGGCCTATATACTAAAAGTAACCGAGTCACAGTTTATAGAGAAAATTTTTACAGTTAATCAGGCTACAAAGAGATTATTTAGAGTGTCTTTTCTTTTCTTTTTTTTTTAACCATTGATAGAGAGTTATAACAATCATTAAAATAAAGCATTGATGAACCTGAAAGGAACAAACCTCAGTAAGACGGGCCCTCCTAATTAGTTGCTCAAATAGCTGCTGCCTATTCAATCTCTATCAGTGCCAGTAGAAACCAGAAATATTTTAATTTATTTTGAAACCATTGAACCAAAGAGATACGAGCTCTGGGGCTGTTCTTGCAAATTGCTGAGCACCTCTGGGAGACATTCTGTGCTTCAAACTCTCATCATACCACTGGGAACTGAGAATGCTGAACAGAGGAAAAAAAATAATGCAAAATAATTTCTGCAAATATTTGCCCACATTTTAAATAAAATCAGTTTTGCTTTGTTTGCACCTTATTTTATATTCAAGCTTGATGAGCATTGGCAGTATATTGGCAAAAGTGAATGATAGTATTTATGCTTGCAATACTAACATGATCATTCAGTCAGTGAGGAAACAGAAAAAGTGTCAATACACCTAACTGCCTAGATCCATTGGCATAGATGTTTCGCTAACAGTGCTACTGGTAAGAGTTCAAGCTCCATGCTGTATCCTTGTTAGAGACAGACCTGAGGGATTTTGGTTTTGCTCTGTGTTAAATGTTGCTTAACGGAATTCACAGAAGAGATGATCATACAAGGGTGGTAACGCAAAGATGATAATTAGCGCTCATTTATTTATCAACATGATTCAATAGGCAAAGTATTCGAACTTAGAAAACCAGATGCTTTGATTACTGTAACATCCCTGTTTTGTATCTTGCTTCAGTTTCCCAACCTAAAAAAAAGAGCACATTTCCTGTTTTGCAATAAAGCTCTTTGTAATCTAGAAGTATCTGCCTATACACAAAAGAAGATAATATACTGATTCTAGATTTCAGTCTTCTGTAGCTTCCACCTGCTTGGTCAGGTCCACACCAGTCTTTCATAATATCCCTAAGGATTATATGACATGACAAATAAAAAAGAAATTATAGACCACTTAAAAAAAAAAAAAACCCAAACCCTAACAATTAAGGCAACAGAGAAATACATGATGTCAAAAGATATGAATTTTGCATTCTAATTTACTAAGATAATAAAAAATAAAATAACATAAAGTAAGGAAAAGAAGAGAAAAGAAGGGGAAGGGAAAGAGAAAGGGGAAGGGAAGGGAAAAAAATAAAATCCTGTTCCATTTTAAATTCCTGATGTATTTATAAATATCTGTTCTTTGATCCATTAGAGAAAAAGCGGAAATATCACAAATTTGCATTCTTTCTACAGCCACAAAGCATAAATCCCAGCTGTTAACACAGCCTTGAGAGTTACTACAACTTGAGAGTTATCCTCCCTTTGCATTTCCTGGTTTTACATCATTATAATTCTATTTGCTGCAGTGATGTTGCCCTTGACTTATCTTGGCAGAAGTTGATTACAAGTAAGAAGCTTTTTTGGTTTTCCCCTTTACTTTTTCCTCCTTTTTTCAAACAATTGACTAGTTAAGCCGGTTACGCCAAATTACACCTCTGCCATATTTCACCTCTCCCTCAAATGCAGATATGACTGCAGGCTTGGCTTTTACCAAGTGATCCTAATTCAATTAGAAATGAAACGCAGCATGCTACATGGCAAAGTGAATGAGTATTCTTCTAAGGAAAGTAAGAGCAGATCTGTAAAACTAATGTTAAAAACCCTACCTGACTGATATGAAGGGCTCGTATTCTGGTCACTGCATCAGCATTTTGCAGTTCTCTTCCTCCTACTTCTTTCCCCTTTACCTATTTGGACTGTCTGCAGCCTGGGACAGGGTTTCTTTTCACAAGACCTGCTAGGGCAGGAGGACTCTCACCCAGGCTGAAAAACTGTAAACACCATTCATCTGAACATAGCACATTGGAACGATCGCTAACTAGTGCTACTGCCTCCCTTAAAATCACCCTTGCAAAACTATGTTCCAAAAAACCACAGCCTAACTGCAAAATTTCCACAGACACTTCCCTTCACGCTGGTGTGCTCCTGCCCCGGCCTACCACATCTCCTTGTCACCTGCCAGCATTTCCAAATCTTCACCACAATCTTCACAGGTCCAAGTCTCCCCCACCACCAGCAGTCAAACCCCCCCTTGATGCCACTCATCCCAGCCAACGTTACAAGCCCTGCCTCACTCTAATGGAAAATTTCCTATACGCTTTTAGTGTTCCACCTTCCTCTCCTGAAAAGTGAGAAAAGGATGTTTGAGAAGATAAGAATTTCTGTGATAATGTTTGGGCAACATTTTCTGATCCCATTTGTTCAAGACTGAGGGTGCCTGTCCTCCAAGTCACAATATACTCATTGCCTGCCAAGGTTTAATAAGGAACTATTAATAACCACATGGCAGCTTTTCTTTCGAGGTTACCAAATAAAAAAATGACCTAAGTAGGTAAAGGACAAATAAGCTATAACTTTACTTCAGCTTTAGAACCTTTTCAAAGGATAAATATCTCAGTTGAGTTGGTGTCCCTTTTTACAGTCTTCAATGAGAAAGCAGAGATTGAAATGGTAGACTGCCATTTACTCTAAACCTATAGGATGACTTCTGGTGGTCAAACATAAGGTAACAGAAAAAACCGTGCATTTATGTGTGAGGAGTTTGTGTTAGCAGTCAGCTGGGTCCTGTAATGCCCTGTGTTCCATTCTATACCCAAAGTATTAAATGGTTTCTGAATAACACTCTCTGTTGAGGGGCATTGAGCCTAAATTTGTTGTTTTTAAGCTGAGTCCACGTGTACAAAAAATATTTTCTTCTTTCTTGTACTAGAACAAGATTCAGTGATCCATCAGCTTGCGAAGAAAAACACCCAGTTCTTGCTGGCTTTCTTCAGAATATTACATCATTTATAGAATGTATGACCACCTTGTGCCTTCCAAGTTGCTGTTAACATCTTTACAGTAACATCTTTTCACTACCATCTCGTGCTGGTACTGAAGAGTCCAACAACAGGTCTAGACCTTACTTTGCTGGATCTTTTCTTGTAAAGAAAAAAAAGCCAAGCCTAGTACGTAAGAGTTGACTGAGAACCTGCTTTTGTATCTTCCCTTAATGTAAACCGGGTTGGCAAGGCTGAAATCAATACAGATGTTCTTTTTTTAGTATGAAAATGAGAAAGTACAGGCTTGAAAAGTGTGGTGATGAAAGACAGCGTGAGCATGTCTTTTCCCCTCAGCATACCACTCCCCTCCCATGAACTATATGTGATCTGCAACCTTCCATCTTCTCACAAACATTTAATGGGCAGGATTTAACAGTGATTATCCAGGTTAGCACTTGGAAAACATAGCCTGAAGGTAAAAATTAGGAAGAACTGCCTGAAGCTCACCACGAAACTCTGTAGAGAGTACAATGCACAGGAGGGAAAACCTACCGAGCAATTTTAAGTGTTATTTTTCAAGTTCATTAATAAATGTGGAGAATTTTAAAAAGGGAATTATGCTTCCTGAAGTCCTGAGGGATTTTACTACCAACTGTCTGAAAATTATCATTTTTATAGATAAGCCAATTAAAGGGAAATAAGGCTTTTGCATCATACCATGAGTACTAAACAGGGAATTTAAAAGGATCTGTTTCTGCTTAATAATTTAATAAGATTTTGTGTTTTGTATTCTCACAATGGGCAGTTGAAGAGCAAAACCTCTTCTATAATTTCAATTAGAAGTGAGTTATTTATTGGTTTGGGACATGTGAGGATGGGATTCTTTATTGCTGCATGTAGTTTTCCAATAGCAACTATTTTGGTTTGAAGAGAAGGCTCTGAAATGGTGATTCATAGTCCTGCATAAAGGTGATAAGGAGGGAGCCCAAATGCAGTCCTTCAGTTACTGGCCCAATCCCACTGGCTCTGAATAGTGCAAAAGCTCTTATTTATCTCAGTGGGCTTTGGATCCGCCTGTTAACTGCGCCGCTCCTGCTCGGGCTAGAAGTGGCAATATGATAATGGTGTCACCTGACATTTTTGTCATTGGAAAGGGAGAATCCAGAGTAACCTTGTTAGTCCAAAATAAATTGTATTTGGATCTTCAGGAAGTTTCGTACGAGAAGTGCTCAGCCAACCCCCATTCCTTCAGTTAAGCTCAGATTGTGAACCTCGAATGCTTTGCTGCGCATAAGCACATAATTCAGCTTTACAGAGAAGCACCCAAGGAAAACATACTGCTATGAACAGGGAGGGAGAGAAGAAAGGAAAGAGGCAGAGGCACTGCTGTGGATCATTTAGTATGCACGCAGACATGTATCAGCCCCTGCAGACATACCCAGGTACCCAGAGGAAGCTTTATCTGAGCCTACCTAGGTTGGCTTTTAAGGATGCATAAGATAGAAGAGCTTTCTGTGAGTCTTTTTTTACGATTGTAACTAGTCCAAGTACTTTTGTTTGAACTTTTTTTCCCCTTTTTCATAGAAACGAGTTTTTGAATAAAAAGAATGTTTCAATGAATTATTTTTGTTAGCCTCTCAACAAAAAAAATGCCAATGATTAACAGGTTTTGTGTTTCATAATTTTATTCAGCTTCAACTTTTTGTTAAATAACTGATCCTGTAGTCAGTTAAAAAAAAAGTAGTCCTACAGAAAACCAATCTCTATTTTTCAATAAATTGTACAGGGAATGCGTGAGCAGGTAAACTACAGACACACTAAACTCTTTAAAATATGTTGTCGATTATGTGCATGTTGTCCTACTGCCACGGTATGGTACCAATTCAAGGCTTCATAGGAGCATAAGCCAATTTATTTGGTCCTCATTCTTGGAATGACAGCAGAGCAGGATCTGGGGAAAGGAAGCTGGAGGAAGAAAGAGCATGTCCCTCTGTTCCTCCTCGCCCCTCCGCAGTTCCTGCCCTTTCAGCTCATCTGCTTATTCTGCTCTGCCACAAGCATGCCAGGACTGTTTCTTCTACAGAAAAGAGAAAAAGGCAGGCCTGGATTAAAAAAAATGGAAAAACTTCAGGGGAAGGAGAAAGAAGAAAAAGGGAGAGTGGGGCTAAGGAGCCCATGCAAATTTCTAGGGAATCCTTCTTAACCTCCCCAAACAATTCCAGTAATGGCCTTTTGTGAAGGTGGAAGTAGAAAGTTGTTCTCTGTTTTCCACTGTTCAGGCAAGAGATAGTGATGAGCCAAATGGACAACATATTCTGCTCAAACAATTACAATTTTCTCCTAGACACAAGCAGAATATGCGGCCGCAATTACCTAGGTGTTCTGGGAAGTCTTTGAGCATAAACTGATGCTTAGTTCGCCTGGGCAAAAAGGCTGTCCCTCAGTAAGCACCTGTGGATTCTGCTGGGAAGAATGGGGCAGAAAACATATTAAGGACTCCAAAGCTAAGCAGCTTCAAACATTTTTTCCCCCAGCCTTGTGGATGGAAGAAGAGATTTTATTTTGGCATCTGACCCAGGGGCCCGAGTAACATGATCATACATTACGTCTCGGCTAATATGGTTCAGTGCAATAACCCTCTTGCTTTCTCTCTGTTCTAGATACACTGGAGAAAGGAAGACTGGAATACACACTTCCAGAAAAGGAACACAATAAAGCATAGTTACACTATATACTACTCCTTGGTATACAGAATAATAGTGAAAACCCCTGACATAGCCATCTATGCTGTCATCTGAGAATTCTGCACATATTTTTTATCACAATGTACAATTGTACTGCTCACAAATGTGAAAGGGCTGATACTTTATATCATAGTTATATGTGTGCACGCGCGCACATGTAAGTGCGTGTGCAGATGTCTACATGCACGTGCATTCTTCTGGCTCTATATTTGGATTTAGTTTGATGTTCCTTGTTTCTTCCTGTGTCAGACCTGCACTATCCATGTGCAAGGAATCAATCATAATAATGACTTACCTGTCAGTCATGCTTGAACTGCTCCTGACAAAAGGCTGGGTTGCAGGAAGAGAACGTGAAGCTGTTAACCTGTAACAGTAGAAACTGTATATAGAAAGACCTAAGCTGGCTCATGATGGCAATAAAATTAAGAGAAGATGTGGAAAAATACAAACGGGTACGTAGGCATCAAACTCGAAGCCAGTAGTACATCATGAGATATTAGCATTGCTTTAATGACCCCAAAAGTGAGACTGCTTTTTTACCAGCTAAGGGGCCTTTCAAGACAGACAAAGTGCAGCGGAGCGCAGAATGTGGCCCTCACGTAACTCCCCTGAATGAGGAAGGTAGACCTAAGAGTGCCACGTAAAGTTGGCTTTGACTTTTTTTTCCTTTTAATGTGAGTTTCTTAATGAAATTATTAATCATGAAGGCATATTTTTTGCTTTCATAATTTTGCTGTCAGGAAGAAGGGGGGGGGCGTAGGGGCAGTGGTGATGGTTTCTGCACCATATAATACCTTTTTGCCACTTCCAGCATTATCATTCACAGACTGAACGTAAATACTGATGGCGCACAGCATTACGGTGAAGCTCCTATTTTTCTTTTTAAACCATTATGCTTGTTTTCGTATGCTGTTTCTTTCCTATTGTTTTTTTCAGGGACAGCTTCATTCAGAGTAATGGAACGCTGGGTATTAAATGAGTGTGCCTGTAGTCCAATGAACTCAGTATGCTGCTAATCTTGTTACTATACTTAATCTAAATAACCTTTTTTATGCTCTGCTGGAATGGCATTTTCAAAAGGCTATATAGTAGTAAATGAGTGTATATGTCAGTAAGGATTTGCTAGACAAATCAAATCTTCCTGACAAGTACATTTGTTCATTACTATTTACTACACACTCCAGTTTGAAGGACAATTTTTGTGATCGGATCATTAACATTTACTGTCATTTTGGCAACATTTTCCAACTTTTCTCTTTAGCTCCTTTCTTGCCTGTTGTGTGCTTAGCAGCCTCTGCCTAACAGAAGTTAGCTTAACAAGGATTATATCACCAATATGTTAAACAGATCTTTTTTTTCCCCTGTCAAGCTGGTTTATTGCACAGAAGGCGCCTAAGTATTAAAGTAAATGTTAAATACAAGGTTCCTAAGTGCAACATGAAGAATCTACTACAGTTACAGCCTTGATAAACAGCAGAGAATATTTTCTTACGAGATCACCACTTCTTGACAGGCATATTTACATATTAATTTTTTCAGGTCAGAACTTCAGTAGATATAAATCAACACATTGATCCCAAACTGAAGGCTTGCCTCTGACATTGAAAAATACCATGCAATTATGTGAATCTTCAATGTATTTTGCTTTTTTTTTTCCTTTTTTTTTTTTTTTTCTATCGTGACTCCATTTGAATAAAATCTATTTCAGTAAATTTTTACTTAGCAAAAAGTAAATGAGGAAAATAAGGAATTTTCCTGTTTGGAAAGATTTGTCCTTTATCTCGTCAAGTGTAACATGGCAAAAGTGCTCATAAAGTTGCTGATGTGGGGAAGTGCTGGAGACTGCGAGAAGCAGAGTCCAGGGACCAAGGCACTGTGCTCGGATGTCAGAGGAGAAGCACCAAGATCACACCTATGAAGAATCAAGCTTTCTTCACCAACGAGGCACAGTATAATAGAATTACATCTCTAGAAGTTTGTGTAAGTTTACTAATCCAGAAAAATACCCTGCCTCCAGGGTATTTCCAAGCTAAAACCTTCGCATAGCAAAGCTCACAAAAATACAGAAGCAGTCAAAGCAGCCTCCCATAGTCAAAATTGTATCAGAAGTTTCTTTCACTTTGGAGTATGGCACCTGGCATGCTACTGGAAGTTCAAGGTATCTACTTAAAGCCAGTGACACTATTTTTGAGTGACAAAAACAGGGAGGGAGTAAAGGGTACCTCAATCGCTTGCAAAATAAGTGGTGGTCACCAGGACTTAGATGAGGATTAAACCACTGAAAGACAGATTGTAGTATCTTCAAAACGGAACTAATTGCTAAAATAAAATAATAATTGCTAGAAACACTGTTACACAAATAGCAGACTGCATCTACTGCTGCTTCATGTCTCACCAGGGCTAACTGGAAAATATGGAAGCATTGAGCACTATCATAAAAATTTGGGGGGCAAGAAGGAGAACTCGGAGGAATTACAGACTTCATGTGAATTGACACCTTCCTGGTTAAATTTTGATTGCCTATTAGTACTAATTAAGTCTCAGAGTAAATGAAACACAAAATGAAAATTTTCCAAGGAAATTGAAATAATTACAATAATTTAACAAATGATGTTTAATATAAAATTCTAAAAATCTTACTTTTTTAGTTTGTTATTTATTTTTCTCTAGAGTTAAGAGGAAAGTCCAAACAGTGACATTACATGTCAGTTTTCCCCGACCAGCACAAAAATCTGCCTGCTCACTCGGCTAGCTATAAATAAGCAAAGAACTTGGATGCACAGACAGCCTAACCCACTTGTTCTCCCCAAGATGGCTATGGAGACCCCTTGGGAAACTGGGAGTCCTCACAGCAGGGGGCTTGAGCCAGAGTTTCTGGACAATGGAAATGACTTTCAAGACAAACAAGAAATCTGCTCGGAAAATTGCTTAAAACTGTGATGTTCCTGAGAAACATTTTAATTGTGGCAATCTGTCACGTTCCACTGGAAAAGGAGAAGTTTCAGCCACGGTGTTTCTTACTGATTCTCATTAGAGAGTTTGGATTTCCTATTTCCAGTTGAGCTCATATAAGCAGGTCCTTTAGGAAGATCATCTTGCAATTGGTAGATCCAGTAGAGAGTCAGGCAGAACACAAACACGAGGAGCTCTGGGTTGTCTGTCTTTCAGTTTCTTTCCTTACAATTGCATTTTAAATGTGAAAGATTTTGCTCTGTTACTATGAAGCACACCCCAAAAGTTATAAGCTTTTTTTTTTTTTCCCAATAAGCCTCTTTTGCTGCTGCACTTTGCAATGCTGTCAACTCCCCCTCTCCTTCAGATTAACCCAATACCAGAGTGTACCACCAGGCATGTGGTGTGAGTACTGTTGCTGTAAATACATTAGTCAGAGATTCATAAAGGAGGAAATATGATAACTGAGCAGGTCAGAGAAAGCAAATGCTGGATGCTAACTTAATTTACACAGTGCAAAACAACGCCAATGAAATTTACAGAGCTACACAGGATTAAACCAAAGGTAAATAAGAAGAACCCCACAGATGGCAAAAACCTGCCCAAGGTAATACAATATTATATAACAATTTAACATAATATTCCAGATGAAAACTTAAGCACGTGTGATCTGGTAAAATTCTCCTTAAAATTACTTTACCCCAGTGAGGGCATAGTCTCCTTTTTGAATTATTCCTCCTTCATTCTCTCTTTCAGTCCCTCTATTCCCTGTTTGAGAATACACTCTGCAAAGACGAGTGTGAATAACTGGTGCTGGACAAGGCTTTCAAAAGACACAGTATTTTACCCTTCACACCTAAGCACAGGAACGCAGCATCAGAACACTGACCCTACCAAGCCGTTGGCTCTTCATTTCTCAGTGTTGGAGTTTCAGTAATCCTAGGGAGGCTGGCTTATTTTTTCTTGGATAAAAGTTATTTTCTTTGAACTGGAAAAGGACTTACTGTGGAGCTGTTTAAAAACAAGCAAGCATAACATATTGGCAGAGACATATACGAAATATTCCTGTATACTGCATCCAGGGTGGTGTCTGGAAATTCATATGAATCCCTCTTAATAATCTTTAGTTACCCAGATTTATGCATAGATAGAAAAACATGTTTGTGTTGGTCTGATCTTTGTTTCTAGGCCCACCCATAATATAAATAGACTTGAAAACCATGCCACACACTGGGTTTTTATTGTGTTTTCTTTTTTATTACTTCATAGCAGCACCAAAATATTAACATCAAAGCAGATGGAAGCTAAAAATATAGCAGTACTTTTTAAGTCTTACCTTGCTAACCTTATCTTGGAAGTGTGCAGGATTTGGGCTATATCACTGCTATTTGAAAGGCAAAAAGGATGCAGGGGCTATCTGCCATCAGAAAGTTATGGTTTGTTCCACTGAGGGAGAAGTGAAGAGAAGAAAAAGGGAGGAGATAGCATCTAGGGGACAAACAACCTACAAGCGAACTATCTTTCACTTCTCAAGGATATTAAAATCTCACAGTTTGGTTTCATGTGTCATGGGCTGTGCATCGTCTAGTCCCACAAATCTTGGAAATTAGAGAGATGCAGGATCTGTTGTACTAGCTTGGTTCCAGGCATTTGCGATCTACCGTCAGGGTAGGCAGCTCCATCTGCTGTGTTCAAACAAGGCCTAGAAACTTCACACACCGATTTTAGACCTGTCTCATTGCCCCCGTCCTCACCATCATCTGATACCAGGTTCCTTGTTCTATCAAAGCCTGGGAGAAGAAGAAAGGGATGTAAAATGTAGGTATCTGCTTCAGGCAAAAATGTGGGATCTTGTGACCTGTCTGAGCTCCTGCCTATGGTGGGCTGGAGAATTAGGCATAAAAGTAAAACTGTTCCCTGCAAGCGTTCCTGCGTCAAACATGGCAAGTGGAAATAATGGAGACTTTGCAGGTTGGAAAATTAAGTTGCCCAGCTTGGCAATTAGTATTTCATAAGATAATTAGGTTTTAAATAATAGGGTGGAAGAGGCTGGGGAGAAGGGACAAATAAAAGTAATCTTCCAAACAAAGTGCCAGAGGCAGCAAATCAATCCAAAGTGCAATTATCCAGCAAAGGCATATCACCCACAAGATAATGGGAACTCCAGACCTTTCTTTCCCCACTGTTTCTCTCACAGTTTCTGTCTCTTACAGTTTTATTTTACTTTCTCTTTTAGAAAATACATGACAGCAGAACATCCAGCTGCTTATGGAAAATTCAATAGCTTTTATGATTTAAATCAATATGATTTAACAGGTGGTTGTTTTGCTATTCACATTTGAAAAATCACTGCAATTATAATTCTGCCATAATAAAGTGTTCTTTACATTCACAGCCAATTGTTGCTCAATCGCCAACTTTTCTCGCATCTCTGGTAGTACCAGATCTCTACTAATCCTCTCCCACTCATACTAAAGTTTCTTGGCCTACCTAAGACAGCCATTGCATCAGCTTTACAGGAACTACCATCATTAATACTCGAGGCCTTTATGGATGTTGCCACTGGTGACAAAATCACTGGTTTACAGTCTACAAAGCTCACAGTGCTAAGTCAAGCCTTCGCCTTCTGGTCATATTTAAAGCTAGAGCTAACAAGAAGTGAGAAGCAAAAGTAACAACAAGCATTTTTCTAAAGAATTCACCACTTTTTTAGTGAAAAAATGACCAGTTATTATTTTGGCTTACATTTTATTTCCTGTTTTTATTGCCCAGCTGGAATTGTAGTATTAATGATCAGGCGTTCTTATGACTTAAGGATCTGCAAGTTTAAAAGTTATTTGCAATAACTGTAAATTGTGGTCCTACAAATTAAGAACCTTGTATAATCTGGGCTGACACAAAGACCATGCAAACCTACCCCATGCAAAGAAAAGTGCTTGGATGTAGCCTTCTGTTGTGCTGTGTTCCCCTGCTGTACCATTTTGGCCTAATATGAAAACAGGAATTGCTCTGATTGAAACATGGCCTTTGAGGAGCACTGATTTTTTTTTTCCCCTTCTTTCCACCTTTCACACATGGATTTCTAAATCATTTTGACTCTTCCTAAATGTCAGAAAAGTAAGTCTGAATATTTTGAGGAGGTTTGGGGGGATTTTTTAAAAAACAAATGACTGAAATTTGTATATGACATGTTTTGGCAACCTTGAGCCCAGATGTAGCCAATTTCCACTGTGCCTTTTAAAATAAAGAAAGGGCTGAAAATAATGAAGATTAAAAACAAGCTGTTGTTGAAGGCCTGGTAAAGAGTTTTCCAAAAGACAATCAGAAGCTTGTTGTGCACACACAGTATGGTACTCTAACTACACGACATTTTTAATTTTTTTTTCCTAGTACGGAGTCTCTCAATAACAAGATGAAGGCTTCAGCCCTCCTGATCTGTGGAGGGTGCAGAGTCAATTGTTTGTAGACTGAGCATCCCCACCAGCAAACATAGCCACAGATCACTGCAAGAGCCTGGAAAAATTAAGATATCCTGTTTTATCAATAGGGTTGCTGCAAGCTCAAAGACTGGGGTAGTGTGACTGACATCTTGCAAATTTTCTTGTTATTTTCTACTTTATTCATCTGCCTTATTTTCCATACTTTATAAGCAGATTAGTTGAATAATTTTATACTCTTCTATTTTTCTGTTCTAGAGTCTTACAAACACAAAAATCCCCCTTGAAATCAGTAGAGTACCAGATTTTATTAATCAATACTAGATTTCAGTGTAATTCAAGGCAATTTGACCTAAAATGCAATAGTAAAGTTTAGGACCAAGGTCTCTCTCAAACACAGCTACTTATTAGAAGACAAACAGACTTACAAATACCTTTGACTTCCTTCTTTTCAGAGCACCATGCAGTTTCTAACCCTACACAGTGGTTAATTTCTAAACCCAGGGTTACAATGATTTTTTGTACATACAAGGTTTCTAAACCCAGGGTTACAATAATTTTATGTACATATAAGGCTTTGTTTGCTTAATAAACTAAACAAAGGCTTTCATTATTTTCTTTAACCTTTTACATATCATTTTTCTACTGCCTTGCAGTGAAGTGATTATTTATTCATTTTGACTGTGTTTAGCCGACCATCCAGTATTATTTTTCCTTCTATAAGGCTTATTCTGAGATTAACCTACAGGTCTGGTGTTTGGTCAGAAATCCTTCTATCTGGGGGGTCCAACAGTGTCTGAGTCCTAAATGACTGGTCTAAGCCTTCCTGTCTTCCCAGCCTCTAAAACAAGCATACTAAGTACTTCACAAACAGGGCTGCAGTGAGGATTCACCAGTTGATGTTTGAAGACAGGCATGCTGACCATTTAGCATTAACCTATAAGAACGTGTGACTTTGGAGTTTAAGTCTCAGTGCTGCATTTCCGACCAATGGAATAGCTAACAGATGAAGGGATAAGCTCACGCAAGACGTTCTCCAACAAATGCGTGCCCTCCGGAGTACACGATACTTCCTAATCACCCACGGTTTCTTCACCTTCCCAGCAAGACCTCCAGCATTGCTGCTGAAAGTCATCACACAGCGTACACTTCAACCCGCGCTCAAACACTGAGCCTCCACTGGTTCATACGCCGTTAGGCACAAACGACATTGAAAAGAACACCCCGGTAGATGTCTGTGTGTAGGACCTAACTAGAGACTTCAGGGGCTACTAGATCAGGACAGACAGGCTTGTAAATGTGATTTGGTGTTTGTACAAGAAAATTTATAAGTTCAAAAATGTAATAGATGTCAATCTGCATATCAGCGTGACTACTGCAACCTGTAGCTGAAGTTCACTTACCCAAACAGTTGTGGTCAATAAATTTACAAACAAATTAGATTAATTATTTCAAGTTGCTGCAACTGACCTTCCTCCCTGAGAACTAGCAATTAGTGATTGAAATGGATTAGTGAGCAAGGTGAGGAGTAAAGACCTGCCGAACAGGTGGAGCAGCACACAGCTGGAACATTGTGTTCCTGAACCACCAGAATAAGTGATGGTATTTCCATGAGCACTGAAGAATCTGACTCTGCTTGGGTCTTCCTTCCCTTTCTCTGCCCCTTTTCTCTTCCCTTCTCATTTCTCTTAAATTTTTATTTTTTTTTCTTGCTTCCAATTTTAACTGAACAACCAAAGTCCCACAGCCAAGTGAAATCCCTGTATCCTAAGGATGTCACAGGGACTTGGTAAAGATACTACTTACAAAACTTATCCAAGAGTCCAATATTCATCCCCACTCTTCTTTCCTTATCCCTATGCTCCTCTGCAAGGCACCAATGTATTCCCTTTCTTATCCAGTTCCTATATGATGGGCTTTGCAATTATGATTATTTCATTTTCACATACTTTTAAGATAAACTATTCCTTTTTCTCCTATTCCTTCTGGTTTTTATTTTCTTCTAATGTCAGGGTTTGGGGTTTTTTAAGAAAGAACATTTTTTCTCTGATACTGACATAAGATTTGTCTTAATGGCCTCGAACTTTTGTACAATGTCCAAGTGGTGTTTAAATTAAGTACTATAAATTGACTGTCCATCGTAAATCTGTAATATTGTGTCCCAAGCTGCTAGGAAAACATCATAAATCAAATTCGGCCAAGCTTTACGAGTGGGAAACAGAAAGTATGAACTTTATTGATCATGTCTATATGTATGAGTATTCACACAGCAGTTATTAAATTCCTGAAATCCTATCCCAAAACAGATTGTAATCAGAACACAATCTCTAGCTTGGTTTCTTGGAATATTTTTTTTTCCTATGCTTCATTCAAGATCCAGGTTTGGAACTTGGCAGAAATATTCCTTGGCAGGCTATTACTGGTAATGCTATGTTGAATGACATCTGGGATGAAACAACTCAGATTTGATTACTACTACAGTCTATTATTCCCAGAAGGAGGAGGGAATGATGTACACTCTTGGATGTGGTCGAAATCCTAGCCTAAGCTGAATCTCCAGAATCAACAAAAAATTACGCGTAAGCAAGCGTGCTACCCAGTTAAATGAAGTATCTTTGATCTAATGATGTGCTTCCTGCACTTAAAGAAAGAAAAGTTCTGATAGGTTTATGTTATGGACTGCTTAAAAATTGAGATGTGTGGGCTGTCAAATATTTTCTGTGACAAAGATCTGATTGAGTAATTATCTCCAACAAATTTTGGGTCCAATTTCTGCTACCCAGACCCTTTTAGAATTCACCAGAGGGTGATTTTGGCAGCCTGTCAGCAGGAAAATAAGAGAATGAGTTGGGAAACATTAATAAAAGTTGAAAACAACAGCTTCTGAAGCATTTGAATCATCATTCACATGCATGCAAAGAGGCTGCCAGGTGAGAAAATAAGAAAATGGGCTGACAGGAGATAACAGAAGACCACAAAAAAGACATTGGAAAGTTATATTCAGAAACCTGACGTGAAATTTCAGCTGTTGTCTTTTTTCTAAGCTCTTTCCAGGTGGCATCTCTCACAAACCCAGAAATGGAGTCCTTATGCCCTGTATCCACAGACACACACCCACAGTAGAACAGATCCCTGTTTTTGTTTGCTTTAACTGAAAAAAATCTTTTAAGTCCCAACTGATAGAGGGGGAAGACTGTAACAGTCACTCAGAGAAGACAGAGTCAAACCAGTGAGGAACGCAGCTACAGCCGCTGTAACCAGCTAACTTCTGCTTGGCAAGGAGAGAGAGGAAACCTGGTCCCTCATTGCGACAAACATCGCACCTTCCTTTTTATCTTCTGTATTACCACAAACGGAAGAAACATGCTCATAACCACGCGCAAATACAACTGAGACACTTGAAAGAGAAGGAATATGCTTTGTAGGAGGCTGTTCTCCATCTGCAAATTTTGAAGAGTTCCGTCTTCTGTCACTGAAAATTCTACCAAAAAAATTAACGTCCTGGTTTTGCAGTTTTCCTCCCTCATTATTTTTTTTCTCCCTCCTCATTTGTTTTGCCATTTACCACTATCAAGGAAATAAATAAAAAAAAATTAAAAAGAGCCTGAATACAGGCAAAATTATAAAAAAAAATTAAAACCAGTTTTTCCTCTGCTAAACAGTTTTTTTCTCAGTAAATATTGGTGACCTTTACACACGTGAACATGGCAATATATCAGAAAAGTAGAGTACAAATGAATATAAACTCTCGGTTTCCCTGCCAGGGACAAAATTCCGAAAAATATTCAAAAATTATCTCCAAACCCATCTCTATAACTTTTGTATAGATATAAAAGTTTACATTTCAGTGTGATATCCAAGCAAGCTGAATAGAACACACACAGACATATTTTATTGATGTCTCGAAAGAAAAAACATGCACAAGCTACCAGAGCAGAGGATATTCAGCCTGAAAGACACCTTTTGTCACAGAGCAACAAAAAGCACTTAGAAAGTTATTGAAGAGTCAGGAGATAAGGACTTGGGGAAAAATTTGCAGAAGAAAAGGCAAAACTATTGACTTGACTAATGCTTAGATTCAGACTCCCATTTTCTCACTGTGGCAGTATTAAAGGTTTTTAATGACAAAACAAAATATATTTACAGTTCTTTTAAATCTTATTTACTCCATGCGAAAGTACTAAAACTGCCCTTAGTCTATGTAAAAAATAGGCCTTGTATATCCGAGGTAAATGACTTAGACCTTCTCCAAAATAGCACAAAGAAGAAAGGTTCCAGATTTTTAAACCCGTGCCCTAAATCTCTCTGAGTTGTATTTTAGCCCTAGAGGAGTTCCTACACTGGCTGCGAGGCAACATACCTGCTTGGCTTGCCTGTCTCTAGTTTGGAAGGTGTGATAGCACCAGGGTGTCACTCTAGAGGTCTTCAAAAATCCTGAAGTCCATTGCATGGGAAATGATAAATACTTCAACCTTCATCTTACATTTTGATGAGAAAATCAGCTAGCCGCATGTAGTACCTAAGTAAGAAAAAAGTCAAACCCAGTGCCTAAAATTTGCTGTGTTTTATTTCTAAGAATTTCAGTGGCAGTTTTCCTTAACCTGAACTCTCAGACAGGAGCGATCCGAGATGCACCTGCGCTGCACACTGGTCGCTGCCCTGGCTCTGGATGGAAGACCAGCTCAGCTTTGCCTTACTGGTCTGGGCGCAGCCAGTACCCGCTGCCCGTGTGTCACGGCGTGCAACCCGCCACGGACGGCCACGAGGCTGCCGGCGGCTGCGCCACCGCCGGCTCTGCGGTGTGGATCAGCAGGCAACCCGGGAGCAGGCTGAGCTCTACGAGGGAAACGGAATTGCCCACAAGGAGTCGGAGAGGAAAAACGGGAGCATTAAGTATAAAAACTGCACCTGTAAGATACTGCTACCTGCAAGATACTGCAAAAGCTCAGGGTCACATTCACGTTGCCTTTCTTAAAACATTTTGGCTTGGCTTTTGTGATGGAAAATTGGAGAAGTTAAGGAAAAATGTTATCAGCATTTTATATGGAAAGTTTCACTTTTGCTGAAACTAGTTCCACCCTGCTCCCCTGCCGACCCCCACCCCCCCAAACGCAACAACTGCTTTGGGGATTTCTTTCTAGCGCTATCATCAGGGCCTGAGTACGTAGCGTACTGTACCCCTCGGACACCAGCTAGAGAGAGCTAAGTGGAATCAAGATTTCTGTTTATATTTCTAAATGTCATGGTTCAGTATTTTTACTTGTGTTAATGTTAATCGATTGATGTAACATTTCGAAGTTACATGCTCCTGAGATACGCTGTCCAGAAAATTTAAAAATAAAAAAATTAAAACCTTAAATATTAAATCCTTAACATGCACAATTTCAGGCTCAGCGTTCAGGACCAAAGGAAACTCTCTTTGAAAGGTGGTGGTTTTAGCATTAGATGTACAGTTCTTGTTTCTGCTGCTAAAATTACTGACCTACTGCCTTATTATTGAAAATGCATCATTACAGTGCTGTTTGCATAAACTTGTGTTCTGGAAAGCATATCCTCTGTACTTTTACAAGACTTTACACTAGACTCTAACTGCATCCAAATGGAGGTCTTGGTCATACTTTGATGTTTTGTGACCTAATTATCTCAAAAAACACCAAAAACCAAAGTAAAAAAAAAATGTTTTAAAAATACAGCTAAAACACTTAGAATTACCTTCTCTTTCTTCCCTAAATAAGCATGCCACAAAACCGTCACAGTCTGCTAGATCAAAATTAACATTTTCTACAATCTTTTCCATCATGTTTTCAGAAGAATTTTGATGACTAATAGAAAATAGATAGAAATAAAGTTATCTCCAAATATTTGGTAATTTCTTCCAACTTTCAGAATCAAGGGGGAAAGATGAGGAAGCTTTTAATGACTTCTCTTTTTTAAATTTCTTGTAAATTTTCATTACCAGTTGTAAGAACAGAAATGCTGCAGTAACGAAAGAAAGATTTTCACAATAGCTCTAGCCTGCTTGAAACTGCAGAGGATTGTTTTGCCAAAATCCTGATAAGCAAATGGATGGCTCCAGATAAGCATTCTGTGGGATTTGATTCACCACTGTACAGCTAGCTCCAAGCTTATTCTAATTCCATGGTGTAAAATTCTGTTGTAATTGTGGCGGTATTGTATAGGCACAGTACAGTTACTAGCACAGTAATGTGTCAATATTCTGGTTTCTTCTGTGAACTATGAAATTTTCATCCATAACTTATTCTGAAACAGTACCTATGGCTGAAATATTGAAATTGTTTTTCTTATTATTTTTCTTTTTCTCCTGTCTTTTTTTTTGTTTTGTTTTTTTTGTTTGGACTGTCATGATCAACCAGATGAGTTTTGCTCGCATAAACTGGAACGGCCAGTTTTCATACTCTAATCTTTAATGTAGGCAGCGAGACAAACTTAAAAATTAATATCTATCATTAGACCTAAGCCTACAGAATGCAAGTCAGTAATATCAAAAATCACTTTAGCAGGTAGGCAATGAGATGGTCATCACACCAGCAAGTGCTTAAACATGACATCCAATAAAAGTCTGTAATCATACCAGAAACACCTGAAGAACCTGTAAGTTTCTCTTAACTTTTACTGAGGAAAAATTGTATATACTTCATTGACTTCAATGGAATTAGTTCATGACAGTAGAATGTATCCAGTGATATTAGTATATTAACGGTGCTTGAAAAGAACATTTATAAGGTCATTCTAATAATTTTTAAAATTCTGTTTATTCCTTTTGCTAACAATAATCCTTTGAAGTTTTGCCATCTGCTTATATTAAACAATGTTCATTTTTAAATAAGAAGTCCCGGTTAATTAATTTTAAAAGTTTACAATAAAGACTAACTAATCTTGGCAAAGTAAGCATAAAAGCATCATATTTTTTGTGATTTAAACCTTATTATTGTTTCTTCAACTGCAGAGAGAGCCAAGAAATAACAGTGACTACAAAAGTAAGAATTGTCAGGTTACTTGAATTAAATGTGCTGCTAGTTTGAAGGAAAAAAAAAAAAAAAAAAAAAAACTCCAAACCTCAAACCCCGATAAGATCTCAGCTAGTGTAAATCAACCTAGCTCCAACATTTATACCAGACAGTCTTAGCAAGAATTTGTGTCCAAAAATGTATGATTTCTCAAAAGCATATGTTCATGGCTGTGTAATGCTGAAATAATAGTGCCTTGTTGTGCCGGAAAGAGTGAGATTACATGGAACCACTAAGATAACCATATTTTCTCTAAAAGAGATGACCAGGTCTTTCAGCACAAATAGAGGTGAAGTAATTTCATCTGGTGACACAGAAACTGTCTCGCAAGCAGCAATCCCATTTCCCAGCACTCCCAAGCCCTCTCCCTTCCCAGGCACGTTTCCTGGCTGCTGTCTCCTGTTCCCTTTTAGCCTTCTTTCCCATGTTACCCCTGCTGAACTCCTTTTCCCTGCTGCCAGGTTAGCTCTGTTTAAGGGAAGAGCGAAAGCTGCAGTACCATCTCCACCGTGAAGATGGGAGTCCCTTTTCTGCAGCCGCCGAAGTCCTCCCATCACGGCTTACTGGCAGGGACACACTTGCCCACTGGTGTAAAGGGCTGGGCAGCCCGGGTGGAGTGTCGGTGAGACCACTTAGTGCCTACTGACTTCCCAGAAAATGCACTGACAGAGCTAAAAGATTTTCTTATTTTCATATCTAACATAGGGTGTTTGGATGCAATGACTGAAAAAGAAACTGTACGCTAAATTGATGTGCACATTAGATAAAGTTTATTCTATGAAAATACAAAAATGTATAGAAAAAGGGTAGTTCAGAAAGCTGAGAAAGAGCAATAGAGAGGGAGACCTCATGATTTCATTCGCTATTGGTTAAGAGACATTATTTCACCATCAGTTTTCATTAAGGCACACATTTCTTCCCTATATTGTCAGATTTACAGGCACGTACAGTCATGTACTCTGTGGACAGCCTTCACAACCGGATTTTTATAAGAAAACATTCAGTTGAACAGAGTGAACTATAAAATATATGAGTAATATATACCATGTATCAATTCTGGGTAAAAGAAAAATATTTTTCAGTTATTGATAAAGACATGGTCTCATTCATTTTCATATCTTTTCCTGTGCAGTTAATCATACAAACCAGCATGCCTGTCATATGATATTTAAATTTAAAAAATTATAGTGTAAAAGGATATCTGCTAATATGACTTCCAACAAAATTTGTTAGAAAGCAGCTATGGTAGAGAGTAAAGAAACATTAACATTTTAATTGTGTTCTTAATAGCATCAAATCTGGTTAAGATATAGCCTGGGAATAACCAGGATAGCCAGCTTAGATCACACAACCAAGTAAAGTTCATAAAACTCTAGGTAGACTGTAATTGGGAAAAGTTTACATGATTTCTCTTCAAAAAACTTTTTTTTTTTAATAATAGGCATTTTTGCAGACTTTATGATGGCTGAAACTCTTCCTTTGAATATCCCATCTCTTCCCTTCCCTTCCCATGATATTGTATACCTTATTAAGTTCTGCTAATGAAAAGGGTGTGGGATTCAGTGAAGGGAAGGAAGGAGTCGAAATTTTAAAAATGAAAGGCAAAATTAAATAAAGTTTTGGATTTTATTGTTACATTTTCCTGAAAGGTGTTTTTTAATGTAAAAATCCATTTTGAAATTTTATAGGAAAGTTATTTTAAAATGTTGCTACCAGTTTTAATACAAAACACGTGCCTTGCATTTGTTCTGCCCACAGGATCTGTTTTGATTTGCCACCATTTCAGTAACTGTAAGAGCTTTAGTGTAGACAACTGGAGCACTTTGGGATTGACGAGAACCTCTAAGGCAAGGTCGAGATAACTCATGGGTCAAAACTTCATTTCCCCTTAATTTCTGAACACTTGGTTGCCCTTCCTGCACTTCGTGCTCACTGTGCTGGTGTTGGCAGTAAAGGGGGGAAAAAAAAAAAAAAAAAAAAAATCAAGAAACAGTATCTAATGTGCGAGAGGCCCAACTGCCACGGTTTGAGGAATCCCAGTAGGATTGCACAGCCATTTTTCTCCTCCTCTGATTTTCTGTGTTCATGGTGTTCTTATGTTTATACTGCCAGCTAGAGTGATTAAGTGCCAAAAGAAAGGATTCTGTAAATCTTTTAACACAGATAAAAAGCAGCATGTTATTTATAGTGATGAAGAAAGTCTGCTCTGCCCTTTCCCATCTTGAATTGTGAGATACACCAAGGCAACAAGCTCGGCTCTTGTGCAGTACCTTTCTCAGTATTTCACATGTATTTTTACTTTTGGGGTGGGGAAGCCTTTCTTAGTAATGTTTGTGAAAGAAAAGAATAAATTTGGTAAGTGTTTTCTTCTTGACAGCCTTCTGCTCTGTTGGACGAGCACTACCTGCTGCTCCCTCACCCCTCCTTCCACCCTGGGTACAGAAAATCATGGCCCCAGGTACCACTGCTGGGGCAAAATGGCTATGAAAAAGACAGACCTACTGAAGAATAGCTGTGAGGGTGATCAGCTAGGAGGCAAATTCTATTTATTCTGGAGCCAGTCTTCTCTTTCTTAACCACAGCCTGTCTGTAAAGTCAGCTCTGGAAATCAATACAAAATTCCAATGGGAGAAGCATCGCTCTCCCAGTGCTTGTGTTACCAGGATTTTGAAATCTCTAATATTGTTGATTGTATAACATCAACTGTGAAAAAGGTTATCTTGCTTGCCAAACAATTATTTTGTATTTATAAATAGTGCCTTTTATCAGCATCCAGAAGAGGACACTAATTTGCATACTTCCTCAAGTTTTATGGGAGCATTAGCTTAACTGCTTTAAAAGCATATTCATCAAGTCATTCCTTTAGCTCTGGTATGGCTCACAGCCGCATGATATAATAAAAAGTCAAGTTGGGGTAAAGGGTTACCATAACTTAGGATCACATTTTGGGCAATCAGCTCATCCATTCCCTCCAGCATTTATGTGTAAACTTAAACCTGTCACATGGGGAGAACATTGCCACATTTCAGCAAAGGCTTATTAACCACTATTCTTCATAAGTTTAAATTAAAAGACAGACTTACTCAAGATTCTTTCCTCACACTTTTGAGGATGCAATTTCCTACAGTCAGGCTTGTTTATTGGCTTCACCGTGCCAACTTCTGGTAACATTGCTTATGTTTGTTATGTTCACAGCCACTTTTAATGTGGTATCTTAAATACCAACTGCAGGCATTTAGTTCATCTGAAAATTAAACACGAGGGACACAGGGTAATGATAAATGAAATTGTGTCAAGCGGAAGAGATATCTAGTCAGCACCAAAGGAATTAAGGTTTGACTCTGCATTATTTAATTAACAGTCTGCAGGAGGGGTTAATAAATGTTAATAATATTAACAGTTCATATGAGCTATTAAGATGAAGCAATCCATCCTGTGATCTGGAAAGAGGATTGGAAGGCAGAGAGCTCAGCACTCTCTCCCTGGCCTTGCCACAGAATTTGCCCGCAGTTTTAAGCGGATCCCTTTTATTGCATTGTCTAAACTGCCCAGTCACTCAGATGCCTGTCTTTTGGTTCTGGGGACCAAATAAATCTTACACTGCATTTCAGAGGCACTGAGCATCCACCGCAGCTGATGCTCCAGCAAAGTCAGCTACCGTGAGCTCACAAAAGTTGTACTGAGAAACAGCTTCTGCCCTGAACGTGGTGTTAGTCCAAGATGATGCAGCCAACAGGATCACCTTCTCTTCGCCACAGGGAGCGAGGGTATCCAGGGCTCCTGCTGAAAAGAGGTCACCTACACCAGCTGTGCACACCATTGGTGCTAAGCCATTGAGCAAGTTGGAAAGAGCATGTTTAGCTGTGTTTCTTTTGGATTATTAATGTAGCTGTGCTAAGATATTAATAACATTTCATCAGTGGTGGTCCCAAACTGCTGTGCCAGAAAGGTCAACTACATAAAGAATTAAAAGCAAAGAAGAGCAACAAAAATCTACACTCAGCTCAATGAACCAAGCCAAAATCCCAATGCTCCAAACAAATAAATAGCAATGCCAACTAATTTTAAACGACAGTTATAAGCATATTAGTTTGACTGTATTTGCTTTTAATATTTTTTCTATAATTGTAGTACTGCATCATTGGATTTTTTTTCTGTTCATACTTTACTTGATATTTAGAGTGTTCCAAAGAGAGATTTAAAACTGCGAAGAACATTATGGTTCAGAATGATTTTCTAAAGGGTTTAGATGGCCTCTTCCTGTTCATTTCAATTAATAGTGCCATCAAAATCAGCCTGACATCTCTGATAAGTTTTGAAACTGTATTTTTACAACACTTCAAGAACAGAGTGTGTTCCTATTAGTATTTTAGTCCAGATCAGAAGTGTGCTTTTGAAGCAAATAACTCAATCATTCCCACCTACCACATGATTTGTTTCACACAGTGTAGCAGTCTAAGACTGCATGAACAATATCCCTTTTGGATGAAATTAAATTGGAAGATGAACACCAAAAGCACAACTAAACTGGTCCGAATCCTAGTGGGTTTTTAGTTCATGGGACCACACTAGCTGTAGTCTGAAATAACATTCTTCCCTAAAAACCATGTGTGGTATGGACCTTGAATTCTCAACACTAACAGGTTCACTTCAGAGATCCAGTCCCTAAAGATGCAGTTCAAGACTTAAGGGCAGGAAAGTATTTGTTGACACGGCTCAGAGGAAAAAAGAGCAAAGGAGAAAAGGGATCTTTAGAACAACTTTAGGAGCAAACCAGCAGCAAATAAAATTTTGTCTTCCTCAAATTTCATGAACACAAAATGATGTTATCAACAACTGAAGACATCGGCGTTATCAACATTCTTCTCATACATAACTCAAAAACACAACACCGTACCAGCTACTAGGAAGACAATTAACTCTATCCCAGCTGAAACCAGGACAATGGCAAGTCCTCCCAAAGCCACATAGCAACCCAATACATAATATTTGCAAGAACTGCTGCTGCACAGACAAATTAACTGCATTTTTTAAGCCACCAATACATATAATCATTTAGGTTGGAAAGGACCTACAAGATCGAGTCCAACTGTCATCCATGCCCACTAGACCATGGCACAGAGTAC
>JAVJGG010000030.1:11324493-11341783 GCA_035590195.1 Aviceda cuculoides
CCCGGCAACGCCCCCGCCGCGTCAGCCCGTCTCTCTCGAGCCGCCGGCTCTGGCCGGGCCCCCCCGCTCCGCCCCGCGGCTCCCGGGCCTCGGGACCCCCCAGTCCGCCTCCACCCGGTGCCTCCGCCGGCCTCGCCGCTGACTGAGTCGACGACATCTGAAAATGCTCTCACTAAGACCCTGCCGCCAAGGACGCTTGCCTGGTTAGCACCCATTTCAAGCAGATCACCTACCACAAAACCGCATTACCAGCTCCTACGCTCGTGTAACCCAGTGGAGGGGCATCTTTGTTGCCATCCGAGTGCTGCGCAGAAGTGTATACAGGTACTGGACACCACAAAAGAGGTCCAACCCTTTCAGCCAGCTTTGGGTTCAACATATTTTTAGAAGTGCAACGTCTTGCCAGGTTACTCGGCATCCACTTTGCTACTAGGCAATATTTAAATGGCATGTTTACTTAAAAGAGAGATGTGCAGTAACAGAACAAAGCTACAAACAGCTTAAATGAAAAATAAATTACTGAGGCTGCTGCTAACAATTCATCTTTGCAAGCATTTGAGGTTCACTAATTAGCCTTGAAAGTCTGTCCCTGAGCTGGCGTGCTCAGGAGAAGTCTCAGAGCTCAGTTTTAGCTTTCTGCCATTGTTGACTGCAAATATTAGAGACCCAGAGCAGACTCTTAGCCCACGATGGGCAGGGTCTCCCTCCATCTCAATTTCTTTTGCTTTTTCTCTGCTATGACTGGGCAACGGAAGACCTCATGGTAATGTGGAAGATTAAGACATCTTCCTTTGTCAGCCTTAGAATATCTTGATTAACATTTCAATCACATCTCTTAATTAGCATATTCCCAGCATAGACTTCAGGCTGCTTTTCTTTTTCAGAAGCCTCTAAAAATTGCACATAGGTAAAATTGCACATTTCATGTAGCATATTATAGGGAATAGTAAGTACAATGTACTTCACAGTGAACTTACTGCTATTTGCTCTCCTTGGATACCATATAAAGAGGAAAATTCTACTGTAAAAGGTGACTCTTGGAACGGAGTGCTTATGCTGAGTAACACCTTCTTCCTGAAAACACGCCTTTTATTTTAGAGTATAATCACAGGGAACATGTATGCTGGTGAACTAAATGGTGCTCTTAGGCATTTCATTGTTCATATTCTGTTCATAACTGAGTGGTCATTAGCATAATTTTGGCCCAGCAAATGGGGCCTTTCTCAAACATTTCTTGGACAAAAATTGGGAGCCAACACAAAGCAAGGACTGTTCTCCACTTGTCCCCAGTTAGTAGCTTAGTTGTTAGCAGCCTGCCTTGAAGACAAGAGAACTTAGAAATAGGGAGGGGTCCCGACTATGCCAGCTAACCTGAGAACAAGAAAACAAGCCCTAGCACTGTTCATTTTACTAGCGTAGATGTAGCCACAACATCCCAGCATTTTTTTAGCGCAAATAAGGTCAGCAGATGGCTTGGGAGTTTATCTGAACATCATCCTTTGCATGACTAAGAAGCTTTCAACCCAAGAGGCTATTTCTTTGGTTTACAGTGTGATTTCTGACACCGATTTGTTATCTCGTATAGTTTCCTTTATGAGCAGGGGCTGTTGAAAGAGACGATGACGGTTGGTGCACTTCTATCATCTCTTGGAGGTAACCTCAGCTGCACTTGGAGCCGCAGCTGCACTTGAAGTGTCTGATACTGGATAAAAGCTTACCAGTTCAACACCATAGCACCTTGTGGTAACAAACAGCTTCTCTAGCAACAAAACCCTGCAGAAAGTATTCTGGAAAGACTTAGAAGTTGTCTTTGAGCAGTTCGCAGAAAGTTTGCTGCAGAAAGACTCTTAATTCTGTGATATGGATCTGGAAGCTGTAGGAGATAATTTCTAATCACAAAGTGTATAAGTAAAAAAAAAAGAGTAAAAAACAGGGAAGATGACACTGAAAAATAGATATTTTGTTCTTATATTTTCAAATATTTGTGCAAAGATTTGATTATATAATTCCTGTTAACATCAGCAGGATTTGTCATATGCAGCTAAATCCTTGTGAAAAGCTTTACAAATACAAACACCAAATGACTGGACATTAAATAGGAAACAAGAAACTTCCCTTCTCAACTTACCTCTCCTCAAAAGTAGATTTAAAAAAAAAAAAAAAAGAAATGTGAAAATGCTAGGAAGTTAATTTATTTTATAGCATGTGACCTTTCCTCTTACCTTATTTTCCTGGTTCTGCATTTGTGATTTAAATACATTAGAGTAGAAAATGTAGGATTATCACAACAGATCTGTGTGAGAAGGCGATTAATTTAGAATTGAAATTAAGACCATCCTTTGCTAGGAAAAATCAAATGCTTGAGGAAGAGGCCTGGCTCCATGTAGATATGAATTTGGCACAGCAGACATGAGAAGAAAAAGCATAGCTGTTGCAGAAAGCAAGCAGGAGCAGCAAAAACCCAAGCAATGTATAGTGGGAAACAGCAGTAGATGTACCATAAAAGAAGCAGAAGCAGACTCCTGTCCGTGAACAGATGCTGAAACAGAAATGAACTCTGCAGCAAAGGCAAACAATGCCAAAACTGCAGTCCTGTGGATGTAAGGGCAGAAATCCAAGTGAAATCAGCATCTCATTCTGATCCACCCACTGTGCATCCAAAGTACCCATAAAGGGGCATTGCCCGTCAGACTTAGTTTATAGTTTATCATGATGGGCTTCAAATACAAATACTGGAGCTTCATTATGCGTTTGGACTCCAATATCCACAATCTCAGCTGCTACACTTTGGTGTATGGCATCCCCAGCTGGCTAGGTACATTTATAAATACATATATATATATATATATACACATACACCCTATTTATTCACCAAAGAAATGAGGGCACTGGATTCTGCCAGTTATAGTCTCAAGAAACGTCTGCTGTTTTCTGGGCCTTCAAATAGGCAGTGTTGAATTCTCATAAGATACAGGGTAGAACATGAGTCACGTTAAAGTAATTGACAGAATTCCCACCAGCTTCAGTGATATTATGGTTTGACCTCCTGTATCTCTCAGGCCCTCTGAAAATCTTTCACAATGACAGTTTTTTGCTTAAGGTTTTTTTCACCATCTCCTTGTTTGTTTGATTTTTCCTTGTGATTAAAACCGATCTATTATTTTTACAGATAGAACAGTTTTCAACTGGAGAATGCTGATTCAATTACATCAAACATTTTCTGGAATGTACAGATAAACAAAAATTTTTTACACAAGTTTTTTGAAATACTTAATTTTGACAAGGTCAAAGAACCTTGTTTCAATGACTGTTTTGATTTGCGATTTTATGAACATTTATCACACCCAACAAAAAACTTATTATCCTGTAGCTAATAATAGAAAAGTCAGAACGAGTCAAAAAGAAATGCTTTACTCTTAACAAAATGAAGCAAGTCATGGGACTACTTAGATATTTCTGAAGTGAAATGATTTGGAAACAGCACCCTGTAAGAAATTGCATCTTTTTGTCCCAATCTGAGATGAAAGGCATTCCTGAACTGGAATGAAGACTAGGAATTCCAGGTAGCTCTTCCTCTCAGCTCAAACTCCAAGGACTTCAGGAGAGCCGAAAATTCATTTTACATTATTTAGAGTGCAATACAGTTGTCCATGGTTTATACAAGATGTTTCTTTCTAATCAGGATCCATACCGAAGAGCTGCTTTCCTTGCTGCCAGTTACAGCCATTATTCCCCTTGCAGCTTCACGCCCGTCCAGTGCTGACCTTCAGGTTTGCCAAGGCATAACACCACCTGTTTGAAGAGAGCCTACCAAAATATTCTGAAAAAATGCTGTAACCCAATTGATAAAGCTAGTTTTGGAGGTAGTGACAGGGAAAAAAAAAAATCTGCTTTCTTCTCTAAACAATTCCAGAGCCCTACAGCTGGAGAGCAAATGAGGAGACTGTTCCTCCAAACTTGTGGAGCTACTGTCACTGTCTAGTCACAACCATCTAATCCTGTGGCAACATTTGGACGTTATTCTTCATGTCTGGAAGTTGAAACAGGGTGGCTCAGGTGCAAAACTCTGTCTTGTGGAGTCTGACTTATAGACTCTGAACACTCTGTGCTGAGTTCAAACTATCCCATTGGCTAAAGAATTAGGGGTTTATATTTTTTTTTTTCCCCTCATTCATGGGTGCTTCCTTTCCTTACAGCAGGAGATTGTTCATTTTTGCAATGGAATTTGTTGATCTATTTAGTGTTCAGTCTCTTCTTTTATAACATCAGGCAAAGCCTCCCTATGCATACAAGCATATCAGTAAGTACTCTTGGACTTTGAAAGAAAATAATATGAAATTGTGCCCTGTTACTTACCTGGCTGGTTATTCTCATGCTCTAAGCAGCCTGTAAAGAAATGAGAGCTAAGTCCAAGACAACACAGCTCTTTTTAAGCAGCAGTGGGGCATTTATACCAGCTGACAATAGAGCCTGTTTGGACTACAGAGTGACAGGTTATTCTGCGTTAAAACTGTATTGTCCTGACTGTACAGTGATGGTCTTTTGCTAGACAGGCAAATGCAAACACATGAACCCCTCCATTCAGCTTGGTATCGTGTAAATTATGAGGATGTATAGCACTATAAGCACCAATTCTGTTAATTATCTAATCAGAGCGGTGATAGATTTTTGTGAAGTATAAAGATTTATGGTCTAGTTCAAGTGATATTCTATCTGAAGACCTCATTTTCTCATGAATGAGCTGAGCTTGACTTACAGGCAGAGTTTGGGAGGCTGACACCTGAAGGCTGGCCCACAGCAGTGTTGTGTGAAGTTGACTACGTGCCACCAGACGAACACAATTCAAGCAAAACCAGTGCCAGCTTCAAATGACTGCGTCTCCCAAATTCAGCCTTTGCCTGACTGGGAAATTCCTGCAACCTAGGTGTGCATTTGCCTCTTCAGACTCATTCAAGATCATTTCTCTCTTAAAATAATTTTTCTACTTTTCTGTTAGAGAAAAAAAGAATCAAAAAATAAACAAAATAGTAACAGCTGACTCAAACTTATCAGATGCATTCTTCTTTGATTGTGTTGCTCTGCTCTGTTGCTCAATTTGGGGGACTGAAATGTAGGTGATTTCACTTATGTGGGAGATTAGGTGCATGTCCTACGAGAAAATGAAAGCTTCACAACTCCACTGTGAAACCACTAGCTCCTGCTTGTATTATGTACTGAGCTTTGTGCGAAAGTATGCTAAATCAAATAAAACTTTCCAACTGTTTCACTTTCCTATTATACACAGAAAAAAAAAGAAAAAGAAAAAAATATGCGCTTCCTTTCTGCTGCACCAGTTTCACATACTTTGACTTCTAGCTTTTTCCTAGCTTCTCTTTGTTAAGCGGCAGAGCTTCTGTGGTTTGGAAAGATAGTGCTAAAAGGGAGACTGTAATCATATTTGTGTGCATGTGTGTCATTTCATTAACATATATGCAAAAAAACCCCACCAGTATTTGAATGTAATAAGTAGGACCTTTTTTCCTGTGAATACTTAGTGGCATTAATGAATTTTTTGCCTATATTGCTTTCTCTTTACATTCAATTTCAGTGAACCGTCTAGGAATTAACTTTTACTAACATGAATATTCATTCTTTCTGTTACCTCTAGTGGCTTTGGATCAAGCCCAGAGCATAGTTGCAAGTGTATGTACATGAATATTTACAGGTGCCAAATTTTATATCCACATTTGCAAATGCTGCACTAGAAGTGGTTTCTTCCATTTCCAGTCACAAACATGACAGTGCCATATCTTTCTTTTGACCTATCACAACAGCTCCAGCCTGAAATGATGATTATTCATGTAAGACTGTGCATGATCAAAACAGAGTTAAAAAGATTTGCCAAAACAAAATACAGCGAATAATTGTGAATAATAAATTCCAGGAAATTACAGTCTGAGAGCAGGCTTTCCGCAGGCTTAAAAGGAATATCAAGTAATTTCTTTGTCGGCTCTTCTCAGTATCCACTGCATCAAATTTCTTACTGCAAAACAGTTCACGAAATCCAGCATAATCTTTAAAGTGCATCAAACTTCTGACGCTGCATCTGTAAAGGGACGGAGCGGTATAAACCTCAGCGGTGGCGTTACCCCCAGTGCCCTGGCTGCTGCCCGTCATTCGCGGTGGGTATGCGGCGCTTCCGAGTCCCGCGCATCCACGCGACGGCTACTGCCACCAAGGCTGGAGCCCAGCTCCCTGGCTGGTAGGGCAGACTACGCGCAAAAAAGTATATGGACAGCCACAGAGGCGCTAAAAATAGCAAAGGACGGCGGGAGAAGTTACTTTTTGTCTTCTCTCTTATTGCCCATCAACAAATGTGTTGACTTGGAAGATATTTAGTACCCGCGAGACTGCCAATGTTACAAGCTTGATCTGTCTCCTGTGTGTTGTAATTTTACTGCAATGCTCCCAGTGAAGAAATTCCACTGAGTGCCTCAGATCAATGAATAAACAATTACAATGTTATAATAAACCTTTATAATTAAAGCATTAAATTACAAACAGAGAAAAAAAGAAAATTATGAAATTAAACTTGGCATATGTTTTCCTTTGGGAGTTCTCTTTTTTTTTTTTTCTTTTTTTTTTTTTTAATCTGTACTCTCCACAGAGGTGAGAAGGAAAGAATTGGCTTTCTGTTACAGGACAGTCTCCAAACCTGCAGAACTCACCTTTTCAAAGAGGATTTTCCCTATCCCATAAGCAGCTGTCACACTTGCAGGAAAAGAAGCAGTTCAGCACTGCGTTTCTGCTCCTGGAAAGTAAGCAAAGGCCTGACTCTTCCCTGGGCTAAATTGGTTTTATAAATCCATGGATGTTAGTAGATTTTTCCATCTGAGCACAATCCTGACTGCAGAGCTCATCTGTCTCTTAGAGCGAGGACGTTGGCATCTGGATTCAGGCGTCTGAGTCTCTGCTATGGCACTGAGAAGCTTCATGCCTTCAAGAAAAATCACTTAAGCCCAGTGTTTCAATTTACCCTTCTACAAAATAAGTATAAATAATACTGTTCTCACTGGGGTGTGTTGCGGCCAAATTCTGATCTTGTTGCAGCAAAACTAGGAACAGCACTTCTGCAGTAAATGGAATTAGGCTAAAGTAAAATCACCGCAAGCGTCTTTCATTGTAAAGTGCTTAAAAACTACATATAATGCAAAAGATGAATTGCAACCAACTCGGAGATAAAGGAGGCAGACCAACTGGCACAAGGGGCTAAGCACTGTCATGCAGAGGGTTGAAAAAATCCAAGGATCACAGGAGGAATGCTTAATTTGATTAAAATGGTAATAGGATCTTTCTAACTGCCGTTGAGGGAGACAGACAGAGTCTTGGTGTTAAGATTATATCGGATGTCTTTGCACTTCAAACAGCAAGGAATTTGACTCAGAAGGAGGGCTTTTTTTCCCTTTGGAACTCCTGCTTTCAGTTTGGTTCTGCCACATCTAAGGCTAAGACCAGTATTCTGCTGAAAAAAACGAGGTTTCAGATGCTGCCAGTACAACCAATCCCCAGGAACACCGCAAAATCCTGTGGCAGCTCCGCTGGTCCCCGGTCCCCTTTTCACAGGCCAGCGAGCCCCACGCGCCGCCTGCATCTCTGCCCCGCTGCCCCGCCAGGTCCCTCGCCCCCCCCGACCCCCCCCAGCCAGTCCGTTCCCCCCTTTCCTCCCAGTCCTTTCTCAGCCTCCCCGCTGCTCCCCACGACTCCCACCTCCCGCTTCCTTCCCGCTGCGCACGCACGCGTTAAAACTTCCACAGCTTTTACAGCGGCCAGCCAGGAAGAAAGGGCATGACAATTTTGTCCGCTATATTTTTTATCGTTGCGGCTTTCGGTGGTTATGCTCGGTCTGCCCCAGGCAGTACTCCCTGAGATATTAGTTGCGATTAAAGAAAAGAGCAAAGTAATACCGAAACATTTGGGGAAAAGAACAAATATAAATCACGCATCAAGCACTTCTGGGAGCACGCAGAAAGCAAACTGCATGTAAATCTGAGCTTGAAAATCAGCTGCTTAAAAAACCAACCATAATTAAAAACAAACAAACCGCCCTATGTTGTTATTGCAGTTATTATCAATTAATCTAAAAGAGGCTTACTTTGTTTCATTTCATGTGCGCATACATCTATAAAAATGCACACACCTTTCTTAAAGCAGCTCCTTTGCTTAACCTTCATTTGTTCTTCACAGCTGGAATAAGTGGTTAATCTCTCAGGGGATCATGCATGCTATTTGTTATTGATTTTATAGCTCAATAACATACTAGGGCTGTGAACAGGTTGGTATCAGATTAGGAAACAACCACTTAGAAGCAGACACCAGCTGTGCACTTGTGATAAATTACATTTTTTCCCTATGAATTTTATACCTAGTTATAGTTAGTTTACAAGATTTAGCACCGTATGGACTGCCTGCTAGTGAGGTAACAACCCGAAACACAAACACCTTCCCCAGTGAAAAAGCAACCTGTAGCCAGAAACTTTTAGAATATTGTATCACAATCGTGGATTTGGAAACCGTGAAGGGTTTGGCATATACCTCTGCGTTTTGGATTTAACATAGACACTGAGGTTGTATGAAACAGCAATACACAAATGGTAAATGTGATAACATTAATATGCAGAGAACCCAGAATCAATGTATTCTAAGTACAGGGGTGGTGGTGGTAAAAATAGCTTTATTGTTTTTAAAGCTGTTAAAAAGAAGCCTCCCTGAGGTCCATACAGGGAAGAAAATCTCAAACTATGTATTGCATTCCAAAGGTCACTGTTACAGTGCTATGCTTACCATTAAAACCTTTCCAAGCATCATCTGAATGTAATGAAAGTTACTGCAATTTTTTTTAGAATAGAGGACAAACATTTCTTAAACAAAAAGATGTGATTTTAACAAAAAAAAACCCCAAATCAATGGAAGTCACTTTGTTTAGCAGAGTAAGGGACCCAGAAACATTATGAATAAAGTATATTTCACCCAAAGCTTTTCACTTGCTCTGTTATTTCCCAGTATTAACTATTATGTTATATACTCACACACAAGACAGTCTCTGGCTAAAAAACCACATAAAACCACACGTACATGTATGCATTCTCCTCTGGTTTTCCACCAGCATTATGGACCCCAGGTATGTGACACAATCACTAAATCTAGATATGGAAAGATTTGATAATTCATCTGGTGTGTTATTCCTCTGCCACAACAAAATTGTTACGTGATACACATCCAGATGTGCTGCTCCCAGTGTGATCAGATTATTTTCCCTGGAAATTGCCTAGGCCACTTATATGCTTATTGTTTAGGCTAAACGAAAGTATTCTGGTGAACCAGAAGCATACTGTAGAAACCTTATTTCTATTCTCTTCTACCCTGTTTAGAAGTTTCCTGGTACAAACAGAGTTATCTCAGCATAAAACTGATGATAAAACTCACAGACTAATAATGAATGGGTACATCATCATGGGTGTAATTCTAGCATTAGTGAAAGGTAAATGTAAGGACTGGATTTTGCCATAGATTCCTATATAGGTTTAAGTGAGGGGAAAATGTAGCAAAAAAACCCCTTTGTGAGAACATACTGTAAGAGAACTGAAGTTTAAATGTAAATAGGCATAAAGATCCCAAATCTGAATTTGCTAACCAGATTAAACTGCCATTTATTTGTAAAGTAGCCTTACGTAAATACACATTTCAGGGCTGGACAGCATTTCATGAGCTTTTGGATTTAGTATCAGGTGTTCACAATACCCTGCAAAAAAAGAAGTTGCCATGCTACAGTTAATATTCAAGAGTCAACAGATACTCCTAGAGCTGAGTGAATAATTAAAAAAAATTGAATAACTTATTCAAAACTATGAAATTCATCAACTAAATTACTTGACTAATACATCCATGAATTATGAACTGACTATGCTGGGTGAATAATACATTAATAATTAATATGAAAAATATAATTAAATTCTTCAAATTAATTACTCAGAGAATATGAGAAACTATAATTATTCTCTATACTGTACTCAAAGAATAGAATGCTTGAGTAGTTTGTATGCTCTTCAAGTCTTACAATTTTTCAGTGCAATGTATAGGATATATCTTTATAATTGCGGAGTATTGGGGTGATATCTCAAATATCGCTTCAGGCTAAGAACGAAGAAACGTGTCATAATTGAACAAAATAACATATGTTGTAATAGAAATATGCTAATGCCGGGATGCGTAACACCGCCTAGTTGGCAAAGACTGGCTCTGTCTCTTTGAACAAATTGAGCAAGGAATGCCCACCGGAGGGAATTTTTGACAAGCCGTCGAGCGCTGGGGCTGTGTAAATTGCATTTGCTAATTCTGACCACAGGTTACTTTTAACCACCACCTTGTACGGTGCCCGCATCAAGAAGCGAGCGTGGTTCGGGTGTGGGCAGCGACCCAGCCTCCGCCCCCCCCGTCGGGGCTGGGGCCCGCTGCCAGCCGGGGGGGCTCCGTCCTCCAGCGCTCCCGTGGTGGAAAGCTCAAGTCTCAGGACTTTGCAAGGACCTCCGGCATGCTCATGGATCGAGCCACACTGCATCCAGCCGTCCAGAAAAAACGGAAAACGGTGCAGGTCGAGGGGCTCGGTGTCCGTAGGTCTGCTCCAGGTCGATGTCCGTAGGTCTGCTCCAGGGCTGGCGCGTGGCCTAGCAGAGCAGAGCAGCCTCAGCGCCCCGAGGTGTGCTCGGGCGGCCGCAGGCGGCTCCAGCAGCCCGCAGGGCTCTACTGGACTCGCCATCTTTGTCGCTGCCGTGAAGACGTTACAACGGCAACCCCTTTTCCTTCGGGCACGGGGGCCGGCCGGGAATGGGTGGATGTTGTCTGTCGGGTAATCGAGTCCCCCCGTTCTCAGAGCGGCAACTTTGCGCTGAGCACAGTTTCTGAGGAGCAGCGGGGAAATCGGCCTTGTAAGCTAAGAATGGAAAAAATTACAGGGCTCTGCTCAAGATCTTTCCTTGTCTGTAGTTACGCTTGTCACAATTTCATATAAGACCGCATAGTTATTTCCTGATGGACTCTGGCATTCATCATAAAAATACACTTGCGTTCTCCATGCACAGGTAGCATAAGGTCATGCTCAAATTATGCAGTGATGCTCGGAGTGATGCCAGTGAGATTTACGGCTAAGGACGGAGGTCAGTGCTACGTGGGAGCCGCAGCATAGCTCTAGTGCGGACTGCTGTTGAAGACAGCACTTTTTAGGGGTCTAAAACACTGTGTGTTTTAACAGTTGTTTCAGCCCTCATTCAGTGATAGATGGAGGAGTGATTTGTCGTACAATTACATATAAACAAAGTTAGTACGTTCATTACACTATTACGAATGGAAAATGCCAATTAACCACAGAACTAGGCACATACCCCATCCTTCTGTATACTACCGCTATCTTGAAAGCATGATAAGTTTATAAGATTATTTGAAGGAATTAGGAAATCCTACATATCTTTATCTCCACGTTTTGCTTTGACCAGAAGTGGTTTTGCTTTCAAATGTAAAATACTTTTACGATTCTGAAACAAAAAAACCCAATTCAGAAAAAAAACCAACCCTTTAAGGATCTACTTCTCCACTTTCACAGCCTATCACACCTACACATCTACCCTCCACCCCCACAAACTGAGCATTCAGGCTGCAAGGTAAGTTTCCTTAAAGTTTAAAGTTTCTTTAAAGGATATTTCAAGCATCTTGCCAGTCCATGGTCTGATCTGGCTGGTTAGTAAGCAAAAAAATCCAGCCATGAAAGTAACTGTCCCAACTATGAAGACAGGACCTAAATTATTTATCCCTTGTTAGTGAATCCATTACACTGTAATTTCCAATCACTGTCTTCTTAGTCTCTCATACCTGTCCCAGATTTGTCATTATCCTCTAAAATTCCCCTATTAGCCCCAATCTCAGCAATAAATTTCAAGTTTTTCCTGTGCTATACTAGAGGTCAATTCTTTCAGTTTGTGAAAGATCCCAATTATGTGGAATAACTAATAAGATATCCATTTAATCTGATTAAACACAGTCATTTTTATTCTCTGCACTCCTTTCCACTTCCAGGAATCAAACACGCTATCTAGAGAGAATACGTGTTTCTGGGAGCATAGATGTGCTTCTTTTTCAGTAACCTTCAGTATATTACTACAGTGTAGGAGCCTTTAGAAATGAAAAAGTTGCTCTCCAAAGGGACAACTACTTCTACAAAAGCAACCGGTGACGTTTACATATGACTTTCTGTAACCAGCTTGCTACTTCCTTCCCATCTCCTGTCCTGAGACACAGTTCTGTACATAGGCTTGAAATTGGCAATTATATCCCAATTCTGCTAGGCACTGAGCATCCTCCCCAAAATGCTGAGTCTCCCAGAGTGCTAATGACATCAGTTGGAGTGAGGGAGCTCAGTTCCCCACAGGGCTGAGGCACAGCTTCTTTCACTGGGGATTTTGAGCCTTGTTTATTCGAAGGATTTTCATGCCCTATCAGTCCTTGAAGGTGACACAGGAGAAAACATGATGACAACAGGGCATGACAAATCTCAGGGAAGATTTAAATGTAAATACTCTCCCGTGAAATGTAGATATTATTGGAATAACCTGAACAAATCACAAAATTGGCTGGCAAGGGCATGCCATCATTATCACAGTGCAATATCTTCAAGGAGAAATTGTGTAAGGCCTTTTATAAGATTTATTACATTTCTCAAATGAAATAAAATATTAGACCTCTAAAATTTTTTATTTAAATTCTATCAGTAACTCCCTACATTCCTTCTCCCCGCCCAATGAATTAGCCATTATCATATTTTTGTCTGAGATAAAAATGAATGATCTGCTTTTGATTAAAAAAAAAAAAGAGAGAAAGAAAAAGAAAAAGAAACCTTCTGCATAACTTTGAACTATGAATCAGCCTTGGAGCTCTCATTAAAAACTCCCTAACTTTTAATTGCAAAACACAGTTTCTGCTGTCTCCAGACCGCAGAGTGAAGTTCCTGGCAATTACTCAAAGGCAAAAATGGTGGTGGTGGGGAGAAGCGTTATTATTATTATTATTATTATTATCATAACTTAAGACAAGGTGTGGTGTGAGCACAGTTATCCAAGTTAGAAGTCACAAATTTCTGAACTTTGCTCCATCACCAAATCCCTCTGCTGACTTTCAGCAAATGGTATTCATTCTTCATTTCACCAGTAGAAAGCTTCTAGTAAACTTTCAATGTGCTGGAGTATTATATTTGAAAGTAGTCCTCCAGCTTTGAATTTGTATTTGTAGGAGCAAGCACTGTAATACAATGCAAGGCAATTTGAAGACAAGAAATCATCAGTTATTGAAGCAACTTTCTTTATAGGTTTTTGCCTGACTATTCTTTCTGGTCTAACAGGCAACAATAATGTTGGTAACATTCCCAGTTATAAAGGCAAAGCAACTTTTAAGAAAATCCTTTATGACTGTTTCTTTGCACTTACTTCATTCAAAGAATTGAACACAGCATAGACAATGTGAAGGTTCAGACGGAAGTCTGTGTTTATGCAAAATTCCATCACCGTTACTGGATTCTTGCACTGATGATGATGAAAAGCCTGACGGCAATTCAGAGAGGAAAATCTTCTGAAAAACAAGGCAGCGGCAAACAACTTGGGAAGTTAGAGAATGAGGTGATGTGTGAGGAAAAAACCATCTCTTCGAATGAGTCATAAAATGCTCTACAGAGCAGAACTTTCATATGTATCTTTGAAAATAACTATTTCTCCTTTTTTCTCAGGATGTTTCTGGTTCAGTCTAATATACTTATGGTTCAATCAGAAATGCATAAATCCTGCCATTTGCAGTCATATTCGCAGACAATGCCATCCAAACTAACTTACAGAGATTTGAAAGCACAGAGATACAGGGTGAAATTGAGGCTGGAATTCAATGGCTGCAGACATAAGGCACCGTAGCCACCTCTATGGCTCCGATTTGTGGGGTGCCTTTGGACCTTAGGATAAGCTTGGCTATGGGGAGTTTCCCCTTTCAGGCTGACAAAAAGTTGAGAGTGCTTTCTTTCTAATGATATGGATAACCCTGGGGGTTCTGGTGCTACAGAAAGGGTGAGGAAGCTGGCTGGTTAGGCAAGCCGCTCCAAAAGGGCAGCAGGAGTGGGAAAGATGATTAAAGCAGAGGGCTCTGGAGCTCAGAAGAAGGAGTTAGAGGCCACCATATGCTCTGAGAGCAGGCTTCCAAAGAAATGCGTGTTTTTCTTTGATCTCTGGACTTTTCTACACCCAATTCTTAAGTATGACACGTGTAGAAATAGAAAACAAAATGTTCAAGCACTGGATTCACTAAGGAGTTTGGTGTAACCAGGTTGGATTGGCTGAAACTGAGCTGAAGGCTATCCAGAAAGACAGAGCTTAATATGGAGGTTCTGATTTAGCTGGTGGGTTGCACTTCCCCATCAAAACAGCACTTTTCCAAATGACCAAGCAGGGTTGGGTTTACCTTCTCTAGAAAAGGCAAATTTCCCTGAATGGACAAAGAGGATGCAAATCTGCCGAGGGAGTAAACTTGAGAACAAGTGTGACAGGGAAAGCTGTTTGTTAGGAACCACACATCCTTTTGGGTTCTTTGAGGTCCCCTGTCTGCCTCCAATTCTCACAGGAGCTGCAGCTAGGGTTTTCACATTTCATCAGACTGGCTTACCTTATTTCTGTACTTAGCTCATTTCTAGCAATCCCTCTACATCCAACTATCAAAATAAATCAAAATACTGTGGGCTCACAAGCCCATTACCTACCATTTTCTGCAGTCATTTTCAACAGGTTAAAGCAGATATACAACCAGCCAGGGTTCTCTATAGGATTCCAGCTGTGGAAGCACTCCGTGCATTAATTAATCATACTAAGCCAACACACAAAACTGAGCATATATGGGCCCAGCTATCACTATAAAGTGGGCTTGTATGCAGCATACTTCTAAATGGTCACCAGCTGCTCTATCTGTAACAGCACAAATCTAGCAAAAGAAAGGGGATAAGATTAAAAATCTTTTAAAAATCCATTTTTAGCTCTAGGTTTATTTAATCATTCATTACTTTATACAACATCAGTGAGACACCCTATTGGATATATTGATTCAAATAATTTTGTTAGATATTAAAAACTGAGTAAAAGTAGCATGAGATGGTTCAGCCACAGCCATGTGGGATTGTTATTGAAACCTGGAAAACAGTTGCAATGTAAGCAGTGAAGTCAAGTAAGTACAACGTGGCTTCGCTTCCAGATGTTTTTTCTTAGCATTTACCCTACACCTTGCTACACTTACTCCTCATCCTCCAAAGGCCCTTTGTGGATACCGAAAAAATTCACACCATAGCCCTGGTTCTTACACGTGCACATAGGAAACTGGAAAGGGATATTGCACAGTGGAAGCCGTTGTCACCTGTGGGAGTGACAGCTTCCAGCAGCAGGTTAACGTTTCTGTGCTGGCTGTGCAATCGGCAGAGAGGGAAAGGCCAGCTCCACCCTGGGAGAAGTGAGAGCACCCAAGTGGTGCTTCTGCCCCGAGCCCCTCTCTGGAGAAGTCCATTTGTCCCCATTAGCAGCACAGGGAGCCCAGGGAAAAACCTCTTAACTGATACAGCTCCATTACCTAGTTAGAAGGTAAGTGATGTCAATATACCCTCTCTCTCCTCCTTCTGCTCCCTCCACATTTTTCACTATCAGCGTGTTGCAACACCAAGGCAGGTTACAGGACTCAGAAAAAGCTACAGAAACGTGTAGGCAGCAAAGATGCTCAGTACTCAAATTCACCTTTTTAAGATTAAATTCAGCTTTCTAGGATTTAATCCCCCATGTTTCAGGGCATAATCTAGTTATATAGTGGTCACTAAGAGGGAACATTTCCCCGGCCAATGTACAGTGTATTTGTTCTGCAAGGTTACTTTTGCTTTCCTCCAAAGCAACTGGCATTAGCATACACAAGAGATGGATGCAGGACAAGGACATCTGAACTCTTTCAGCATGTCAGTCTCTATTTTTCTGATTAATGGGTGTCTCTCTGTAGGTTATGATAAACATGCATACAACACCACATATTTTCCTGGCAGTGATCAAAATGTATTCAAATAACAGCATCGCTTAGCCTTGACCTAGCCAGGCGTCAGATGAACTGTACCTTTGCCAACAAGTGCTTCCTCGCAAATACCATGGAGTCAGGCCTCAATGCTGCAAGCGCTTATACGTAGGCTGAATTTTAGTCATTCATTTCACTCACCAAAAAGAGGTGACTTGCACTGTAAGATTAAGAGGCCTGGAGTCCAAGGAGGTAGCTCGGCATTGCCACAAGCAAGCGGTATCTCATACATAACAGCGTGGTATCACACCTTGTCTCAGGGTGCAGGGGCAGTAAAGAATTTGTTGTGTGCTTTACTCAGTCACTCTGGCATTGCAGGCCTGCTATGCAATAACGAAAGTGAAGTCATCAGGGAAGGCACAGAGGGGGGGCTGGTGACTAACTCTAGAGTCTCCCTAGGGCACTCATTTGTCATGGGACTTGTTCACAGCAAAATGGATGGGAAAGTAGCTCATGTTTTCTTGTTTCTTTAAAGTGCACTTGTCACAGAAAAGAAATAAGAGATTTTCAGTTTATGAGAGTAGAGGCAACCTTTTAGGATTCCAGTTATTTTTTTTTCTCTCTGTTAAAGAAATATTAGAATAATAAAGGAAAAAAAAATTTTTTTCTTCCTTATGCTGGCAACAAGTCATTGGTGGTACTGAGTGCTTTTCATCCATTGATCTCAAACACGTTTCACCCTGGAGATGGCACATGTTATTATGAGAGATGCGTGAAAAAAGATGTATAACTTTAAAATAAAATAAAATAAAATAAGCTTAACCCATGTAGTTTTCAACTTTATCCACTTCCCTTTGTCAGTTTCCATGAAATGTTAAACCATACCTATATTAAAATGGGCCCTTTGCATCAAAGACACTAACAATCCAAAAGAAAAACATTTCAGGTGCTGATTTTTATTTAATAAAGAAAACTTTGCATGAATGTCGTGGTTTAACCCCAGCCAGCAACTAAGCACCACGCAGCTGCTCACTCACTTCCCCCGCACCCAGTGGGATGGGGGAGAGAACTGGGAAAAGAAGCAAAACTCATGGGTTGAGATAAAAATGGTTTAAGAGAAAAGAAAAGAAGAAACTAATAATGATAACACTAATAAAATGACAACAGTAATAATAAAAGGATTGGAATATACAAATGA
>JAVJGG010000030.1:11341883-11383615 GCA_035590195.1 Aviceda cuculoides
TACTGAACTCAAAACACAGCACTGTACCAGCTACTGGGAAGACAATTAACTCTATCCCAGCTGAAACCAGGACAACGATATACTAGCAAAATGAAATTTTTGATTGTACATAAAGTTTTTGAAAGACCAAAGCAGAGATTTTCCCTTCCCAGTGCAAAACATTTTTTCCAGGTAGATGGGCCTGGGAAGTGACTGGAGAAGTGGACAAAAACATAAATGGAAAGTTGGCTGGATCATTGGGCTCAAAGTATGGTACAAAACAGTATGAAGTCCAACTGGCAGCCAGTTACTAGCAGTGTCCTTCTGGCATTTATACAAGCCCCAGTATTGTTCAGTGTCTTTATTAATGATATTGGATGATGGGACAGAGTACATTCTCAGCAAGTTTCTGGACAATATCAAACTGGTCAGTCCCTCAAGGACAGGGCTGCTATTCAAACGAATATAGGCAGGCTGGAAAAAGGGGCTATGGGAACCTCAGGGAGATGACCAAAAGTAAATGCTGAGTCCTTCTATTGGGGAAATAGAGAAGAAACAAGCATACAGACTTTGATTATCTTTTCTGAGAAGCAGTACGAGTCAGTGATGGGTATTAGTTCTTCAGCAAGTTTTTATTCTGTTCTCAATACTCAGACCTGGAGTCATCTCACTTAATTGAAACAACTGTATTCTCTCTTATCATCAACGGAGGGACAGAGATGTAACCCCAGGCTTTAGGTGGACTACGTCGTTATCTAACAGTGTGTTTCTATTCAAATGACAGTAGTAGAGATCTTAGGAGGACTGCATTCCCAACCTTGGTTAATCTTATGTATATACAAAGGACTTAACAAGGCCATACCTCTGAGCAATTTCTCATGGAGTAGTAGTCAACTCATTCCCAATGCAATGCTTTTTAAAGCCATGAACGTCCCAATATAGGGACATTCTCACCCCCATTTTTTACATGGAAATGGCCTTCTGATGAGACTGGAAAGATCCTACAGAATGATATCTGTGCTTATGGCAGAAAGAAATGAAACAAAGAACAAAACAAGGCATTGTTACCACAGCTGTAGCACATGAACTCTGTTTAGCTCTGATGGGTAAGAATTGTAGCCAGCCTGAATGTCAAGAAAAAGATAGTGTCAGCAAAATGGTATTGCCAGGAAGAAGGAGCTCATATAGTAAGTTTAAGGACTCTAAGAGAGATCAGCAGCTTCACTGGGATCATATTTCACCAAAATTTCACTATGAGGGAAATTTTTGCAGGTGCTTGAAGCCATCAAGTTTGTGGATCCTGAGGGTAGAACGGAGGATGACTGCAGCTTAAGTGAGCTCTTCAGTTAGGAGCTTCTCAAAGGATAAGCTTCTGCTTCCAGAAGCCCATTGGCATTCATTGTCACAAGACAGACGGAAGCATCATAAATTATACATTCAGAGACTTCAACAAACTCTGAGAAAAAAATAAGCAAATGGCTGGATGATGAAACAGTTTGAAGCTCCAAACCCAACTCTTCAAAGACATCTGCACAGCGACTTGCCACACTGAGCTGGAATAAACAGCAACCTTTCTGATAAAAGCCACTTCTTGCCCTTGTAAGTGTATTTCTGCTTTTTGAACATGTTGGAAAAAGGGACATGAGGACTTGTGCAATGGTGAAGATGGAGTGAGCATGCATCAGCTTCAGTGGAACTCTTTGGACTTTCACTAACTGAGGCAGAGGTTCTGATTGTTTTGGCAACGGAGAGTAGTCACTCCACCTCAGTCGAGTTAGTTAATTCAGAGTTCCAGGTGAAGGAATCCTTTTGTAGGGAGTATAGATTTCCAACCTAATCTAGGTGTCTGAAGTTAGACACTGTGAATCTTCATTCTCTCCTTGTAGTTGAGTGTTGGCAGTCATTCAACAGCAGTGAGTATTGACGAGGACTTCCTGAGGACAAGCAGAGGCTGGTCCTCCAGACCATGTTCAAATCGGCTGGTGATTCTGACCAAAAAACACACTCGGAGAGTCACACTGTGCAGAGAAAACCGGCTCCCAGCCCCTTCTCTTAACCAGGGAACTGCCAGAAAACATGCACCTTTCTAACTGGGAAGGTGAAAACTCTGTCACGTCTCTGTCCATGTAAAAATGAGAGTAATGCACAGAAATGTGCTAGCACTGGGGTAAAAAAGATCAATCATATTTGACTGACACAAAGCTGCAAACATAATTGTATTTTGCATATGGAATATAGAAGATGGGATATTGTTTTCCTGGGATCAGTTCCTCACAAGTAAGAAGCAATTAAAGAAATACTGCAGATTTTATTTCCACTGTCTCCTTCCTCCCTCCCTCCCCCTTAAAAATCCAGTCCTGGGTATAGGAAACATAACCATATTGTTAAAGTTTGTTTCTTGGGATGCAGGATTTTCAATAGCATGCAGATCAAGAGACTTTCTTTGGAGAAATCATCCTGAAAGCTCAAATGATTAAAAAAAATTTAAAATAAAATAAATATATATATATATATGAGACTTCTAAAATACAGGGGTTTTTTTTCTGTTACAGGACAGTTTCCTAAAGGCTGCCATATGACCAAGAGTTATGTAGCAGCTGTTCTAAAATAGGATGTGGCAACCTCTTTAAGCCTGAAGAAACCCATCATAGTTTGTGTCAGCTAAGCCCTACTGGGTTTCTGTGCATAAGCAGTTGGATACAGGAAACTGCTGTCTGCTAAATGGTCCATTCAGCTTCTCTTTAGGTCTATATGCACTCACCCACATTGCAGCATCTGAAACTGGAACAATTCCTGATTCGGTTAGGAAGGTGTAGGGGTGATATGATCCTTTAACAACTAGAAGGAAACAGTGAAAGTGGAGAGAGTACAGATCAGAATGCAACTCTAGCCCTATCTTTTAAGAACCAAAAAATGAAAGGCAAATGTGATAGGAAAACCAGCTTTTGAGAGCCATAGGCTTCAGTTCTAGTTTCTTCTTGCATAACTTATGGTGACTCAGGTCACAGTCTTAGAGAGTGGAAGTTACTCAAAAAGAAACCAAATTTCCCATTTCACCTCTGAAAGTTAAATTGAAAAATAAGGGATGATTAAAAAAATTAGAACAATTCTTCAGAAAAGACAAATCTAATAAAGTGGGGAATTGTGACTCCTAAAAAAAAATTATAAGAATATGAATCATGTAATGAGTATGGGCATAATTATGCTAATAGAAACAGTCATGTTACTCTGGGAATGATTATGCTAAGCCTCTGAGCATGCCCTATATAAATTAGTGGTTTCCTTAAACCTGAACAGTCTGAAACAAAAATAACTGTTCCTGCAGTGAGAAAAATAGAGAAGAATAGGGAAGGGGAGGGCAAGGTCATATCCATCTACCCAATCTAATATGACTATGAGCATTTCAAAGCTATTGTATATATCCTGTGCTCGGTGCCAGTCCTGTTTTACTGAAGTGGAGTACGGGCATGTTGTCAAACCCCCCCAGTCTAGAGGTAACCTCAGATCATTATTTAGTGCTTGTGTTAGAAAAACAGACAGAAAAAAACAACAACCCATCTCTAATTGAATTCAGTAGGAGCTCTAAGGAACAGACTATGCCTCTAGATAAAGGTCTTGCTACTATCCAACAAATATAGTTGTGAAGGAATTACTTCTCCCCTAGAACAGGAAGGCTGCGATCTGCTCCAGCCTCACCCTGTGGAATGCTGCCGCCCCCTCCGCATCAGCTCCCTTGTTAACCCCGGTAACTCCCTACTCACTGCAGTCCCTTTCCGCTCGCGGGGCTGGGGGGGAAGCTCCTGCTTTCTTCTATGGAGTGGACTTCAGAAAGATCTAAGGAGGGCATACAATAGCACGGGGAACTTTGATCCCATTTATTTAGACGTCATGACCTTGACCTATCTAAAGAGCTTAAGATTGTTCCAAGAAAATCTACATTTTTCACCTTTTTACTTTAATCTTTAGTCAAGAAAACTGTTGCCTCCCTCGCCTTGATCTGTATTCTCAGGAAACGTAAAGGAACCCTGAAGATGGTGACCGTCTTCCTTAAGAACAGAAGGATCAAAGAAATCTCGGATGAAAAATGAATTAAAACACCAGGTTGGCTCAGCACTTCAACCCGCGACACTGACTCCGTCACCGGAGCGATGTCTAAAGCAGAGCCACGTTTGTTCTGCAGAGGCACGTTACGAGCGAATGCCGAACTGCCGAGCAGACCGCGCCGCAAAACGCTGGCCCCGCTGGCAGCGGCTGCTCCGGGGGGGTCAGGCCGACGTTCTGAGAGCCAGGGAGGTTCAGCTGAGCCGTCGCTGCTGCGTGGCGGAGCAGAAGTCCGGCAGGGCAGCCAGCAGCGGGCCGCCCAGCCCTTTCCAGGCACCCAACGCTGTGCCCGCCGCCGCGTCCCTCCAACACGGCGGCACCCCGTGCCGCAGCCCAGCGGGGCCGAGCCGTGGCCGCGAACCCGAAGAGCCTCTCTCATTTCTCCCTGCTCGACGGCCTCAGGGTGCTGCCCGTGTCTCGGACAGACAGACACGCGTATTCCTTTCTTTTGCGTGAGTAGAGTAACGGCACTACACCAGGGAAGGGGGTGCTCCTTGCCCCTCACCTCCCTCTCGGCACCTTCCGTTACTTTTCTACCTGAAAACGGCTCATAAAACCTGAATCCCCCACCCAGGGTTCTTTGCAGCTGAAGGGAAATAGCCGTTATGGGCAGATTCATTTATCTTGCTTACTCCAAGTAACACTGTATTTCATCGAGTAGCATCGAAGTAGCCCAGTAAGACACATTCCTCAAATAACGTGATATTGAACCATACGGGTGGTTTTTTTCCTACGAGTATACCAAAGCTCTCTTACACCTCCTTGACATCTTACAAGAGTCACAGGAGATTTTCCCACAGCACTGGATGTCCCTAGTATTTTGAAAGAATTTATTTAAAAATACTTAAAAAAAAAAAAAAAAAGCCAAAGGGGAAGAATTTCTCAGAAAGCCAACCAAACTATTAATTCTCAGTATGTGATTTAAAAAAAAAAAGATAGGCATCTTGAACCAATTAAACTCACTTTTCTCTGTTGCAGTCAAAGCCAATTCTTGATACAGAGCTTTTCTTTTGTTTTCAACTCTCATTTCTTTCTTGCTTTGGCAGGAAAATATTTAAGCAATTTTTCTTTATCAAGGGAAAAATGTTTTACCTCTGTTTCCTTCAAACTCAAAAATGGTTACACTCAAGCAAAGTTAAAAAAAAAAATAAATCACACAACAACATCCAGGCAATGACAAGCACAGAACTTTTTCCGCTATGACAATAACTTTCTAAAAGTCACGAGAAGCTGAACTGAAAGTATGTCAGCGATTTCTGCTGCTCCTGCTCTCCTGCCAGAGACAGGACTGGATGAAAATATCTAGACCTTGAGAGCTTTTCAGTTCAGGAGGCAGCAATTATGAATTCAAATTCAGACCTTCATCAAGATGACACGACTAGAATAGACACCCCACACCAGGCTGGACAAACTGTAAGTGTGAGTCACGAGCAGGAGGAGTTAGGACCAGTAATTCATGACTTTTATCTGACCACTGAAAGCCTGGACTCACCTAATCTCTGTATCACTGCTACCGAGGACAAAGCGTCACCCTGTGAATTTAAAGTTGTGGTTCCCAAAATCAGATTAGTGAGACCAGGTGGTCCCTGGAGCTTCCCTCCATGAAACACAGGGTGATGCTTTGGCCTGTTTGCTATTACCCAGAATTCGTGCAAAGGCACATTCATACCTTCCCAACGCTTCTTTTCCAAGTTGTTAATATTATCTGTTCATACACGTGAGGAAAGGTAAGATGCACACAACTGTAAATAGAAGGGTAGAGGTGTCAGTGAGATAACGACTTCGTAGGGCTGTGACCTGTGAAGTTTGAGTATCCAGAAGCACGAAGAACCTGCCTCGCCCCAGTACCCTTAATAGTCCCATCTGAATTGTGAGAGGTGGTGGAAAGCCCTTTTCATTCTTAAAACAAGGGAGGGGTAAGATATAGGGTTGTACAAGCATCAGCTCGTTACCTTCTAAACCCCTTGCCACATATAAGGTCTCTTCTTGAGTCAGCAGCATTCTGTGCTGATTTTCTCTGCTATTTCTATTGCACATACTGTAGTTTCTTGTATTAAATGTGAGTTTTAGAGGTTCACTTTTGCATCTTACTGTCAACCCCCCCCACACACACTTTGTTTTTTATAGAAAGCACTTTTATTCCCTTGGATCTACAGCACTATTGAGTCTTTACTGACATTGTTTTTGGTTTTGCTCTCTTTTATCTTTTTAATGGTATTTCCTACCAAATTGACTTGCAGAAGTTAATACTTTGACAACTAAAGAAGCAGGTATGTCCGAGTTGCCATCTTGCAGTCAGTTTTTCCTGAGGCAAAAAGGAGTGCTTTCCCACCGATTTGTTTAACTTTTTGCCTACCTACCTGCATTTCAAAAGCTATCTTTAAGACCCTTTTATGGACATAGAGCTCTTAAGCATTTAAGAAGCTTCACAAGGATTTAGCCATGCAATTCATATAGTCTCTAATAGAAATTATGTGGTTAATTCCCCATGCAATCCTTTTTTTTTTTTTTTTTTTTTAACTATAGCTGGGCAATTTGTATTTGCTGAAACGTGGCCAAAGTTCTCTGTTAACCGTCAGTAGGGGAATTATGAAACCTCTTTGCGCAGTAACTCACTTTTATAGAACTGAGCCCACGTTGCTCTTATCTTTCCATATTAGGCCAGATATGTTGTGTCAAGCATTTCAACCTCTAGCTTCTATCAAAAGATAAATGACAGCTGTCTCTGAATTAACGGGACATGAGAGCAGATCACTGCTCTGCACCCTGCACCCTATGGAATGTTTAAGTATGCACTCACCTGACCTTGCTATTTCCACTTTTCCAATTTGTTTTCTGGTGATTGAGAAAGGTGAGGGAAGAGTTTGGCATGCATGCAAGTTTTTTCTGTCAAACACCACTGTACCATCCATGGGAAATTGTCTCTGTCCCTCTAATACCAACAAGGTATTTTAATAAAAATAGGTCCTGTTAAAAAAAAAGTAAGAATCTCTGAACTTCATAGGATTAACTTTGATTCTTAGTCTTCTCCTGTTATGCCCAATCATATTTTTGTTAAATATCTTCCTGTGAGATACTGTGGCCTCAGTTTTGTTAACCTGGATAAACCAGGAGGTGTTTCATTGGGTACAGTATAATAACACACTCTATCTCACACACACCCCCCAAAAAGAAAAAAGATTAGAAATTATTGTCTTGAAGAGTTTCTGAAATAGCAGGCTGAAATTATATTACTCTAGATTTTGTGTTGCTAACCAGATTCTTGACCAGGCAGCAAATAAGAACTTGAACCAGCAACCACATATATTTTATGTACAATAGATATTGTGAACACATAGATGTTTATATATATGTAACATATATGTATTTTTGTGTGTGTATAGTATTAAAATATAAATAATTATTTGTATTATTTTTATAGGTTCCAAAGTAAAGTTGTGAAGAAGCTCAGCTTAAAAGCAAGACTTGGAGGAGTAGACTAAACCAGGACTTGTCTCTAAAAACAAATGTGTAATTTTATCCGAATGTCCCAGTGTGAAAATAATTACTATGGGGGCCTTAATTAGGATAAACAGGACACCAGTAAGCTGTCTAAACAGTGTGTTCCAGACTGCAGAGTATCCTTTCCAGTATAGCTGGAGCTCCAGAGGACGACTCTTTGGGAACACGAGCCCCAAAGCTGCGCTGGGATACCAGCTTGCACTGGTTGTGATGGACAGAGAAAAGTGAGCGTTTCAAGACATTCACAAATACACTTCAAGCAGTAACGTCTCTCTCACAGGCAGGATGAAGGTGATGGGCCAACCTGAGCCTCACATTTTTAAAAGGTCAGTCATCCAATTGCTCCTGCAAAAAATGTCACAGTACTTGCATTCCTAATTTTAACACACAGCTGTTACAACAACTTTCCAAAGTGGGTATTTATGTGTTTGACTGACTGGATTTCACCTTCTGTTACATCAGTCATATCCTAGTCAAGACAACTAAGACAAAGCAAAATATATCTGGTGTAAAAGATAGGAGAATCAGACATGTAAGCTGATTTTTTGAGAATAAGGTACCTAGTTTACAGTCTCTGAGCTTATAATACGGATGCTGAAAGAGGTATGAATTTTTGTATGTAAGTTTCTATGCATGAGTTTTTAAACAGTATTCTAGACACCTTTTTCTTTTTGAATTCCACTCTATGGCAATATGAGAAACAAAAATTTCCATATAGATGGAGATATAGGCAGAGTAAAAGTGTGTGGATGAGGCCAGAATTAGAATAAACAGAGGGTTTCATTTTTCAGTGATCTGAACTTGACATTTTCATAAGCTTCTCTTATGGTCCATAAACAAAATAAGTACAGAATCAATGTGTGCTGTTTTTATAGCCAGTCTCAGAGGCTCAATACAGAAGAATGACATTTGGCCTCATCAGAATAAGAAACTGGCTCTGTATGTACCTCTGGTGCCTGTGCTCACTTGTACACGTCTCCTGAGCATTGCAAGTGTACTTCTGAACTGTAGAGAATGCAGAAAACAGAGGTTTTCATCTCTATGTGCAATCTAAGGCTTTTTGCTTTCTCTTTAACCATCTGAATGCAAAACAATATGTATTATTTTTATCCACTAAAGTATGTCATGGCTACATGTGTGTAGGTATTCTTCTGTGAGTGGAGCGTACTAGCCACGATAGAAATACAGTACTGAAAATGATTAAACAGAGACTTCAGACATACACATGATTCAGTATTGGAAGAACACTGTTTATTCAAGTTCTTCATATGACTTTAGTGTTCTAACAATTAGTTCATGTGATTTATGGAACTGGTAACTTCAGCAAGGGTGCAAATAGCTGCAGCTTTGTCGGTTCTAATGAAGCTAAAATTCGAGACCAGATTCACACACCAGATTCAAATGTGACCTGCTGCTCTGTAAAAGACCCTTATATTTAGGATACTGGTATGAATACTAGGTGCTGTGCTACCTAAATCACACTAACAGCACAAAAATAAACCAACAGTACAGTAATTAAAAGCAGAAAGGTGCAGAGACAAATCATAAACTGCTTTGCTCCTCAGTAGCACCAAGTGGAGCTAAAAATTTGTGGTCTGTTTTTATGTGTTTGTAGCCTGAAGAATACTGCAGCATTTCATAAACAATATGTGTACAACACCCTGAAATGACATTGGTGGGGAATGGTGGCCAAACCTTAGCCTAACGCCATAAGCACAAACCCCATTTTTTAACAATAAGTAATGGAAATGCGAGTATCCACACCAAACCAAAGGAACCGTGTCATTGTGAAGTGCCATGGGAAAGAGCCAAAGGTCCAGCCTCAAGCCTGGGCACCAGCAGATGTCAACACAGTTTGAAAGAAGTAAACCAGCTGACTACAACCAGCATTGTCCTTTTCAGGAATGAAAGGGAGAAATGAAATTTAGACCCAAACTCAGAGTTTGTCCATGCGAATGGACATCTTTACGCAAGTCCGCATTCGAGCTTTTTTTAAATCCTTGCAGGAATTGGTCACTAGTGTTTGACTCATTACCAACGTATCATGAAAAAAGCCTGCAGTAATAGTTTCTTTGTGCTCTGTTCTTCTCTCTAGAGTCACAAATGTTAAGAACGTCGTGTAAATTTGATTTTTCTTTGAATTGAAATTGAAAAATGACCTCAGACACTGAACTGGCATTCACTAGATGAGGACGTACACCCAGGCCTGTCAGAGACCTTCTGCACCGCTGGCTCCCCGCGAAGCCTCTGCAAGAGGCATGGCTCTGATCAGAGGATGACTTCGGCGAGGAAGAAGGGTGGCGGAGAGAGAGCAGATGCATGCGTATGCTTAGGTTATTGCTCCAGCAGGCATTTGATGTTTCCATACATACAATTCCTGATAGAGTTTTGCTGGTGGTGGAGGTTTTTTGATCTGCATTTGTGTCAGACTTGGCTCAGGCTGTTTGTTATGGGCCACATCACCAAGATAAATTCAGCTTTGCTCAGAGTTGGGTTGTGATTCTTGTGCTATCACATGTCTTTCTTAAACAAGGGATAGTTTCTACCTTTACTCAAAAAAGTAAAAAGTATGGTTTTGGTAACAGGGAAAAGCCTAGAAACTGCTAGCACCAAGTGCTTAAAATCATAAAGGGAAAAAATGATTGGTTTTTATTCTCATAATTTTTAAGCCATGAGATCTTACATTTAAGTGCGACAAAGGGAAACACATAAAGAATAATGAATGAAAAGAGGAGAGTCTATCTGGTTAGTTAAATTGTCCATGTTCCAGCTTTTCACCCCTACTCTGGGGTCTGAGTAAGAACATCCTGTATAACATTTCTTCCCTTAAGGTAAAACATAAACCAGGAGCAGTTTCACAGAGGAACAGCAGTCTGTTGTGAGCCAGCGAGACGCCTTTGGAAAGAACACAAGAGTGAAATTTTGTGAAAAGCTATCCTTATTGACTTGTTTCTTATTCTGCAGTATTAAATAAAAAACTTATTTCCATTTTGCTTTTTCCAATCACATTCAAGGTGTGACAGGCTTTTTTTTTAAAACCTCGCTCTCCTTCCTGTGATATTCTGCCACTTTCTCGCCGCTTGATTTGGCAATGCCAGTCATCTATTATCGCACGACCCTTTGACACCGCTGCAGACTTCACAGCGTACCCGCGTGTATCCTCTCCGCAACCTGGCAGAGCGTACCTGCCGGACTCTCATTCAGAAATCTCTAGTTTGGGCCGGGGGGGTCAGGATGCGCCTGTGGGGAAAGGGCAGGGTAGAGAACCCTTGAAGAAGAGGTGACCCCAGCTTTTCCTGGCCGCCTTCCGCTAGCCAGCACGGCAGGAGAGGTCTCTGCACCCCCCGATGCACCACTCCTCTTTTGCTCCTGCGCAAACACACGGGCAGGCGAACAGCGAGGAATCACGGAATCATAGAATTCAGCGAGGAACAGCGAGGAAGAGTGCTTCTTGCACCCGTTAAGGAATTAACGGGATGTAATCTAGCTCTATGTAATTAGCCAGCGATACTCGTTCGCTCTACAGCGATCACTATTATTAGCGAGAATAAGCAGCGGGGGGGGAGATCGGCAAGCCAGCCTTTTTTCCCAAAGGCTCTCGGTGACAGCGGCCAGCCGCCGGCGTGCAGCCCCGTCCTTCAGCCGCCGGCCAGGGCCGCCGGTGAGCCTTCTGCTGCCCCAAAGGGACAAACGGGGGCAACGGTGGTTTTCTTCGTGGTACTGCTGCTGTTTCGCAGGGTGTAGCACCGACTAAAGAAACGCGCCAGTGCAGAGGGAAGTAAATAAAGCATCTGGGGAGTGGAGAGGGAAATTGTATAAGGAGGAGCCTGAGGTTTTTCCTCCAAGAGGTGCTGTATACGCATCCACAAGCTCAATATATCTCTCTAGAAGGGATGACTGCGCGAGAGAGTGCAGAAGTGCTCTTCAGAGTTATGCTGAAGAAAATACCACTTGTGGAAGGGCAAAAGCAACACAATAGGTAAAAGAGAATCCGTCCAGTGGAAGTGGAAATGGGTGTAATGCATCACCAATTATTTTCTGGTGCAGACATTGAAGAGAGATTGCCTGTTCTGACACCTATACACTAGTTGCAGGCTAGATCTCATCTCAGCACAGTGTATCACTGCTATTCAGGCAGCCACTGTAGGCATGAAATTACCTGAAAGACACATCTACAAAGTGATTCCAATGCAGAGAGCTGCCTAAGAGACTTATTATACTGTAATAATATAAATATGTAAACATTACACACTAGAAGTCTTATTGATCCTTGCTACCAAACATGACATCATTATTAATAAAAATGTAATGGGAGAGTTATAAATATGCAAAATAATAGCATATTAACCTAAATAACACCAACAAATTGTACAGCTTAGCATAAAATTGAAAACCACTAACCAAACAGTGTGCGGTTTGTTCATACTAGGAGCAGTCAGGAATCATGCATAATGCAACAGTGCAACTGCTAACAACAGCCTCATGAAGATAATTTAAGCTAGAGCTGGACAAGCTCCAGGAAATCTGCCTAGAGAGTAAATGCTGAGCTTTTCTTCTCTTAAGTGAAAGAGCTCTGAGTTGTTTGGCTCACTGTCCCAGGTGAGTCTTATTATAAGGCAAAGGATCATTTTAAAAGTTAAGGAAAAGATAAACAGCTTATAAATAATACAATTATATGTAGATACATTAAAAAAAAAAGCTAACCCACACACAAAAAAACCCCAAACAACCCCCCCAAAACAAACAAACAACCCCCCCCACCCCAGACAGCTTGGCAAAAGGAAAAAAAAAGCTAGAAAAATGAGGAAGAAGAGAGGCAGTCTGTTGCCAAATGTTATTCATTAGATAACAAGTATTACACTGCAGAAAAGAGTTCAGAGAATGTCAGACAACATAGCAAAGAAAGGTTAGACTATAAATTGTTCAAAGCTGGCATCATATTTTATATCCCTCTAAATACTGAATATTTACAACCTGTAAAAATAACATTATTAGTATAAAAGCATTTCTTATAATAATTAGGAAGAGACACCACTAATGAGAGTGGAGAGCATGCTGCAGTTCAAGCAGAAATAATAGGCTTAAGGCAGAAATGACTTGTGGAGGTTTTTTGCCCAACATTATGCAAGAGGTCAGACTAGCTCCTCCGAATGGTCTTTTCTGGCCTCTGAGCCTGCAAAACTTGGATATTTTAGCTGACAGAGGCTTTTCCTCTCTCTTCATCTTTTTTTCCTTTTTGCAATGGGATGAAGGAAGAGGCATCCCTGAATTCTTAAACAAATACATTAAAAACCCCAGCATTAGTCCTGAGAAGGACTGAGTGAGTCAAGGGCAGTGCAGAGAACCTGAGACCCTGGCTTGGGACAGTGCACTCAGCAAGACTCCTGTCCCATACCCAGAGATCCCACCAGCTGCTGGAAGAACCTGCCATCGGAGGCAGAACTGGCAAGAATGCTTCTGTTTTACTTGGCAACTTTAAGGCCCCAGAGAGCATATTTTATTTTAATTTATTTTTTGCTGTTTCCAAAACATATCTGCTGAAATTTCCATTTAATGAGAAATATGGAAGAAAGATTTAGCTTAGCTGAGAGCAATCAACAGACAGACACACACACAAGACAAAACTAAATATCTTGCAAATCATGATTCCTGTGATTTAGTCCTAATTGGTTTCAAAGCAAATTCTTAACAAGTTTCTATTATTTGCTAACTGCAAGTTACCTAATAACACTTGAAAGGCACATAAAACATTCACTGAAACCAGCCTGAATTTGGAGTTTTTAGTGAAGTGCCAAACTGTACGAGATTTGGAGGACCTTATAATAAAATAATAAATATTAAAAGTTAATTAACACTTTTCTTCAAACCACTGTGAAAATTTTAACTAGGTAATCCTCACTCCCTTCCTTATGTTTAAGTGTTGGCGAACCATCTGGAAAGCAAGTGTGTTTGTTCATGATCATTCCCTTAATGCCATGACTCTCTGAATTCCTACTGTTCATGATGATTTAAATTGTATGCAGTGTTTGCAAATCTCACAATTTTATTGCAGTATTTAGGGTTTATGTTACATCCTTAACGACTAAATCTGTGGGTATCCCAGGTTTTCTTAGGTATTTTCCCAATCTTCTTTGTTCAGGAAGAGAGGACAAAAATAGAAGCAAACACACCCTAAAGTCTCAGAACCCAGAAGAAAAAAGAACCTCGAAACATTTAAGTAGTCCACAGAAAACCTTGTGGTTTCCTAGCATGAAACCCAAGACTTGATGATCCGGGACTGTTCAGAGCATTCAGACAACGTACACGCAGTTCTACGCTAGCGCCCGATGTCGAGCTCTGACTTTACGCACACTCCCACACGCGAAAGCCGCCCTGCCTTGCCGCAGCACCCGCTGCCGCGGTGAGAAGGGTAGGCTGGGAACTCGGACGCAGAGGTGGGAAATGGCTGAGCCTAAGTAGCTGACCAGACCAGGGGTAAAGCAAGGCATAAAGCTCAGTTCTGGTTCTGAAACCAAAGTCCATCCTGAGAACATGCAGTCTTTTTTGCTGCCTTTTTTTTTTTTTGATAAAACACCACTTTTCAGTTGGTATACTCACTACATACTGAAACATTAAGGACATAAATACTGCTGCTTCATCCTATTTGAACATGGAGAGACCTTTTAGTTAAACATTAGTGCTAAATTCTGTCACTTTGGCTTCTTCCCAACTGGTGATTCAGAAATGAAACTTCTTTCAGAGAGAATTTCACAGGCAGCAGGTGATATCCTGAGCTGCAACAGTGTTTGGCGGTTTTGGCTGTTCAATGATTCTCCTTCCTCCCAATGTTCTTAGTGGAGGTGGAGAAGAAAAAAGGAGGAACATGTTACACATCCTTAGTGTTCCTGTTTAGCTTTACAAAAACTGCCGTGGGTGTCTTTGGTTGATGTGCAGCTTTTATTCATAATATCCCCTACTCAATCTTTCCTCAAAGTTCACATCATTTGCATTGCTGGGAGTCTGGCACTGAATTCAACGGACTGGAGTAGTCTTACAGAAGGGACTAGATAAGCGTATAAAAAAAATAATAGTAGGAGTGAAGAAAGAAGAGTTCTTATTTATCCTCCTTAAAAGAGGAACCAAGTGGTAGTCAATGACAGGTTCAGAAATACACCATGAATGTATAACAGATATCAAAGTACATAAATAACCTGTAGAAATAATTGCTAAAGGAGATCACTGGGGACCAAGAATAAATTGAGATTCAGGGAGGGACTTCCCCACAGATAATGACAGCGCTTGCAGTTCCAGTGAGGTGAAACAGCAGAGCCTTGAGCATCTGTGAGCCCAGCGCATCGTCCCCTCCAGCCATGGCCCATGCACATGCCTGCTTTGCAGATGACTGCACTGCCGTTCAACAGTCTCTCTGAAAACGTCAACTGGCATCGAACCTGCCGGCTGTACTTGGGCTCCTAGAACCTGCCATGCTGAAGGAGACCCCCAGCACCCTGCCCCCAGGACACGCGCCAGCTCAGGCTGACACCTCTCAGACTCATCCACAGGGTGTACTTGGGTCTACCTTCAGGCAGCAGCTGGAGAAAACGCACACAGAGGACTGTGGAAGGAATAGGAGCAAATACATGTCAGGGCAAAAGATGGTAAGGAATCAAGGAGGAACTTCTCCGGAAGCAGGTATTTTTGCTTCACTGTTTTTTGGGGTTATCTCAGGGTAACCAGACCAGATGGACCATCCATCTGACATGGGATTGCCATCCCTGTCTTTCTAAATGCTAAACTGACATTTGACAGAAAAACATGTTATACTTCCTCTACTAAACGATTCCATTTATCAGTTTTAGGGCTCTAATATCCTCTTAAGTGCCAGGTATAAACGTGCTACAGAGCATGGCATGCTTTTCTTTGTGGGTTGACAGTATACTGGAAGATCATTCTCAAGATATAAGGGTTCAGTTTTTGCAGATGGGGACCAAGATGACTTCACCTTTTCTCCGTCAACCTTTCCACATAATGTATCATAGCCTATTCATCATGGTTACCACATCTGAGACAGGGACTGCACACTAACTAAAGCGTTTTAAACAGTAAGTTTGGTAGAATTGCTCATTTCCTCTAAACCATAGGCAATTGCCATCAAGGAGCTCAGCACTGTAAAAGGGTGAGATTTTATCTTGCAAAGAACAGAGATGGCACTCATTATCATGCTTTTTGAATTTTTATATAATGAAAACTAAGTTGAAAGGGATTAAAATTGTATGTTTGCCATCACAGCCAATGCTCCCCATACACACGCGTACATACACGTGTGTATGTGTGTGTATATATCTGTATAGGCTCATGACTGATTCTCTTCTGTGCTTTTAACAGGAACACATCTTTGAGAGGGCAGAACAGCTTTCATTAAAACAAGGATTTCAAGATTAGACGGTGCAGTATTGTGCCGCTCTGAAGCCCCCAACAATGCAAGAAAACATACATTCCTATATTATTCTGTGTCACGGAGTTTATCTTCTTGGATTTCAGAGCATAAAAGGAAAAATTTGCAATAGGCACAGCTCCACTTCAGCATCTGAACAAACATGAATGCTGCAGATAGTTAGGGCTAAATCTTGCTATTGATTTCAGCAGGAGTTTCAGTAATAACTCTTAGACATATTAAATCCTGCATTTTAAACACAGTTTTAATTCTCATTTTCACATTTGCTTTCTGCTTTAACAAAGATTTTCCTTTTATGTATTGTAACATGAAAAAAGAAGTTTTTATCCCCCTTCATCTAACTACCTGGATTTCAGCAGAATATGTGATGTCTGGGTCCAGCCTTACACACTGCTATAACTGCTCAAATGCCAGAAGAGCCTGATGTGGCTGTTCAGCAAGGCTTCTTTATGTACAGTGGAGGAAGTGGATAATGAAACATCTGAGCAAAGGACTTGTGCCAAGTGATAGAAATTTGTTTCCTGTGTATTCCCTTAAATGAATTGTTATTAAGGTAATATGTAAGTACTATGCATTTTTCTTAGAGTGATCATGACATTTGATATTTTTTTTTTTCCACAAAAATGTCTTATGAAATTTGTCAAGATGTCAGGCAAAATGTAAACCACAACTTGTGATGAAGCATTTATTTTCTTTCTGCATCAAAAATTGTAAAGCCACACTTCCAAAGGAGAAGAATAAAAATAGCACTAGCAACGTTTTACATGGCAACTGTGCATGCTAAACACAGGGCAAAACCTTTGTAGCCTCTTGCAAAGCAAAACAATGTTGCTGCACACAGGCAGTCAGTAGTGCTGTAACTATGGCTTGTACACTAAAATATACTCTAACCGCATGGGAGTTCCTTTTGGTAGAAAAGAAGTATCAACCTTTGTTCACAGTTTTTGAACCTGGCAATGATCTGATGCAATGGGGCTGGTATTGAGAAGGGGAGGGACTACATCTCTTCTGTTAATGATTTCTGGAATGTGGTGAAAGGCATCCAGAAAGGAAGACACGCTCCTTCCTCCACCTCTGCTACTGCTGCATGTAAGGGAAGAGAGAGAGGTCTGTCTGCTGGTTTTCACGCTACCACAAAAGGGGCCTTTAAAGACTGACAATTAAAGCCCAATCAAGACTGCATCAGCATTGCTACTAACTGATGTCTGGAGAGACACTCTGTCAACTGTGAACTTGCCTTTGGCTCTTTGCTCTGCTCCTCTCTGCCTCTGAGGAATGCAGCTGGCATGTTTTCCCAAAATGCTTGTAGTAAATAAGTATGTAAGCAGAGCCTCTGTAGTCCCACAGAGACAGGCAGGCTTGTGTTCTTCAGTCTGTCTACTAAGGAGCAGTGAAAGCTGGCACAGGGGAAAGTCCAAGTATGCTCATAAATAATCTTGTTAGTATTACTTGTGGTATTCACTGTACCATTCTGTCTTTCTCAGCTTGATGAAGAGACTCTTTGGAAAACTAGCTACCTCCTCGCCCTTTCCCAAATTACTTACCTCTCTTGCCCCATGCCTTCTTAGGCTTCCCTACTCCCACTTCTAACTCTCAGGCTGCCTCTAGCGCTGCTCTTCATGTAAGCCTGCACTGAAATTCATTAATGCCTAGTACAAAGAAACCATCTCAAAGACGCTGCAGTACATGTTTCTTATGCATTGGTACAGAGCATTAAGGACAAAGGCACATTGTACAGTAACGTGATTGGTTTTATTCCCCTGTTTATATCCTAACAAAAGCTGGAAATTAGCTTTCAGCTCATTTCTCTCCTGCCTTTTGCAGGCCGGCTTTGCAATATTTCTAGAGGACTCTTGAACACCTTACGGGCACCTGAGAGCCAATCGTCTCGGTGCTGCAGCAACTTCTGGCACGCAGCTTACCGCATGCCTGGAAAGGCAGGTGCATACAGCCGTGAGCTCCTCTCCCCCCCAGCCCGCGCCAGCCGGGTTTGATGTATCGCCCACGCGCAAGGCCTGGAGGATGGGGCTGCTCCAACAAACGCGCCAGGGAGCAGCAGGAGCAGCGCCGCTCCGCAGGGAAGCACGAGGGAGCGACTGAGGGCAACCAGGGCACGGGCAGTGCCCTCCCTGCCAGGGCACCCTCCTGCGCTGCCTGAGCGCCTGGGGATAGCCACCAGGGTGAGAGAGCCCGGGCTGGGCTGAACTGGGGCTCCCGGGGCGCGGGCAGGGCCGGGGGAGGCAGCGTGCAGGCAGGGGAGGGCCAGCAGCCCCGGTGGCGGTGCCCTCGGGGCCGTGACGAGGGGCTCTGCTTCTCCGAGGGTCGCTGCTGCTAGCCCCCTCCCTGCCCCCAGAACAGAGTTGTCTCTCCCCGGCGGGTTTCAGCTTTGCTTTGTGCCAGTCGAGCGACGCTGGCCACACGCGGCGACTCTGATGGGTTCAAATTTTCCATCTGTTCTCCTCCACTCTTCACCTACGCTCTGAATCGTGAAGGCAGCCACATGAACTTGCTGATCTACATGTCTAGACTGAAATTAGGCACAAGTATGTGCTTTATTCACCTCATTGCTTCTGCCCGCCAGCAAGGCTTTACTTATAGGTAGTTGAACCATATCTGCAAACCCTATGGTGCCACTGGCAAACCAGGAGGGGGCAAACTCACATGCCCTCATGCTCCAGAAAGTCTGCAAAGACAGAAGTGAAGGCATCCACAGCTAAACATATGCACCTTCCAGGCCCCAGACTCCTGAAAAGAGATTTGTGCCCCTTTATGAGGCAACCTCAGTGGCTGGTAGGCTGTTGTGCCATCGATATAGGTCATGTGTTAGAGAGATAAATTAGCCATCTACCTGGGTATAGAAACCCACTGCACCACAAATGCACAGTGCGTATATCATCGTTCCTGTAATAGCACATTAGCATTCCCCTTCGAGCAGTAGTCTGTGTTATGCCCATTTTTCATATCACACATCCTCTTTTGTAACACCTGAAAGCATTTCTTTACTGCCGGGAAAAAATAAAAGACACCAGTATTACAATGCACGCTTATTTTCAGGCACCTGCACAATCTGATGTTTTGACATTAAAAGTCTCTGGCAATCAGTTAGTCATTTCACAAAGACTGAATCAGCGCTGTCAAAGATTTATTGTTTTAAGTCCTTCCTATCAGACATCCATTCACTTTGCCAAGCAGTGTCTTTTAATAATTCTGTTCAGACTCTCAGCACTGCTGCTGTCACTGCTGTTCTTGCACTATAAGTACAATCAATAGCTGGACGGACAAAAATTAAATCATTTAATGGATTCTGGTTGAGCTGATTTAGGTCACAGAGTTGCCCAATGCTTCTGGCAGCCAATATTATTTCATATTCCTGTATTGTCGTAATAATGCACATTTCCACTTGGTTGCTATCCTATGGCGTGTCATAGCAGAAGATGTGGGCTGGCTAGATGATTGGGTGGAGTCATGAGAGAAGCCTCTGATACATCTGGTCAAAACCACACAGGTTTCTTTTTGCCTTCTTGGTTACTACAGGTAGCAGTCAGAATTGTTTGTCTAAGCATGCTCCTTCCTTTCTCTGGAGAGGATCATGCCTGTTTGACAAGGGTGCACGTTCTTACTTTCTCAATATGAGCCTTGATAATGCAATATAATCCTATGACAGAGCACACAGGTCTTAGTTTCCATACCTTAGCTCACACGGAAAAGGCAGCACTTGCCAAGAACTGCTGCACTATAGGGAAAGCAAAGGCTGAAGCTATTTCTTCTCCTGACTTTAGTAAAAATGGAGTCATAATCCTGGAGTCATGATAGGCAGAATTACCCTAAGCTGCCTAGATCCTAGCAGAGCATGCACTCCTGGGGTGTTGAAATAAAGATGCCTGGAATTTATTGTTGGAATTTGATTGCTGGAAGTCAGAATAGGACCATCCCCAGCCGTGTGTAAATTCACTGGATCATGCATGGGGCTGCTGTAAATTAACCAATAGAACAAGAGTCATCCTTTTTCCAGCTGTTGGCTTAGCAGAACACAAGGGTGATTTAAAGGCCTCTATGTTCTGGTATTGTTCTCTGGTGAAACCACAGAACTATTTATCCCTCCCTTGTATTGTAAGGAAAAAATTAAAAAAAAAAAAAAAGATACAGAAATCTGACTGGCAGTGAGGTTTTTGGATGTTACCAAAAATAAGACATCTATGTCCTTTAATGTGCTCAGAGCTCTTGATCTGAATGGAATATCTGAGAAAGTCCATGCAGCTACAGTGAGCAAGTTTGTTGCCACAGCAGCCAGAAGCTCCCGTTCAACACATTTCCTTACCAGGAGTCTGGCAGCAAAAATTATAGCTGCTCTATGTTGCTAGAAAGCCTGTGGGAAGCTGAGGCAGAAACACCTGAGAAAGTTTTTGAGTTGCATAAAAGAATGTAGATACACAGTTGAAGCCAATAAGTGATGAATCCAGCTGAGAATGTGCTAAATATTATGGTCTACTACAGAAATACGTAATTGTAAGCATGCTTATTACACTACGCATAATCAGGGATTTTTTTACAATGTTTTATTTACTTGATGGCATGCAATGGTTTGGAGTAAATAGGCTTTTTAATCTGTTTCTAATTGGCATGTTATACTTCTGAATCAGGAATAAAAGGAATTAATAAATGTTACAAAAATTGGATTGAATATAAGATAAATTAGAATAGAGCCATTACAGTCCTTTGAGTAAGTATTTAGAAATTAAATTATAAATATATTTGAAATGTTAATCATCTACCCAACAGGCTATAACAGCTTGCAGTGCACCATTATAATTTGTCATGTAAATCCATATTTAGACATGGACTAAAAGGGGGTGGGGGTGGAAGGTACTGTACTGTGTATGGGAAGTCATAGCTGTTGCAGAAAAACATTGACTCTCCTTAATAATTTCACAATCTACTCAAATCCTGAACAGAGGAAAACACCAAGAAAATCTGTAGCTGGCCGCTACAATTTCCTTTTAAAAAAGCGCTCCTAGCATAACTTACGAAGACAAGTTAAAAAAGCCAGATTAGATCATGACCAATAGAAGAGGCCAAAGGTACTCAGTGACACAAGGCTTTACGTATCTTGGGTGCATCTATCTAATTACCAGTCTCACTGAGCACAGCCGTCGAGTCTGCCTCTCCTCACGGAGCCCTGATGAGCCACAGAAGTGTCGCTTTCCTCGGTTCACAGACAAGAAACGAAGATATACAGGGGGAGATCTTTCAGGAATTTCGGCAGCTCGATCTCCCCACCACCCCGCGGTGCCCGCTCGATTCCCACCTTACCGGACACGTCCTCGTGCCGCTGCTGTTCCCGTTCCCAGGAGAGGCAGCCTGGGCAGGCAGGCGCCTGCTCTCGGCACACGCGGCCCGAGCAGCGGCCCCCGAGCAGCGGCCCCCGAGCAGCTCCGCTGTGGCGCGGGGCCGAAAGCAGCGGACCAGCCCTTCGTTGGAGGCTGCCCTGCACAGAGGAGCTAAAAATGGTTCCCTGCTGGCTCTGTAACTCGGGGTCTCTGTAGCCTGAGGCAGGGAGCCGCTTAATGTTGTGATTCCCTGATTCTGATGCAGTGCAACGGGCAGCAGGTAGGAAACCACTAAGGGCACAAGAAGGGGAAGGGGTTTTGGCCTTGCGTGTTATCGACGTCAGTACTTTTATTGAAAGCCTGCTGATATTTGATGTTACAGACTGCTGAGTAGAAGATGAAGCCTTTTTATGTAACATCTTAGGTGTTGCACCCCCATGGTTGCGGAGGTAATCATGCAAACACAGATCCCAAAGGCTTTTTTAAAAAGGTACAGACCTTTATACACCTGACTGTTAAAGCAAACCCTTGGTTTGTTTAGAAAACGAGCAGTTAGTTGCATTGCTACTTCCTCGTATCCTTTCTATTGACAGGTTGTGCCATTAAGGCTTTGATAACAGCTAACCAGCTCTCCTCTAGTGACAATCAGCATAAGTGGATGTTCCTTTACTGACTGTTGTCTAACAAAATGAGGACCCAGCTCCCACTGCTTTGATACCAGTAAGATAGTAAATGATCACTACTTCATATCTCGGCATTGTATGAAGAAGATGTATCTCCTGTTCAGGCCAACATCTGGGTACAGATCAAGAGCTGAGATATAGTAAAGAAGAGATGCATGAAATGATGCCTGCTGCCAAGCATCACTTTAGGCTTTCAAAGTCAGAACAGAAATCTTGAAAATACTTATTTATTTTTCAGCTGTCCCTAGAACTACCTGTGGTTCAAAACTGTCTAGTTTATTACTGATACAAGCCCATAGGTCTCTGCAGCAAGACACACCTTGATTACTTGATTACCGAGAGCATCCCAACACTCAGCTTGTGCTACTCATATATACGGTAAGATTCACCTATCTCACACACCGAGATTAATTTTGGATCCGAATATGATTACTGCATCCTGACTGCTCCACAGCTGGTGTCTAGAAGGTGAAGGACAGAGCTGACGTCTACCCTCTGGCCAAAGAGATTTGACCACTTGTGTCCTCCACAGTGCCCTCTCTGCTAGAACGTAGACCATTCAATGTGTTGAAGAATGTAAGAGAGACTTGTCCACTACATAGGATACTGGGTATTTAACAGAAAGGAAAGGGGAAAGCAAGGGAAGCCATGACTCTCCACACCTTGCTGGACTGAGTGCTTAATATAAAAGTCCCCAGGGCAGAAACTGGAAAAAAGCTCCCACCTTGTGCTGAGTGCCCCTGTCACTAGGGCTGGTACTGTCTAGATCAACAGACAAAGTTACTGCTCCACACCATGCTGAAGTGTGTTGGTAGGACAGATTGAGAGTTTTGCTTCTATAGCATCGCACTGCTACTAGCAGGATTATTCTGCTGGGTTCAAAACCCCTCAGGCAGTGGGAGAATCTAAATGTTGGTCTTTGTCACTAAGAGTCTATGCTACTTGGCATGCCTTTGGCTAAAAAGGACATGCTGCTCCTGTTCTGTTAGCCACGTTTTATGCACAGTCTGTTTTTGAGAACGCCTGTGAAATCAAAGCCCTGTGCTTCGGAGGTGACAAGACACTAACCAGGTAAACAGGCCTGAGAAAAGTGCCAGGCCACTCAGTGATGTCAAGACCAAAGCAGTTACGCACAGACTGCAGAGCAGACGTGAGTTTTACTGACAGGAATTTTGGTTTCTATGTTCTTTAGATACCTCCAAGGCTGCAGCAGCTGCAATCATTTATGAGAACATAGGTTTTGGATCTGGGAGCCTAGCACAGCGTTTTAGGAGAAAAGGACCATTTATAAGTCACCCCTAAGTGACTGGATTCCGCTAAAAAGCACTAAAACACCAGAGTCCCTCTGTGGATCCTGCCCTAAAGCAACAGTCTTTAAATTCCTTCCTACCCCTGAGCCTCCCAGGGGGACAAGGCAATTATTTACAAAGTCAATTAGCCCATGACAGGGAGGATTTTTTTGTATCCTTTTTCATTCCCAGCTCCTCTCCTGTGCCTTTCTTCAGGACTTGTGCATTTCTTCACTCTGCTGCCTAAACAATATACACCAGGCATATTTAAGTTCACCATTCCCCAGGGGGAACTCTTGCAATTAACTTGCTGTCCTGGTGTGTGGATAAGTAAATTGGGAATGGACAAACAGCTGATTTGTATTTATGGTGAGCAACTCCTGTGAAGCCTAAAAAGAAGTATTATGAGTAGGAAAAAAAACAACCAACCAAACAACAAAAACACAAAGAAAAAGAAAACCTACTTTAGTAAGAAATGTAGATTTTAGAATGTCTGATGAAGCCTTAGACCAAGTCTTCAGGTTGAGTTCACTGGTGTAACTCAGATGACTTCAGTTTTTATCAGAGATTTTGCATTCAGAGAAATTGTTCCAATTTTCCCCACCCGTAGATCTGAGGTCCTGTTTACAGCACCTAATTTTTAAAGAGCAATATCCAGGAATCTACCTCTGCAATGTTCTGCTTGTGTTTCAGGTTTGATTAAGTAGGGGAAGGTTATTGTAATATCCTCAATGTATATGGTGTTGGTTTGTCAGAAGTTGAACATTTTCTTTCTGCTTTTTACTTCATTTTACAGTTCCCAGCTGATAGAAACTTTCATGTCTGGTCTCGCTGTTGGTTCAGCAGCTCCAAAACTCAAGATGTAAGGTTTGTGTTTCCTTAGAAGGCTGCATGCTGTGCTCCTAATAGTAATACCTTACTCTTGCTCACCCTGACAGGAATATTTAAATGCCTCCATCACTGACAAAGCTCAAATCAAATCAGATACTAATCAAAGGGTTCATTTTTTTTCTCTTTTCTTTAATTTGAAAGAGCTACAACAATCAAATAAATTCAGCAAGAGAAAAATCAGTCCTGTTGAAGAAAATTCACATCAAAATTACTGGAGATGTTTTTGCCAAAGGCAGTGCCCACATCACTCTCTTCTACCCTATTATTTCTCCTATCTTCCTCCATTGTGTGAATTAATTCGTGGATCAGAAGGGCTGGTCCAGAGGCCATGTAATTTCCTGGCTTTTATGGGAGAACTCCTGAGAAAGCACCAGTGGCTCAACACCTAAAACTGACCCAGAAAACACAGCAAAAGCTACGCTTGTAGAAAGAGAACCAGCTTCGTAAAGAGCCGGGACCCCAAAAGCCTGTGTGTTTCACCGGAGTAAATATGAATGTTAGTCCCTCTAGCAGGAGAAGTTACAAGACAATACTGTATCTCATCCCTAAAATGTAAAGTGGTTTCCTCTCAGCCCCTTGTATTTGCACAGAGCCCCAGCCCTTGGACTGACATGGCAGGAGTAGCTCTGCCTAACAAGGGAAGCCCTCTGCAAGGCTCTTTCTCCTTATAGGCAAAATAATGGAGAATGGTAGAATGAATGCTTACACACATATACATGTGCACACACACAGTTACACAGACAGGGGATGATTACTTCAGTACTTCACAGCACTCCCCACCTCTTCATCTCCCCCCGGTTTCTACTGGTTAACATCAAGAAATCCATCCTAAAAGAACATTTTATTCTATCCTGCTGCTTGGACAAGTAGACAACACTACTGTGAGAAGGATGCAGTTTTCAGTGCCCATCATTTTATCATCTAATGAGGGACAGAATAAGTCAGTGCCAGTAGCAGAAGTCAAAAATAAGCTCCACACACATACGGACGCTGATTCAGAGAAGTTTTCCCCTTCCCACACCAGGGGTGGGTGAGGTGCTGGGTGCTCCAGCCCCACATAAAAGACCCCACTGTGACATTTTCATTTGAAAGAAGACCAGCTGAGAGTGCAGAAAGGCACACACACAGGTTTCCTCTCCCACATTTCTTCCAGGGTGCTTCGGAATTGTGTTTCACACTTTTGCTCTGCATAAGCTGTTCAGCATCCCTGACTCTACTTCTCCTAATGGTTCAACACACTTTCTGTGTAAAGTCATACACATTGTATTTTATTTTTTCATACAGGAATGAAGACAAGGCTTTATATTATACTACGCAGGCAATCCTCTGTTTGTAATTATCAGCGTAGTTCCTTTGAAATAAAAAAGCTACGTCATTTACTGGTTGAATATCTGGCCATATTTGAAACTCAGGTCTAAAACTTAGGGCTGATATACAGTGGAGTAGTTTTACGTAGTAAATATAATATGTGAAAAAAATATGGATATGTTTTAAAACTTTTATAACTGAAGATCTACGATAACCTTGCACCTTCTTTCTTTTTCTCTGTCCAGCATAAACACACATCACTTCGTTACACATAGTGAGATGGATACGTACTGCATCTGGGACAAAGCTTTCTCTTCAGATGAGTGACAGAAATCCTAAGCTAAGTTTAGAATTGCAGTTTTCTAGCAAATCTTAGACAACAGTTGCAGACAAGTTTTGATGTCCAGATTACAACAGCAAACTGTAAAGAGAGATGCCTCTTATTTTTTCAACCAGTATTTTAAAGTCAAGGCAACACGATCTAGTGGCTCTTGTTTATTCAATTCAGAGAATATTTCTTATGCAAAAACAATGCAGAAAAGGAAATGCAGACAAGGAAGTGTACAGTCTGGATTCATAGGCAGGGGATTAAAAAAAATACACATAGCCATATAAAACTGGACATAAACTTATTTTTCTTAGAGTGAAATATGACTTGTCAGGCTGTCCATCTCTGAAAAGTCCCCCCTGTTCTCTCTCGTTGTCCCCAAGGTTCACTTGCCCTTCAGCTCCTAGTCAGATAATGACAGTTACCCTCCAGACATTCGTCTCATGGGAAAACAAATTTTTAGTTGTGTTTTAGCAGACCCAGTGTGTCATATGCAACCAACTCTGCAGTTACAGTCAACAGAGATACAAGAATCTACAGTTCACTGTCTCGACATTTCTACAGCAAAAGAAGGAGAATCAGCTTTTCATGAAGAGCCCATGCGCATTCGACTGCTGTCATGGGAAAAGTGCACCATGGGAAGATACAGCAGTTAATTCCCCCTTCCAGCTTTGCAAGGACACCTGGACAGAAATAGAGACCGTTGCGACAGATAGACAGGAGTGATACCTACAAGTACTGCATTTGAAAGCCGTTACACCAAATTAGTCACTCGTGGACGAGAAGTGAATTCTGTATGGGATCAAAGGGCCACACGGGACCCACGTGAATCAGCTCTTCTCTCCCTGGGCTTGCTGTGAGCCCAGCCAGCTCATGGCTCCCTGCACCATGTGCCAGGAGCTTGGGGTGCCACCGAGTGAACTGGTGAGATACACAAAGGGTGCCGGGTGAAGCAAAGCCTAAAGCGAAGGTCGTGGCAGAAGCAGTTTTCAGCTGCTGATGAGCTTGGAAGGACATGCAAAACCGCCCCCTTTTTTCAAGCAAGGCTCAGCTCCAACGACATTGCTAATTGTTGTGGTAAAGATAGACTAATGAGCTAGAGCATTCGCAGGTATACACTTACGTAGTGCCACTAGACGCTGCCTCTCACTAATCCATTTCTGTGCAAGGCATGGGTTGTTACCTCAGCACCGGCTGTACAAGTCTAATCACGCTGAAGGGGCTGTGCTTTTCTTCCCGGGACAGCCTGAGCCTCACAGGTTTGGTACACGGGGTCTTGAGGAGGAGAAGCTGTTACGGCAGTGACAGCCACTCACTCTTGTACCAAGGATACCCATTCAGCTCCTCCAGAAAATTGCCAAGCTGAGGTCAGTGAACTCCACCCTGGGACTATTTTGGCTATTTTGTCACGACCGTGATGCAAGAACCTCTACCAGTACCCCTAACCGGTCCTTTCCTTGCATTGGTCCTATTCCAGTTTCCAAACTACTTCTCAGTCTCAGCAACCTGGTTACAGACAGTTATGCTTCACTGAAAATCGCTGTAAACAAACCTTTGTGTTGATGTAGGATGACATCCTCAAGATGTAAGGATATGAACAAATACCCAGGCATAATTTCTATATTTTCTGAGAGCAAAACAGCCTCTCCCCTTTCCTCAGCTCTTTCCCTCTTGTTCATCCTTTCCAACATCAAATGCACAAATTTATCATTGACTGTTCTTCAGGGAATTAATGCTTCCAGCAAAGCACTGCAGTGACAGACACACTGCGAAGAGACGTTCAAAGATTTCCCAAAATGGCAGTGATGAGGACATTTTTAAAGGAGGGATGTGACCTGTGAGGGGAAACATGCCAGACTGCAATTTGCTACAGCACTGAAGGGCCACTAAAAGCACAACTCTCACCTTTCTTCTCATTATTTTTAGATTCGAAGGAACCCAAGACAAAGACTGCATGATTAACGCTGAAGCATTTTAGTGACAATACATTGCTGACAAATTTGTATGATGTCCTAAGGGTGTCTCACTTTAATTAAACAGGGACTCAAGAGCTGTTTGGGCAAGAGGTTCACATTAAAAAAATAAAAGAATAAAAAAAAAAATCAGCATAGACTATGAAGAAAGACACCCATTACAAAACAAAGTTCGCCTGGAGCATGGTATATATGTGTTTCCAGTTGCAGAGCTGACAAAGTAACAGAAATTATGCAATTATATTTAGTTTTATTTTGATTTTCTTGCCCTCTCAGGACAATTTTGAGCCTTTCAGAGAGCTCACCAATGTGAAACAATACAGGACAGATTCTATCATTTATATGCTGTGTGTTGGGCCAGACTCTTCAAATCTACAGAGGAAATGCCTCTTTACACAGGATTTGAGAAATTAAGTGTGCACACTTTGTAAATACAATCAGACTTTCCTCCTCTAGCACAGATTTGGGGGGGTGGTGGGGTGGTGTATTTATTTATTTATTTACTGAAAAAAACCCGGAAGATCTGGAAAAAAACTTCCTAGTGGAATGCAGTGATCATTAGATTAGGCTTTTAAATGAGCTTTGCATGAGTGAAAGTCAACTGACCTTACTGTTGCTAAAGCTGAAATGTGAATGAGAGAACTATAGAAATACATGTTTCAGTACAATCAGTCGATTAAGCAATCTCATTGTTCAAACACTGCTAAATGCCTTGCAGTTATGAGATTTTAAACATCAATACTGTTTTTAAAAGTCAGTATATTACTTTCTCCTCTGGAAGTTTATTGCAGTCTATCTACACTGGAATTGGAGGACTCCTGCTGAGCAGTAAATGCATTGAGACTGAATATCATGAAAGAGATCAAACAGTTCCACCCAGCTAGTGAGCCTAGTCATCATGAATGATTCCTGCGCTTGATGGGAAACCTCCAAACTCTTTGCTGGTGCATCCAAAGGAGGACAGCTATGGATACCTAGAGTCAAGGTTACTGGGAGACAGAGCACTGTTTCTCCTGGAAGGAAGTGTTACACAGCCTCAACTAAAACATCTCAAATTAGGAAGGTCTATGGGAAAACTATCTGGTGCAGCCTCTGGGTTATCACATAGTACTAAAAGGGTTCTACACATTAAATTAATTGCTGGTTCACTTAAAATTAATAAAATATTTCTCTAGCACTTTAGTCAGCTTGCCAGAGGGTGTCATTGAATCAACAGACCTGGCTGAATTTTTAATAATTTCATGATCTCTGAAGCATCAAATATAAGGTATTGCAGGAGGTAAGATAAGGCCTCAGAGGCCCTCTTAGCTAGTCATTATTAGGAGATAGATTAGGAGAAAGACTGGAATGGATTCTTCTCTCTGGTACATCGATGTAAGTAAAGAATAAAACAGTAGAGTGCAAAAACAATGCAAAATCTAAATCAGTCTCAGTGCTCTTTAAAACTGCATTGACAATGGTCAAATATATGGCAACATCTTCCTTTATGTTCCCTTCTCGTAGCCAGTTCTTATATTTACTGCGTCATTTTTTTTCAGCTTTGTTGTCATAGTCTCAGCAATTTACAAGAACATTTTTTAAAGCATGAATACAGGCAGCAGGCAAAGGAGTTGGGCAGAGGAGGAAGAAAAATTACAGATGAAGGGAAAGCAGAGCTCTGCCATTGCCAGCTGGGGGGGAGAAGTGTCTACGATGCAGTTAATAAATACTGTGATTCCTTTTGTGCCTTTTGTGGTTTTAGGCAATTAACCATTGCTAATGAGAACTGCACAGAGAATTCAAATTCAATTTGGGGAGGATTTCAAGATTTTAAAAGTTAGATTCATCCCAACACAGAAAAAAGTTCCAAACATTGCAGAAAATTCTGATAGGAATTTGGTTTTTTTCCTGTTATATATTCTCATTTAAAATCAGAAGTAATTTCAAAAAGAAAAAATAAAATTTTGGAGTTAAAAGAAAACACTGCAGTATTATGAAGATACTCACTCCCATCCCCCCCTTACTATTTTTTCTCTATTATTTGGGAAAATAAACATAATTAGATACATTAATTTGAGAGAAAGTTCTTTTCCAAGGCAAAATGATCTGTCAATATTTTCTTTAACCTAGTTTATTGCTACTGCAAGTGAAAGTGGAACACCTAGAATAGGTACTGTCATGAAATCAGGCTGATACATTGTTTGTTCCCAAGTGCAATACTCAAGAGTGCATTCTCGCGCAGAACTACTCTGGAGGGTAGAAGGAAGTCTGTCAGAGAAAAAGAGCTGACCTGCTACGTTTCAGACCTTTTGAGGTAGTACACAATATGGCAGCTGGTATTTATTCTTAGTGGACTAACATGGTACGTTAATGAACTGAGGCTGTTCACTGACCGATGGGCTGCACCACTCCTGCCCAGTGGTACCTCCACGGTGATTGATAGCCACAGAGAAAATCTGATTCACTCTGCAAAGTCTGTGATTGATGTGAACCTCAAGCACTGCACACTTCCAGAGGACAATCGAGTAGATATATATGAAAAACTCTGGATACTAAATTTCTGAAGGAATTCGTCTCTTAGGATCCAGTGATGCTCTAGTCTTTCAGTGCACTTTCCAGTACGTGTGGGCAGTGCCAATGACTTCAGGTGCAAAACTCTACATACCCGCAGCACGCTGCAGGGGCAGAGTCTTAGGGTTGTCGTCCCACATAAAGTCTGAGTTTCACACATAAGAAGCACCAAGCTTTCTGCTAGATGTGAGACTAGCCTGATGCAATTTTGGTAACAATTCTGTAAAGAAGAGAATGCTCAACTACATGTCTGAGGTTTGAGTATTAGTTAACCTTTCTCATTAAAAGCTAAGGATGGGTGGGAGGCGCATGGTCTGTGTTTTACAGAAACTCATTTACATTACAGTGGCGTATTTTCTAAGCACAGGAAGAAAGTCTTTGCTCTACAGTGTAAAGTCTAAAAAGACAAAGATAAATTACAGTCCAGAAAAGAGAAACAATAAACAAATAATCTTAATGGTAATCACCAGTAGCTCTTGTTAATTACAGAATTTCTCCCCTCACCCTCCTTTTTTTTAATTTGTTAATTCAGTTAATGCACTAAATTCACTGCCTTTAACAGCTACTCCAAATGCACTGCATTTATGTCTTTCTTCCTCCACATTCAACTCCCTCTCTCCGTACAATTCATTTATGAGACAAATCCCGAGGACAGGTAAGAGATTTATAGCCTGACGGACTTACCTTACCCTTCCAAGGTAGCAGGCACCTCCATCTGTGATGTAAATAGCTGGCGGGTCTCAAAACCTTTGCTTAGCTGCCAGCTAATCTCACAAACCTCTGCATGGCTGCCAGTCTGCATTGCCAAATCCACCTAACCACTGACACCACCCAACCACTCCTAAGCCGCTCGGGGTTCCCGCTCGGCCTAAGCCTTCACAGAGGGATTCTCCCAATGGTCAGAATATCCTAGAACTTGTCTTCTCTTAGTCTAGGCAGCAGAGCCAGGGTAGGCCAGCAACAGGGAGTAGAGCCTTACTGAACCTACAAGCAGGCAGCTGGGAGTACAGGGAAAATAGGTAGGGACGGAGTTAGCCCTAAATGAGAGGTCGTAAATAAAGAATCAAACCCCGATGTGGGGCAGAAACTGGACCTGAGACCTTCCACATCCCACAGAAGAGCTCAAAACAAGGTATTCTCTTTGGGTAGGGCAGTCCCCCCAACTGCTCTATTACATTGCATCAGTAATGGCAGACGAGTGACTTGAGGTTACCATGAACCTGGTTACTGCCCTAATCACTGGGCTATGGAATCAGCCTCTCTCTTGTTTAATGAATATTTAATAATAGCACTTCCTTTCCTCACAGAGATGTCACGAGGAAAAAATATTTTAGATTGTTAGGTGCTCAGATACCAGACAAAGGAAACCATCTAAAGTATAATCAGCTATCTGACAGGCCCAGGGCATCAGAGGCCAGAGAAAAGATGGATTTAGATGGGACTAGAGGTTAATAGGATTGTATTTTCATTTGGATAGAGAAACAAGAAAGACATGTCTGAAGTAGGAAAGGAGTGAGAGAAGAAACAAAGGACTAAAATATTAAAATAGAGCAGAATGGAAGTTTCAGTAATTTGACAGGGATGAAAACTCTGGTGAACAAACAAACTCCTTTTTTTATGTTTTCAAGCTCTACACCATTAGCTGAACTCTTCCTTGCCAACTTGTTCAGCTGACAAGTGCCTTGTTACGCTCGTGAGAGAATGTAAGGATTTTAAGAAAATGTCTAACTCTTCAGCTCAGCTCAGCAGGCTGAAAGTTCAGAGGGTAGGAAACCATTTACCATGTGAATAAACTGCAAAATGCCTTTGAAAATTACATTTTTAATTACAGTTGACATTTCTGAGCCTCCTGCTGATGGTATCTCTCTAAAAGAAAAAAAATGACATAATTCGAGACAGAGAAAACACTATAGGAGAGACTGTAAAACAGTTCGCAAGCTACTACTGATAGAGGCATTGACTTCACATTGCCACTCACCACAGTTTTGTCTAAACACCTTTCATGCATTAATGAACTTCATCTCATCTAAAGCCTCTGAAATAGCAAAGCAGCTGTATTCCCAATTCACTAGGAGAGTTCAGCAGCAATTTCTAACTCTCCAGCTCAACTCAGCAATTGAATTAGCATTTTATTCCACCGCCTGTGATCCAAACCTCTGCCCTTGGTGGTTCCTCCAGTGTCAGGGATGCACTCCTCAGTGCTGAATACCTTCAGGGGAAGGGGAAGGTGCCTTACCCTGCTTCCCTCTTGGAGCTCCAATTGTAGGGAAAATGCTGGGGATGCAGAGGAAGGGGAATCAAGGGAATGTGAGAGAAGTTCTCTGAAGTCCAGTCATTTGGGGCTGAGAGGACTGAAAGTCAGTCACTGCAGTCTGAGCAAAGAGGATTGCAAAGCTAGCCACACAAGATACCATGCAACCTTAAAAAGCGAGAGAAGGCCGCTGACTATGTAAATCACCTTCTCTTGCCCTTGTTTTTCAGCTATTGCACCAAACCGAGAAGTAGATTGCAGGAAGCCTGCCATGCCCAAACAATCTGCAGAAGATCCCAAGCTCTAACACTCAAAACTTTTGCATTTTTTCCCTTTGGCAAAGGGAGAAAATGTTACTCTGGAACAGGAACATTTTACCAGCTGCCATGACTTCCCTTCCTCCACAGAGGAAGAGCCTTGAGCATTACGGAGTCTATAGGACTTCGAATAAACTTTGTCTCCGTGTTTTCATTCCAAGGGTCTAACATCCACCCAGTTTATTCTGGGAAAGCGCAAGGATTATCTCCCGCACTGCTATGACTGTTGGCCCTATTGGCTACGAACACGCTAGGGAACTAAACGCTGCTCGGCAGCCCTCCCGGCCACTGAAACACCACTGTCTGTGCTGTTAGAGCAGTGCCTCCTGCACGTCTGGCCTCTGTTAACTAACACTTTCCTAAATGATGCCCAGTTACAGTTCAGGAATTAAATGCAGGCAAGGACCATTCGTAAGATGCAGTTTACATGTAGCTACCTGATTTTGGAGGCTAGGAGAGTTCCTTATGTGGAAGCAGAGCTTTTCTGCACCAGTTGGGCTCATTAGTCCAGAACTATCCCAGAATCATTAAACTCAGTGGGGAAGATGTAGTGATGAAGGCTACATATTTCATTGACTTCTTGGACAGAGATGTCTCAAAACTAAAACAGGTCCTTACGCATGTGTCATGCTCGTCTTGCTCTAGCCTGCTCAATGCAAAGCAAGCTTTCTTTGCTCTTAACTATAAAAGTATCCTTCTAGTACTTCTAATACTAACCATTAGCAGAAGTCAACATATTCACACCTGCAGTACATGATTTTGATCCACATGAAATTCAGTGCTAAAGAAAAAAAACACTCTTTTCACACAGTTACATGTTAGTAGGAGTGTTTAAACAACATAAATATGAACAGCATAGAGCCATATGAACTGGATCTGTTCCCAGATATCTGTACCAATGTGATCGTAACCTCATCACCATCTACTTTATCCAAATATAGATAATTAATTTATTTTGAAGGAGTTAAAACTCACTGGGAACTGAGAATATGATATACCTGATCTGCTAAGAGCTCTGTCTAGTCCAGTCCTATGCCTCCATCAAAGAGCAATGCCAGTTAGATGCACGAGTAGCTCCTGGCAACTAGTCAGATAAACTGTGCCTACAAATTGAGTTCACACATGATCTTTAAGAGTCAACAACTGGTATCAAACATGAAAATCAGATTTTAGAGCTTTTCCAGAAACTTACTTATCATTCATTATAAAAGTTCAAGGTATTAACTATAGCCTTGTAAATGACCAGTCTTGAAAGCTTGAGTGCTAACGGATCACTTTTATGCTAGACAGATGAAAAGAAAAGCTAAGACAGAAATTCAAATTTCAAATCAGCATATTTTTAAATGACACGTAACTCAAAAAAACTAACAATGCACATTTGAACTTTGCAGAAATATTTCCTTTCTTTCATAGGAAATGTGGCAATTTTCTGGCCAAATTAAGGTGCCAATTCAGGAAAACATCACTATTCAAAAAGGATGTAAGCATATGCTTAACTTGAAGCATGCACTTGAGTCTCTTTGACTTAATGATAGGATCTAAGCACATATTTACATTTAAGCACATGTCTGAGTGCTTTCCTCCATAGAGACAGATTTAAGCTTGTGCTTCAGTGCTTTCACAGTCTAATTTTCCAAGACAAAGCTATAGGTAGAGATAAAATAGTGTGTTAGAATGGAAGCTCCTTGCCAGGCTAAGTGCATATAGACAATCAACCTCTGCAAAATCATATGCAAACATAAAGGTGCACAGCTCATTAGTCGGGCACTGAGGGGGAGAGGGACAATGAGCCTCTGAACTGTCATCCCAGTCACAGAAATTACACGAACTGGGTCTTTTAGCTGACTGAAGAGGTGATGGGAGAACTAATACTGGACTTACAGCCACCTTGACTGAATCTGAGGTTAAAGCAAGAAAGAAAATAACAGCAGGTGTTTCTTGGGATTTTACTCAAGTCCAGGACAAGATGGGCATTATATGGGGGCAAATAGCTTCAGGTTATCGGCGGCTGCTGTTGCTCTGACTACCTTTGAAAAAGATACGGGGTTGTGGCAGTGGGACAAGCAGGAGAGAGCAATGTCTGGAAAGAGCTCAACACTGTAGTTTTCTCTTTTATTGGGATTTTGAAATACCACCAATAATATGGAGTAACATATTCCTATGGGAAGATTCACAACACACCCGAGTTTTGGTGAAATAAAGGATCAATAGCTATTAGAGGATCTGGTAACTTTGAGATTTTTTTCTCCTCCCCCTCCCTGCCCACCCTCCAATACATAGAAAAGTCAAAATAACTAGAAACTAAAGTTCTTCTTTGTTCATAGAACTGTTAATGTATTTTATCAATTTTGTGGGATTTCTCCTGCACTTTAATGTTAATCACAATAACCGACTGAAGTTGTGACTGAGTGTACTGGGGAATCAAGGTGACATAGATGATGCAGACTTCTCATTGATCTGTCTCCAGAAGTGTTGGGACTCAGAAATTTCTCCTCTCCGACATGCAGATACAGTCAGTGATTCATGTACACACCCCATATAGTCCTATAAACTACTTATTTGGGCTACAGGGAAAATAAAAAAAAAACCATGCAAACTCCCTGCATTGACACAACTAAATTTTGTCTACTGAATCACATGTAAAAGCAACACATAAATTAACTTTAGGTAGCTAAATTGGGTAAGAAAGCAAACTGCTGAGGTAGGCCAGGAGAGCATCTGCTTTGAACCATCACAGCAATTCAGCACAACTGCTAGTGGTATTTGTAAGATGGGCTGCAAAGATGCCTTAGACAAGTTATAAAGTGGCTTCCATTGCAGAATCTTAAGGGAAGCAGTAGCAACATTACTTGCTCCACACAACTGGGCCTCATCACCCAGATTAAAGGTGGAAGTGAAATTACTGCTGCTCATGTACATTGGCCATGTAAAAGAAAACTATTGAATCCAGGAGTCAAGCACCAAGTTATTTGGATTGAATTGACTTATTATTGTTAGCATTCTATCCTTCATTAGTTATTGTTTGTAACAGTGTTTGTTATTTTCAATATTTTCCTAGTACTTATTCTGTAAGGGACTGTGAAGGAATTAACTGTTTTCTAGTAGAGATATAGGTATGGACAGATACAGGTATAAAACTGATGAGATCTCTTAAAGACATTTCCATACCTAGCAGTTTTCTAAGTATAATCTTGTATGTATTCAAACTAGAAAGATATCTCCCCAGAGAACACAGTACAATAATCCTAAGGCTTGATTCATTAAGGAAGGCTGGATTGGAAAGAGTTTGGGGATAATATAATAAAAATATAGCACTGTATTAAAAAAAAAAGAGCATGCATGCTGAGTAACCTCAACTGAACAATTAAATACATATTGGGAACTTTTCTCATAATGTTATTATATAGTCTGTAGCACATCCTACTAGTACTAGAGAACATTTGCTTCTGAAAATAGGTATTTTTTCTACCATGAATCATAGCTGAGCTGCAGGCCAATATCAGTATTTTAGATGAAACAAAAAATCACATCATAAATACAGAAAATGCCATGAAACCAAAGTATGTACTAAAGCTAAAATATATAAATTCCATTAAATATATATATTACATTCCCTTTAAAAACTGTCATCTTTCATATCCATCAACAAATCAGACTGAGACACAATATGTAGCAATAACTGGCCAGTCTTGACTCAGTGCATCACTCAGCCACTTCATAGCTAGACAAAAATAATATAAGCAGATTATTTTAAAGGAAAAAAATCATTAAAATGAGCTAGTGTTGACTGTTCATCTTAAAACCACATTTTCATACTTAATATGGTGTTCTAAGTGTATCTGGAATTAATTTGAGCCAACAGGGTAGCGTACAAAAGACAGCAATGTAATAATCCTGTGACTACATTCACTAAAAGAGGCTGCACTGGAGAGGGTTTCTCAATAACAAACTATAGCATAAAAGTAAAGCATAGACATGCAGTGATCTAAACTGAGTTATTAAAGAAATTTGATTACTGGACTTGACAGAGACCCATTTATTTTTATATCCATTGTGCCAGCACACTTACATCCTACATTGTTAATGCTGAGCTTGTGAGAAGAAAAAGAGGATATGTGAATCAGATGTTAGACAAGACTCTTGGATAAACTAGCCAACAGGGAAACATCAGGAACAAGATTGCACCTTTAATAGCACCTGTTTTCAAGGCTCCATGCCTTATTCTGTGCAACCAACAGGCATCTTCCACTACCATGCACTGACAGCCCAGAATCATCCCTGATACCAAAAGCATCCCAGTTACAGCACCATGTGGCTTCATTCAGGTTTATCTGCTTGGTGCAAAAGCAGTGTGCACACATTTTTAGTTTTCTTTGGTATAAACTATCATCCAAGGGCTGGGAATAATGACATGCGCACAATGCTATGAATTAAAGAGTTATCCCAATTCCACCATGCTATGTCCTTACCTCCTGATGTACAGCTACTTCCCATGCATGTCACTTGAGAGTCTCTTGCCATTTTTTGTACTACCATGTTCTTTGCAGCCACTGCTGGACACAGTCTGGAGGCATCACCCCATGAAAGTGGAGAGTAATTTGACAATTTTGACAGCAGTGAAAGAGAAAGGCTCCTCCACATAATTATTTCAGACAGAAACTTAAGCTTCAGTTCTTGGGGAAGTTTCTTTCTCATCTAACTAACTAGGGAGTTTAAGACAACTAACCATCTAAGTTAGGTACCTAAGTATCTCAAACCTAGGAAATATTAATCCCTCCTCCCATTTTTGTACATCATCAAGTTTTCATTACGATCCTATTTCATAGGCAGGTGGTGATTAAACCTTAGTAAGACATATAGCATTATATGCTGTCCTTGGGTGCTTGCCTTTTAGAGCAGGAGGTACAGCTTGCTTTGTTTAATCTTTCCATTTGTACTTCTTCCTTGACACACAGACACCTCAGTACACCAGGTCTATGCTGCACTTACATGAATGATGGTCATATTAGTTGTGAACTGGAAGAGGTAGGGGGGCGTTAGTGTGGCGCTGCACCGAAGGAAGCACACCCTGCTAAAAGGAAGGTGTATCGCTCAGGACAAGCTGCTACTGCGCTGGTATCAGAGAGTGAGACCAGAACCACATCGGTATCACCATGACATGTGAACACACTTGTTCCTATCCGCATCAGCTTTGAAACCTAGATCACACTCCAGTGCACAGGTAATACAAAATCCTACTCTCCTAATACCTGACAGTCTGCTGAATGTGGACAGTGACAGGGACACTATGCGGGCATTTGCCACATATAAACATTAGTCTCGGAAACTTCACAAACCACTAACTGGAGCAAATAATTCTGTATAGGTGAATTTCAAATTTTTCTACTAGACACCTCTTATGTGATCTTAGAACTTATTTTAATATATCATTGCAAACAAGTCATACAATTTTCATTTTTTACTGCTCCAGTACCTGAGCTTTGCATCAGCTTTTGGCACTGAAAATGGGTTTGGATGACAAAGCGATGTCTGCAGTGAAACATGTTTTCCTTCCAGTATGTCATTTTTTTGCGTGACTAAAACCTTTGCTATCAGATGCTGGAGTGCTCAGTGTTTAAGGTAGGGTTGCTGTGAGCAAGAGTGAATGGAAGCATATGGAGATCAATTGAGTTATTCATAAGGTGCCACCACAACAAACTAAGCAGGCCACCTGCTGTTTCATTGCCTCAAGAGGCTTTTCTCTACAACTCATTTTAAAATAATATGGTGGCAAGACTGGCACTGGAGTCAGATTATAAACTGGAAATTCAGCAAAATCCTCACCCGGGTTGTGCAGGGAGGGGTGTTTACATACATATGTTCTTCTGTGTCTTTTTTACATACACGTTGTCTGTACAGTTCAGCAACGCTGCATTACTGCTTTAGAGAAACACAGCATGCAAAAATAAAACAATTCAGCAATCAGAGTTCCTACAGCAAAACCTCGGCTACTTTGCGAATCCTACACATTTTACAATATGTGTTAGACAATAAAGTAGTATAGTTAACAAGGGGCAGAATATATCTAACAAGGAAAGCAGTACTAGATTGTGTTGCATTACATAAGACAGAGTTCCTTTAGCTTCTCCACCTAACCTCCATGCTCCGTGTATTATCATCCTCTGCCTTTTGTGGGCTAGCTTTGTCCAGTGCTTGCTTTTGACCTAGGAACTGCTCATTTGGTGCAAGACCTTCCCCATTTCCTGAGTGTGTTCGTGGCTGGGCTGGGGGCTTGAGGCAGAGAAGGGAATCTGACAAAGACGAAACTAAGATTTCCTCAGTCCCCTTCCACACCACGCCGGTTTCCTCTAAGCTCTCGAAGCCCATATCTGAACACCTTTTTCCAGGCCTCCAGATTTATCACCTCAAAAGGATGCATACAGAGAGCAAATCCTGCTCTGTCGTATGCATCAGCCTCTGAAAATGTAGCAGAGGCTTACAGACTACCTTAAGCCATAGTTTACCTTCAGCCATGGTTCACCAAGATCTGTAGGTATGTCACCAGTTTTAGGCTTTTGCTTGAGTGCCTTGCTTAATGGAGCCCCTAGCCCTTCATTGTGAACTTAAGACTTGAGTGTAAAAGGTGTCTCAGCAGCTCTAGGGAGGCCTGCCCTATTTCTAACCGCTCGGATGAAGTCAGCCTCTTCTCTGCTCCCTCAGCTACTCTTTATCCCGATCCATCCTGCCTACCTCATGACACACGCCATGCTCCACACACTACGCACATTTCCCATCTCTTGGATGCTTTCCTGTCTTTCACTTCCCACCTCTTCCTCCAAGAACCTGCTCCTCATTCTTATTTATTTTCCCCACCTTCTTTGCTGCTTAGGCACTTGTAAAAGAAAAAAAAAAAAACAAAAGGTGGATTAAGTGCATGGGAGAGTGGGTGCCTTTGCTTTTAAGCCTTTGGCCTGCCCCCATGCCAGTGCTGCAGTCCTGTCCCACTCGGCACAGGTGACCTAGAGAGAAACAGGCTTTTTGGAGGGGAAATTAGCTGCTAAATTCTAGCAAATCTGCAGGAAACACAAACTGCAGGCTTCAGAAGAGTTCAAACAGAGCAATGGTGTGACTGAACTCCTAACTAGTGTACTCTAATAGCATTTTTCCTCTTAATTGTTATCAACCTATGGGAAAACATTGCCGTGTTCATAGCTGTGAGAAAGGCTGCCCCAGCCAAGCAAAGCCAAGCCCCAAGCTCTCCTTTATTTGTGCTGGAGTGTGTTCTACTGTTCAGTGGGGTTGTCACTGTCCAAGGAAATGTTTTATTTTCCACTGTGTGTTGTATTTTTCAGATCTTTAGCTGGACTATTACAGTCTCATGCTGGGCTGTCAAAACAACTCAATCTATGCTGACTAGCTACAGAGAAACATATAGTTTCCACCCAGTACCTCCAGAGTAACAGTTCAAATAGGGAAGCATCAGGGACTGTGATCTGAATATCAGAGGCTCACCAGGATTAGAAGCCTTAAAAAAAGACTTCTATGGGTAATAAATTATTCATAAGTTCAAACTATCTTAGATAATTAAAATTACCTGCTTTCAGCAGATATGCCATCTACTACAATATCCCCCTCTTCTCACAGATCTGATTGACACTATCTCTTTCAGATAGCAGTATCCACTCTGTTTTTATACATTTGACAGGTGCACTATACATACCCGGCGCTGTATTACTCGCTTGTGCGTGTCTGAGCGTGCGTGCACATAAAAACTCATACAAGCAATGTCTCCTGTTGTGCTAGGAGGCTGACAGCAAGTATGCTGAAATACAACAGGGTGGGTTTAACCTAACACGCCACAGAAACAGCATATCATGTAGATAAATGTCCACAGCAGCCAGGGTGCAGGGAATAAATAACAAGTGCTACAATGGGGAGAAAGAAGCAAGTAAAAGCCTCTGTTCCATGAAGAAGCTGACACCAAGTATGCTACAATACCTATTGACAGTAACATGAAGCTAGATTTCTTTACTGAGGTGATGTCAACTTACAGTGAGATTTGGCTTGACGTTCCCTGAAGTCTGTTGAAATATAGGCACTGTGGTTTTACTTTTTCCCTGTTCTCTTTGCAAACAGCACACAGAAGATATATTCTTTGCAAATGACTGTGTGCCAAGGGTGACGATACTGTACCACATTGCTCCTCAGCAATTTGAGACATCATTTACTAACCCATGAAAATGGAGGGAGGAAATATATTTCTCCAAATCATGGTCCTGAACTTATGACTTGATGGCAATGTTAAAAATTAGGAAGTCTTAACAATTCCTAAGAGAAGCACAGTAATTTCAGTCTGGAAGACTGAAAATTTCCTACAGTTAAGAAACAGTAAAATATTTTAATATGATTTTGTACTACACAACCTTCAACATTCATATCGGTTCCATTCTTCAGCATCTATAAAAAGAGAGGCTCTACAATAAAATAAATCACTGTGTGCTGTGCGGAGCCAAGTGAAAGTATTGGTTGAAATATGTAGGTTATGAGGTGTTTGCAGACAGAAAGAAATTGTAATTAATTTAAATTACATGCTTACATTGACTGAAATTACCCGCTTACACCATATATGCTGTTCTCCTGACTCTCTCAAGCAGCTTATGGAGAAGGGGGGGGTTTTTTAATTAGTTGGCTAAACCTCTTCCATTTGTGACTCATTAGGTTATGCTGGCTTCTGATACAGTATGTTATGATGATGTTGTAGCTCTAAAAAATAGTAATTCATCCCCTTTTGTTAAGATCTTCTGCCAGTTCGAGCAAGACG
>JAVJGG010000030.1:11383715-11436201 GCA_035590195.1 Aviceda cuculoides
CTGCCAGTTCGAGCAAGACGGCAAAGAAACCACTCAAAAAAGGCAAACAAGAATATAATTCTAAAAAAATGGGATGCATTTGGTGTCTATAAACTTTGTCTTTCCTAATTCTCTGCCCTTTTGTTTCACAAAGAGGAAATAGCCCTAACTTCTAAAGGGACAAATAGACCCTGTTACTTATTTTTATTTGTTTTCACTTCTTTGCTCTGCAAAGAGCATTGAAAGCTACCTTCCAATCTAATAGAAACAAACAAACAAACAAACAAAAAACCACAACAAAAAAAACCCCAAGAAAACTATAGAGAAAGAAATATTATTGTCTTGACACAAATAAGTTACATCAAAGAACTGGTAGTGGGAAGCAGGGAGGTTGGATTTAACCTAACTAGCCACAGGAACAACATATCACATAGATAAAAGTCCAATAGTGGCCAAGGTCCAGGGGATAAATAAGAAATGCTATGATGTAGAGAAGGAGGCAAGTTTTCTTCTTTGTATTTGAATACAGGGCTGGAGAACTGACTGTATTTGAATACCTGACTGGGTACTGCCTATCCCCTTAGTGTCAAGGCTACAAGTCATCCATTATAACCAGAAATCATCTTTTTGTAATAGAATAAAAAGGAAAGTCATCATGCAAGTACAATAATACATCTGAAATGCATTATCCTTCTGTGAGCTTTAACATTGTTAAGATGGTCCTTTAAGTTCTTTAACGTAGGAAATCAAAAACAGTCATAAGAATATCCTTTAAAAGAAATGAAAGATTACACTGAAAGGTGCTTTGAGTGTGTTACAAGATGACAACTGTGCTGTTCTGCTAATCTGAACTGTTTGTGTGACAACAGTGAGTGTCAGAAATATTACAAGATTATTTAATTCGTACTACTATAAGTCAAGGTCATGTTTGATCTCTGTTCCCAGAGGTGCTTATAGACAAATTTCAGTGGATTCAAATTATGGGCCAGACCATTAAGTTAGCTGACTGACTCACCCTTTCTTGCTGTTAGTACAGAACTCATCTTGGAGATTTTCCATACGGCTGTATGGATAACCTGAATTTATGTAGACCTCAGCAGTTCAAAGTTGGAATGTGCTACAAGCAGTGCAACAAGCAGTGTGTGAAGCTTACTGGCATGGAAAAAAGTTCATCTTTCATTGCATTATTCTGAAACACTGTCCACTACATAACACACTGTACATGTGGTACCTGTAAATTAAAGTCCATTATTTGCATGTGGAGAGACTGAGGGACAGCTAACATTTCAAAGGTCTTGGAAAGAAAATTCTTTCCCTGGATGCATACAGACTGTCTCACCACCACCTTCTGCTCTGAGCATGAAAAATTATATAAAATAGGCTGAAATACACTTCAAGGAGTCCTTTACAGCACCCTCCTGCCCCAAGACAAAATCAGTTATAAACTGTTTCTTTACCACCAAATGTTTGTCTGTTCCTCTCTTAAAGACCATCAGTGAAGATTTGCCTCTCTTTCCAGAAAATTTATTCCTATGTTTAACTATCCCGACCATTTACAAGATTTGGCTGATACGTAACTTTAATCTCCTTTGCTGAAATCAAACACCTTATTTCTGACAGACTAGGCACAGCTAGCAGCTTATTCCGTTTTTGTTTATAGCAGTCATTTTTTCATGTTTCGTGTAATATAAGCAGGTGCTTTCCACCCCAGCCCTTCCTTCTCTTGACTGAACTACTTCCTACATGTTCTGTCCTTGATCACCCAACATGCCCTTCAGTCTCTGGAGTCTTTCACATTGGACCACGTCTTTCTGCAAGTACAGTATCTAAAACTGGACACCGTATTTCGTTCTGATGTCCTTTCTCTGATGTGACAGTATTCTAACATTGCATAGGGGACTACATAATCAATTTAAATTCCCTGTGTTGTTGTCCCCCCACTTCCTCAAGCTTTATTTAACTTTCCACTCCTTAACTGTAGAGAGGGGGTAGCAAGTTGTGCAATGGTGTAATATAAAGTTATGCCAGTGTAGCAGACCTAAGCAACAGGAGATGTTAAAACCACATCTTCTGATTCCCTTTCCAAACTCAGTCAAGCTTCTAAGTAAGGCTGAAGGGACAGCAGCCCAAGTTAAGGGACGGGTACAGTAGTAGAAGGCGATTCATTATCACAAGGCCAGACAGAGGCAAAATGAGACAATGCAGAAGAATGACAGCAAGAGCACTTTTCCAGGTGTTACAGTTGTGTGTGCACCAATGGACTCACTATCCTCAAAGAGCCTTTTGATGCAGTTGTATGTGTATTCTCTAGAGCTCTGGTAACTTTGGTGTAACCCGAGTGATCAAACACGCAGACAAAAACGGCAAATGCTCAGAGCAAACCACGGACAATGGAAGGCATACAGGAGTCTCTCTGACTGGGGAGGAGAGGAACGGTGGGGAGCCTGCCATTCAGCAAATAAACCAGGTCATTTCCCAGAAATCAAAGGTGGCTACAGCAGAAAGACTGAGAGTCCTTTTAAAGCAGGAAAGTCCAGAAAGCACTTTCCAAAATTCCCTGGACAACTCCAGTTTAGTGTTGGCACTAAGGGAAGACCGCTGCTCTCCCAAGGTGAGGCTCTAAGCCTGTAACCATCCCTTTTCAATAGCCAAAAAGCCCTGCAGACTCCCCCCACACCCCCGTAGGTGTGTAAGTGCCATTGAAAAATGGCTACATCAGAGGCTCGGTTAAAAGGAGGATGAAATGAGCTTTCCTACAGTGCCATAAAGATTGAGCAAAGATAAGAGTCAGTAGGAGTCGATAGCATTACTAAGAGCCAGCTTCTAGCCTTCTCGACACCTCGTGCCATTTGACTGAGTTCAATGGAGTCAGGCATAGCTCAGGTCAGGGGAGAACTTGGCTCCCTGTGCCTCCCTTGAACTTTTTGTTCTGGCCTTCAGGGCTCCTACCTGGCTGTGTCTGTAGAGTTGAAAGAGAAAAGCTATCCCAACAGAAAAGAAAAAGAAATTAAATAAAATAAAATCCAAGTACAAAAATGAGAAAAAGCAAACATTACACATTGCAGATAATCCATTTGTTAGACTTGGTTAAAATGAGGAAAAATCACTGTAATTTCCACTTTCTGAGGAAGTCTCTTAGGCCAGTTGCTGGATCTGTGGGCAGCACGCTCTCTTTAGAAACTATTGGCCTTTCTTTGTTCCCACCTTGTGAAAAAGTTAATGAAGAACAGACAGTTCTGGTGGCATTTGTGGAAAACAAGCAAGTAACTTCCAGAGACCTTGCTTATGAGGCAACAAGCTTTAATATTACTGCAACATGGGAAGCGTCCATGGAATTTGTGGCTCAAAAAACCCCTCCATCCACATTGTGTCACTGACCCATTGCAACCTGTAACCCAAGAACTTGCTTAGACTGGGGTGAGCTAGGCAGGCAAAAATGAAGATATGTTTACCAAGACATTTTCACAACATATTGGACAGAATAATTGATAGGCACGGTGCCTTGGAAGCTACTTTCCCTTGCAGGAATATTAGACACAACTGTTTTCCTCTGACTTCCTACTAACCAGTGTTATCATGAGAACACCTCTAACCAAGGAGTTTTACAGATTAGATGCTGGGGTTTGAAAACTTTGTGAGCACCTAGAGCCAATGTCCACAGCTGGAGTAAATCCTGGGTGTTCATCAACTCTCTAACCAGAGTTAAGAGCTGCTGAGCCATTCCACATGTCTCTCAAGTACAACCTATTAGCCTGAGGGTTAGAAAGAAAAAATGCTCTCGGTCACAGAAAGCTGATTTCATTTGTAGAAAGCCCAGACTGGACCATACAAAGAGGATTCATAAGAAGCAACTCTGATAGCTGCAATTCCCAGGCACAAATTCTGGCAAGCAGAAAAATCCTGACCAGAATGACTGCTTGTGCAAAACTGTAAGCAGAATATCACAAGCTGGGTTGAAGCTCTTTTAAAATTGTGGCAACCTGTTTTATTCATCTCTATTTCTCAGATGGGGAATATGTTGCTAATTATGTACTGGACTGCATAGCATTCGACTGAGTAGCAAACTCAGTTTTCTGACAGCTGTTACTGTCTTTTATGAGACCTTGATCCTTTAGAAGATACTGTGCTGTCTCAGACAGTTATATTAAAACCTTTTTCTCTGAGAACAAAATATGAAGAAGAAAAAGAATGAGTCGGGCATTTGGATTCTCCTCTAATAGGCTTCTGAAAGCACCAGGTCTTGCGAAAACCATTCCCAAGAGTTACCTTTTCTCCAAGAGGCATATGGTCCTGCAGAATAAAGATCTGCTCTGTCCTTTCTTGATGGGGTCAGTTTTGCAAAGTGGTTTTGTATTGTGTTTGAGGGAAGTTTACAATAGCAAACAGGGACAATAACCATATCAGCTAGAAGGCAAAAACCAGACGATGACACAACACAGGGACTGGTGTTCCTAATCATAAGGATTTTGGTAAGTGTAGTCACGCAAAAGGTTGTTGAAAAAGTGGGCAACAGTACAGATCTCAAGAACATTTTTCTAGAGGAAAGAAAGAAAATAGGCAACGGTTGTATCCAAACATGGGGTGAACAGACATGATTTGCAAGGAATTTGCACATGCAGAAAAATGAGGTGTGTAGGAGGAAGAATCCCTATTTTGGGGCTCAAGATGAGAAGATTTTTCAAAATCCAAGACTGAAGAAAGTTGTCAGACTCTTCATCTTCTTAAACTGCTCTTCTTTTTCTTGTAAGAACATGTAACACTATCACAACTCTACTGTAGCTTGGAAGTACCAGAACTAAGAAAGAAAACTCCCAAAGTAGTATCTGTTCTTATATGAGTTCACGAAACCCCAGGTAAATTTCATCTCGAGCACCTGAACACATCCATGATTACTCTGTCTACAGGTTTTGCTCATCACTACATAAAAAATACTTCAATGTCAAAGGCAATTAAAAGTCCTATACATCTTGTTTTATTAGATTCAAAGGTTGAATACTGAAAGTTAGGCACACTCTGTATGCATTTTACTGAATTCACTCATCACTGAATGAATTGTACTTAATATCTTAATTTGAGGTTTACACAGTGTAAACCATGTATTTCATAGCAAAGTTTACCTTAGAATCATACAAATTTTCCTCTCAGACAATTCAGTTTAAATGCTTCTTCGGTGTTTAAAGTCATTCATCCTTCAGCCCCATCCTTTATAAAACCAAGGTCTACAATAGTCACTGCTTAGTTATTAATAATAGCAAGCTAATGATAATGGCATTTAACTCATAATCAGCACATAAATTAAACAGTTCCAGGGCTGTGCTTATGTGCTTTGGTATGTTTTTTTGTTCCTTTTGGTCAATGTTCATCTACATCTCTTAGCTTTCTGGAGCTATGCTGGCTTATGAAAATTCAGTGTGATTATTCAGAAAGTTTCTCTCATAATTAGTAACAAGAGGTAAGTAATTAAAGTCAAAATACACCTTTTAATATTCAGGGAACAGGAAGAGTATAAAAATAACAAAACAAAAAAAGAAAAAAATTACCTTTGAAAATACATTTTGACATCGAATAGTAGAATAAAATCCAATAAAACACTGCCACCACAATATGGCATAAAGATCAGAAAATGCAAGGCATATAAAAATCCTCCTAACCTAAATCATCTGCAGCAAGGCCTGTTTTTCAATGGAGCTCCAGCTTTTGTAAATGTCTGAAGATTAGCCCTTAATTGTACAGTATGTTCACCAGGAATTCTGCTGCTGTCTTATTGCGATGGACAACAACTATAAAAATAACCTGTGCCTGATAGCACTGGAGAAGATGGTGGAGCATGGAATGGTAAACACTTGAATTGATAAGGCTGATGCCAAGATAAGTGTTTCCAACTATCGGGATCTCCTTGAGCCAAATACAGAGATTCAGCACTGAGTTATGCATTGTGAGTTTTCTTAATCGTATCTGCCAACTCAACTCCCTAAAGTCAGATGCCAGCATGTACTTGGCTTGGTGTAAACCAAGTGGTAGAATATACCTTTGAAATTGGTACAATGGCTGCCTTCAAAATGCTAGTCAGGTACCTGGAGGTCCTTTCCAGCTCATTATGATGGGGGTGACTAACGCTCTTGAAAGCCCATGATTGTAGCCTTCTAGACAAACCACTGACAACTGCCAACATCGCCCCAGACTGCAGTGCCACATAAAGCCTGTTGACCAAATCCATGGAAGGTTTTTTGGATCAGCTAAGGACTTTGTGTGCTATCTTGGACAACAAGGATATTCAGTCTGCAGAGGTGTCTAACCCAGGGTAACTGGGACCCCCATTTTGGACGTTACATGAGTCCCAATACCCCATTTCAGCAGCTACTGAGAGAATCTACCTCCTAATTTAAGGCAATTTGAATCCTTGTGGAACACCTGCAATAGCACCAAGGAGGTAGAGTGAATGCCTTTAATGGCACCTTGCCTCCATCTCTCACCTGTAGAATGGGAAACAGCATGCTTATCTACATTACCAAGGTTGGTGAACATGGGGGCACATTAAATGGAAACAAAATCAGACATTCCTTTTCTGGGGAGAAGATAAGGAACTTATACAGTTAGTATTTTTAAATAAAAGTGTATAATTTGAAAACTTAATTATTTTGATAGTGAAAAATGCTCATTATGAAAGCCTAATTAAAAGAAAACAATTTTCATTTTAATTATCTTTCATAACTGTAACACACATTTATGAGAAAGTCTGCAGTAGCAATGGGTTATGCACTTTTAAGCAATTAAATTTCCTACTTGTCTGATTTTGTTAGACTAATAAATTATACCAGAAATTTAATAAAGTGGACAGTTAAAGGAATTTAATCTATTCTCTCTAGGACAAACAAGATTAACAAGATAAGGTTCAGATTTGAGAAAAATATTTAAGAGATAAGCTAAATTAGAAAGTGAAAAAAGCTCTTGTGACTCCGAAGCAGTCACATAACTGAAGGAAATAATTAAAAAAAAAGAAAAAAGAAAAAACAAAGGTTAACAGGCAATATAGGAGTAATTTCTTTTCTCATAAAATAATTAACCTTTGGAAAAGGCTTCCTGTCAACACAGAGGCTTTTACTGTGCCATTTAAGGAACTAGGCACATTCCTGGAAGATGAACAATAGGGAAACTTAAACAAGCCTTTGAAATTAAAGCATCTTAGATGTAGGCAGTTCCTGTGAAAGTGGTTCTTTGCAGCATAGAAACCAAACCATTCCCTCTCTCTCTTGAACAGGGAAAACAAACCAAACAGGTATTTTATAAGTGGGAGGAAAGATGAAGCAATCTATTTTAAGTTTCTTCTCCTTCATACATCCTTTAGTGGTTGGTTAAATTTCAGAACTATGATTTTCCACTAGGTGGATTTGCTGATTAACTATATGGGGGTCTGAACACCAAACTGGAATGGATGTAATATCATTCTTACCATGACTAGCTCTCTTCATACGAGTTGCCCTGTCAAAGGATTATTTTTCGAGCAATGCTTGCATATTCTCAGTATTATAATTCTCATTTTGAATTAAACAATGAGAGAAACTCCTGCTTTCAAGGAAGATTACAGAGATCAATACCTCATTCTTACTGAAAATCAGTAGGAATGCAGTGCCTAACTCCCTTGGACTCTTCTGACACTTCTGGAAGAAGTCTCCTATGGTCAATAACAAGCAGGCTTACAAAAAAAAAACAACAAAAAAACCAAGAAGATAAAGTAAGATCCTAATAAATCCAGGGGAAAAGTTTTAAATTCCATAAAGGACATTTATTTTATGTGAAGAAAGAATCATGCAGAAAAGCCGTATTGGAATAGCAGTAAAACACCACTCATTGGTAAACCATTTCATTTCTGGACAGATGGGAGAGCTGAACACATTCGCCATCTATCTAGAAATCAAATATCATGTACATCCACTCGCTCTTTATTACTTAATTCTATGCTGTGTATAGGTTACAGTGATTTCTCCAGGGTGAAATTGTCCTTCCCTATCTCACCATATTCTGATAATGACTGGAATGAGTTTGATATATTGAAACATTCTTGCCTTGATTGTGTTTTTCATTCATTACTAAAGCTAAGAATATTGAAGTTGCAAATAGCGTACAATATTTTATTAGAAAAATAAGTGGTTCCAGATCTCAAACAAAAGACTGGCATCTAATACTGTAATAAACTGATACAGTACTCTATGCTGAAATAATCATTCTACAGACCTGGTACAGAAAAAATAGAAAGCCATTACATTCACATTTGATAATTATATTTGGAAGATGCCCCAGGACACAACAACCAAGCAATGAACTATTCATCTCACTTATAAAAGCCACTGTGTTAAAATGGAAGCTAATATACTCAAGAAAAGCTGATAAAATGACGGAATACGAACTGCAAGATTTGAGCAAAATGGCCGTAACCCAGCAAGGAAGAAACCATTTCCTATGAAACAGTGGAAAGATTCATGATGCATCTCTCCACATCAGCTTCCCCCCTACAGCTCTGCTTCAACAGAAAGTGCAAGAAAATTATTTCTACCGAGGCCTTTCACATGGTTTTATGCAAGCAACAATTTGGGGTATATTGATAGTTTTCCCTTTTTAAAGGTATTCTGTTTGCTGTAAAGATGAGACTTCTGCAAAACACAGAGTGTTAGCACATCATGACTATACAGTATTCCTCTATACTAAGTGCACAATGGAGATAGTGTAAATCAGGTGTGCCTATCTCTATGGAGCTCTGTCACTTCACTTGAGGATCTTTAAATAGGCACAACATACAAAAAGGAATGTTCATTACTCATATATCTGTACTTTGAGGCTTGAAGGGCTGGGAAAGATATATTAAGGAACAGCAAGAGTCCCCTTAATTAAGGCTACAGCATGGATTTCCATTATAAGACAAAATTTGGCTCCTATCCCCAGTTCTAAATTCCAGATTCACAAATCATATTGCCCTCAAGATTTGTAGTCTAGGTCTCAAGCTGAGGTAGGGTTTTTCTACCAAATTTGCAGTAAATCAGACAAGGAGTTCATGAATTATGAGCCTATGAAATAGAGATGTTCACCATAGTTCAAAAAGTCTCAACTTCTTTGTCACTTCATAGCCAAAAAAAGTAAATAATAATAACTGCAACCTGGGGAAAAAAAAGGCAGATAAGACTTCATTTAGTAGACTCTTGTGGTTGAGGTCTGTGGCACAGCACAAAAATTGCTTGATAGCAATCACATCAGACACATTATTAACATTTATATAGGAATGCTGATATAAGTTATTCATCCCATGGAAGAGACAGGTGTAGCAGATATTTATTGCTTGAATCTGGTTTCATTCGGGCAAGCATAAGTACTCATCAATTTTCCATGTCCACAAAAAGTAGCCACACACACACACACACATGCGCAAATACACCCCCGTCCTAAGGCCTTCCTGTAACTGGAAAACTGTGCTTCTATAGGAGTGAATGGAGGTGGGGGAAAGGCAAATATCTAAATGCCTAAACCATCTTAAACCCTAAGTCTCAAAAGGTGAGTTAATACACATTTCTTGAAAACCACCCAGGTGAATCTAACAACACAGCTCCTAATCTATTTCATTTAATGTTTAATATATTAAAAATGTATTGTGCAGAGTATAAATACAGCAGTGGGGCCATTGTTTTCTTTATTTATAATCTCTTAGAGCATACTCCTGCAAATTTTTCCCATGGGGTCTTGTGAGGTAATGATCAGACAAAAGCATTTGCAAGGCTACACCTTTAAAGCGTGTTTGCAGCATGATTTTAGTTAACAGGTATTTTTGAGCTGATTAAATTTACTTACTTTTATGATATAACAATAGCATGATGATAATAATAAAAAGAGTCATAAGGATTGGCATAAAAACGCACCTAACACCACACCAGCCTTGTTTATTACACCGCCCTCCAGAGACACAGCCAGTATTACCCAGGGCTGTGCAGACAGAACAACAACCCAAGCTCTTTACGTTACAAACCATCCATTTTGATTCTCCTAATCGCTCTACCTCCAATTTTTGGCAGGACAGAGACAGCTGGTTAAAAAACAATGAAGAGAAGCTGCCAGGCGTGATGGAACTGCCGTACCTTCAGCCTGATGCAAGCTGAGGAAGAGGAAGGGTCAGCGCGGCAGAGCTCTCGGCCCAGCGGAGGAGCCTCCCCGCTTCCCCATCCCTATTCAGCGGCGGTCCTTGCTTACGGATTGTGAATGGGCTCCTGGCCAGCCATCACAGAGGTGCCCAGTAATGTGCATTTGTGCGTTCTCTCAGCCAAGGACTATTTCTGTGCCAAACAGGAGATGGACCAACCACTGTGTCAGGAACAACAAATACCCTGTTCCTTATCCAGCCTCTCTTCTCTGCCCAAATGAATACTAAATGTTCAAACCAGAAGCCTTCGCATTTTCACACACGCACCAGACTGGAGAAGTGCATCTTTTCCAGAGCTGGTTGAAAGAGTAGGGCAAAATGGTCTTTAACAAATGCAGTCTTTTTCCAAAACAGACACATTTTGCAATGGAGAAAATATAAATTTGAAATTTTCCAGTTTTCAGCAAGCTCTTATTTCTCACTCCACTTTTTCACTTCTGTCCAGTGACATCACAGAAAATACATCTTCTATCCCTCCCTGACCTTTACACAGAGAGGTTTCTTCCCCTCCTCCCTCTATTTTGGAAGCACTGATTGTGTTTAATGGCCATTCTTGATGTGCAAGATCACGAAAACAACAGAGATACCTTTTTAGGCTTTATTCGGGAGTGGACTACCTGTGGTGTTAGGAAGCTTCCAACTTCTAGAAAAAAAATTTAGAATGGTCTTAGCTGTTTCGATAGGAAAATGAAAGGCACATTAAGGAATAAACAGCTGCCTTGACTTCACAGTGATACATGAAAAGCAGGTAAAATTCAGCGTAGTTTATTTTTCCTTCTGAGACATGTAGGTGGCTGGAACCATCGTTTCTAAAGATGACTGAGAAATTTACTTTAAAGTGTATAACCAATAAAACAGTCCTTTATTAACAAAAACCAGGAAAACAACAAAAGGGTTTTTACAATTTCTTCAATGCTTGAACATAATCCCTAACTGTGACTTTTGCTCCCAAGGCTGTTCTGCAGCATTTTCTTGTACAACCAGCCTGGAGCTTGAAAAAGAACAAGTACAATAGCATTAAACCTCAACATGGTGTGCATTAATAAGCAACTGGTGCATACCTTGGATTTGTTGCATTAAGTAAGAGGATGAAAGCACAGTGCCTTCCCTTTTGGCCACCTAAGAAGTATGCAGCCAGCTTAATAGCACACATCCTGAGGAGGCTAATTACCGGTATAGTGAGCATTTTTTTATTATTATTATTAAAAAAAACCCCAAACAACAAGCTATTAATTTTGTTCTTTTTAAGCTCTTTTTAAAAACAGTGTTATATGGCAGTTTTTTCCCAGAGTGCCTTTCCACTCTAAAAAGTGGGTCTCAGCAAGGAGATGTCAAGAAAATAAGAATGGACAGATTATACATACCTTCTCCTGTGTTATTCCAAATAAACATTTCCTAATTTGCTTACTTGAAATTTCCTAAAATTCTTATTCTCTTTTCTCTATTTCCATGGAGCTAGTAGCCTTTTTAGCCATAGCTACTGGCCTCAACAATAAGTTTTAATTTCTTTTCCTTTCTAATAATTTGACTAAACTTTTATTACTGAGCTACTTCTGGTGTTAGCCAAAACAAACCCACCAAAAAACCCCACAAAAACCCTAGAAGTAGCTGAAAACTCAGAACCTGCTGCTAAAATAGCAACAGAGCACTCTAAAGGGCTGTCATTTTCCCAGCCCTCCTCAAAGGTCTGCCTTCTCTCAAGCACCTATTTAATCTTCTACCTCATTAATGTCCTCATCCCACTGGTACTTTTTTGTGTCTTGAGCTGTGTAAGGGAATGCTGGGGAGCAAGGGTGGGCAGAGAAGCAGCAGCCCTGTGGGTATCCTGGTGGATTCTTTGAGATGAAATGCCTCTGTGTGCAGAAGGAAGTGATCCACTGGCACACATGGTCCCCTCGCTTTCTATATTTTCCTCAAAAATACCAGGCAATGGGCATGGGAATTTCTCAGACCATTAGCGAGCAGCAAGATATCAGGGTACAGTACTGGGAGTGGAAATTAAGTTCACCTGCCCACAAAGAAGGCCCAGCTAATCAGTCCAACTGTAGCTTTGAAAAGTCAATATTCTTACCTGGACTAAAATGATGACTATTTCTATCAAGGCTTTAAGGAGCATATGCCAGTCAAAGCTTGCTAGCATTGCAGACAGGAGAGGAAAAAAACCCAAAACCAAACAGCTTTGAAGACTTTCCGTTGTACCACCAGCAGCCTGCAAAGCTGTATGCAAATACTTCTATCTGCACACTGTGCGAGCGTGCCTACTGACTTGCACAGGTGCGTAAAGTTAGGCTTAGGTTTTAAGAATTTGCCAGATTAAGATCTCGGTTTAGACAGACCACACTCCAACTAGTTTTCCCAGCTTTTTGCAGTAGCATTAACCATAGCCCCTCAGCTCTTGTGACAGATTACCACATCTATAATTCTTTTCATTAGCTCTAACTGATCTGCCGCGGGCCCAATGACAGCCTTGTCAGGAGATTTCTGACAGCTCCAACATCTAGATTATTTCTGAATCAAACAGGGGAGGAAATATAATTGCTGTTACCTTACCAGGTAGCAGCAGTCCTTCTTGGTCTGCTGTGGAGGAAGGTTAAAAAACACAAGAGAGCAATTAAAAATAAAACCCCAACCCAACCCCCAAAAAACCCCAAACAACCAAACAAGAAAAGCAAAGGAGACAAGGTTATTGACACACTAGAATCAGGAAGAAAAAAAAAAATCATTCCCATCTCCCCAAAAAGGTGCATTTTTCACACTAATACCAAAAAAGGTACAAAAATAAGATTTTATGACTTTACACAGGAACATCCCATGCATACTCCCCATACTACATGGCACATGTGCCTGGCAAGGAAATAAATTACTATCCTTCTTTTGGGGTGTTTATTTTGTTTTCTCTTTAAATAAATAAATAAACCCCCAACAATAGAAAAAAGATTCAATAGGGAGGAACATTCAGAAAAGCTCAGAATGAGAAGAAAGCAGGGTTAACTATCCTTTCACATTTCTATTAGCCTTTCCACCTATATGAGGATATCCACCTTGGCAGGGCTTGTGTAGATTTACTCCGACGAATTTATGCCTTTGGTCTGAATAAGTTAAGTTAGTAACAAGGTTAGATCCATCCTTGCAACAAAAGCCACTGCTTCAAAGGCTGTTGTGCTGCAAATTCACACGCATACCCTCTTCCCCCCCAGAAAACAAACAAACAAACAGAAACCCAGTCATTTGATAAATCTTTACATATGCTACTCTAATAAATTGATGCATACATTTTAGGAGGAATTTAAATGTATTTGAAATGAGGCAAGAAGGAAAAGAGGAAAAATAAGTTTCTCACTTTAAAAAAACCTGCAATAAGATCATGTTCACTGCTATGGTGTGCACTTTATCAGTTACACTTCTGAAGATTTTGAAAAATGTGACTGGGAGTTTTTAACAGTACAGTGTTTGCAGTTAATCATCAACAACTTAAAAAGACATTGACATCTGTTGTCTAGAGAGAAAAAGAAAAATGTAGGGGGGGAGTGCGCAGGGGGGGGTTGAAAATTAAATCAGTTTGAATCCTCCTTAGTGTTACAGAGTCAATAGCAGGAAATTTGCTCTCAGAAAAATGTGGGGTTGTGACCTTCTGTGTTTCAAGACATCCTAATTTAGCTTGATCCTTCATGCTCTCTGCTCCTCCTACTTGTACCCTACAGGCAGGTTTTCTCCTACTGAGAAAGAGATTAAGGGGGAAAGTGCTGAAAGAGGGAGGGAGAGAAAGAAAATAAGACACGAATAAACTGGAACTGAAGTCCTAAAATCTAAGAGATTATTAAAATTCAATCAGTCTGCAACAAAACTTATTTTTATGCAGACACCAATGACATCTTTGAACTGATGTTGAAAGGTAACAAGAAAACTTTTTATTAGTGTTTGAGACCATTTTCTGAGGACACCAAAGAGCTGTTTTTGACATATACAAGTAGTGCTTATACACTATATAATGAGTATACATCTACCAAGATACTTTTCTTCATCTCAGTATGGACCGCAAGAGTGAATCAACTTCCCAATTAAGTGGTAAACTGTGCAGGCTATGAGACAGCTGATGAATGGTAGCTCCCTAGCAATTAGTGAAGAAAAAAAAAAAAAAAGCCAATATAGAAGATACTAACAAAATTAATCAGTTGCTAATACTACTCAGCTCCAGACCCATTAACTACTGTTGCATTGCTTATCCAAGTAGTGCATTCAGGGTTACGAGTACCCGACTTTCCAAGCAGACCACACCATTACGTGGCTGAGTAGAAGCTCCCCAGCTGGCAGAGGTAAGCCTGGGCAGCCCCCCGCAAACAGCAGCAGAGCAGGGAGGGATGTGGAGGGGCAGGAGGTGGGGGCAGCCTCAACTCTGCTCTCTTTCCTCGTTCGTTAGCTGCTCAGAGCAGCTGGCAAGTCACCTCCCCTACGCGGCCCACGGGAACTCGGAGGAAACAGAAGTCCACTGGCATTTCGAGCGCCTCCTCAAGGCTAGGCTGGAGATGAGGTCCCGCTCTTCGCCGCCGGCAGCGCACCAGCAAGCAAAGACTTCCAAGCAGAGCGCTCGGCCCCCTCTGCTCTAACTGTGCCTGGGCTCCCCGCCTGCCCCAGCATACGCCCCTGCCTCTGCCCTCCCAGCTCTGTGCCAGGGAAAGAGCTGGGCAGATCAGGCGGCCCGTGTCCCTCCTGAACACCGTGGCGTGTCCCGGTGCAAAGGCGGGCTCCTGCTGGCCCAGGCGACCCACACGGGTGGCAGGTCTCAGGAGTCCAGCGGGTTTCATCCGCTGCCAGGTTCGGGCTGCACGTGCAGCAGTGACCACCCCAGCAGCGCTGGTGTGCACTAGCGCGTTACCAGAAAAGATAAAAGGGTCTGGAGTAACCCACCCGAGCCCAGGTTTCTAAGGTCTGATCGTAATGCATTTGTGGTATGACTTGAAACTCCGCAAATTCAGCAGGTGTCTTTCTATAGATGTCAAGAATTTTAGTTTCAGGTTCATCGATTGTGTTGAAGTTACTTGGCACATGACAATATCAACCTCAGAAAATGCTCCAGAACTCGGCACTTAAACCTGTGACCAAACTCTGATATCAATGTGTGGAGAGATCATCTTCCCAAGCTGATTGTATGTCAGTTTGATAGAGATAAAATATAAAATAGGCTGTCCTTGATTGACAGCTTTACTATATACCCAGGAAAAAAAATCAAGAGGAGACTTTAGATCAAAGATTAGATTGTTTCTATTCATAGATTCCTAGATTTTTGTGTCGGGGGGGAACAAAAAAAAGAGAAACCACACACATTCATCCAGCCTGACCTCCCACATATCATGGGCAAAAAAATTTTGTATGCCACCCATAACTTCTAGGTAACCATAAGCATATTTTTAGAAAGACGTCCCATCTCAATTAATATCAGTCAAGATAGGAAGAATCAGTTTCATGCTTAGGTAAATTGTTTCAAACTTAATTACCTTCACTATTAAAAATGTGCTCTTGAATTCAAGTCTGGATTTAACTAGGCTAGCCTACTGTCATTAAAAGTTGATCTGCTGTATTCAAGAGCTCTTGATGCATCTTGAAGTGCAAAGACACACAAGAGAAAAAGAAATCCCCCTTTTCCCACAGAAATACTAGAGTCATCCTATACCACCAATAGAGCTTTATATAAAACATTCTTATTTAGTGAACTGTATTCACTTCCAATAATAATATTTTAGGTTCTATATCAACCAGAAATTAGTTTTGGTGTGTCTCTAAAAAGAGCCTGGGTCAAATATATATATATATATATATTTAATTACACTTTGGCACATCTGACATAAAGAACTGATTTGAAAATTAAAAATTAAAACAAAAAAACACCACCACATTTTTTCTTAAAATTTTGGAATAAAATTTCTGATTTGCTCTTAGCCAAAACAGTTTGCCAAACTTAATCATTTCAGTCAGCCTATCTTCAAGAGACTAAATAATCTGAAAAGTTCACTCAGCTGTAATGGTACTTAATAATGGTAGCCATAATTAACAGTTACTTATAATTTTATTTTCACACAAAGAGTTTACAGCTGATTCTTATCTTACATCTTCAGCAGACACTGATATTTTTCATAAATATTCATCATGCATGCTCATAAATATTTGATTAATATTAATTGTTTGTTTGTTTTAAACATAGCTTTTCCTTTAGTTGTCATGACTATAGAGGCAGGTATTTGCATGGGAAAAAAGGTGAAGAGGAAAAGCTTTCAAAGATGCAGAAGCAGAAATGAGGGACTAAGGCAGCACGTTACTTCCTAGATTTTAATTGAACAAACAACTCTGTCCTTGTGATAGCACTTTTTGAAAGGATGCATATTTGCCCTGTATTTTGTTCTGCCCTTTGCAACACAATGGGGAACTTATGGATATCTTGTGGCAGCTACATCAAGTCAAATGAGCTCAGGATGTCGCAGACCCATAGGTGATATTGGATTTTATTGTTCTAAGGATAAGAGTAGGCTTCTCCCACCATGGCAGAGAGAGTAGAACAGGGAAGAGCATAGCTAGGTTAAAAGATAATAAGGCTTGCTGCCACTTAAGTTACTGGATCACTTAATTTCTTAGTGTTGCAGTTCATCTGTACAGATAAGAGTTATCCTAGGCTGGGTCCTGTGTGTGCAGAGGAACAGGGGAAGAGAAAATGGGTCAATGAACAGCATAAAAAGGCAGCCAGTCCATGGAGCGGGACATGGATGTGTCCAGCTGCATGTCCAGGGCTAGTGATTTCCCTATATATGCTTGTTTTCCTTTCCACACGGATTCAAATACCACCAGTCCAGGAAAAGATGTACGTGAAATTCACTGGACAGACTTTTTCAGACTATTGTGGTGCTTTTTAAGATCGTTTACCATAGCAGGGTACCTAACTGCTTTTCAGTTGCATTTCTGTTCACTCATGGCAGGAATTTATGGGCATTCAGGTACAAGCTGGAGAACTGGAGACAAGTGTCAGTTATCTGTGGATGGCATATGCAGCCTGTGTTCAGATGTGCCACAGGTTCCCAGACAATTACACTGGCCATCACCAGGCATTAATAATGCCTAGGAGTACGAGCTGAAGCGGAGACCTGTAGGAGCGAAAGGGCATTCGGATCTGCCCTGGGTGCTTCAGCACCGACCTCCTCTGTCCCGGCGCAGAGCAGGCGGGATCCACAGAAAGCGGCCAACTCTGTTTACGGCCAGCTGTGGCTAGAACACAAGCTGAGCTCATAAATCCAACCAAAGTCTTGGACTGGCTGACCCACTGTCTTCATCTCATGTTCCCCCATCCTCTGAGATCCGAGAAAGCTCATTGCACAGAACCACTCAGCCCAAGTACATGAGCACGAGAGAAATTCTGCAAGAATCAGCTTAGTCTGAAAATGCTTATTAGCTCCAGGCTGGCCTCATGAAAAGACCCTCAAATGTCCCCATGCTATGTTCCCTATTGCTCATATTGCCTGTTTTTTCTCATATACGAGATTCCCCAGAATCCATTACCTACAATAATGAGATTGTCAAGATCACCGACAGCTATGTTAGCATAAAAACAATACCGAATGCAGCTCCTCCATGTTTCTGGACCTGAGCCAGCTATTAACCATTGGCAATTAAAAAGAAACATTCTCTTGTGGCAAAATTATTGTGTTAACTGTATACTGTAAGGTTTCCTAGACCTTCTTTTCAATACCTGGTACCAGACACTGTCCTGAAATGCATAGGTAACATTTAGTATGGAGGTTGCAACAGAAATGATATTTCAGAAGTCATTCAGCATCTTTCCATGGAGAATTTTTAAGGTTTGGGTTTTTTTTGTTTATTTCTTAGCTTGTTTGTTTTTAATTATGTCAGAGAGCAAATCAGTATCTCTGTTCCATGTGTGTCTCCCACACTCATGCATAGGGCATACATACAAAAATTATGTAAGATTTGGAAATTACTGGCTATAAAGTAAACATGAATTTCCAATTTTTTTCTGTTGCCAAAACCAAATTAAATTCTAGAGGACAGAAGCTATACAGGAACCTCTAACTGGGCATATTTCTTCTGCACCCCCAGTTACTACAGCTGCACTTAGAATACTGATGACAGTTTGGGTCTCTGAAACTTAGTATCTGCATTGGAAAGACAGAAAAGGCTTAGCTACAATGATACCTGTGAGGAGAAAATGAATGATTTTGTTTAGTTTTGAAACACACTTGAGAAGGTAGTTGCTAGGAGAACTCTTGTGTTTCATACAAAGAAAACTATTAGGATTGCAAGACAAATACTCAGGAATTAGAAAATGGCAGAATTAAGGTCATCTTTTCAACCTTCATTATGTTCTTCCCTGAAAATATCTTCAAATACATGATAGCATATTGGGTTTTTCCAAGCAAACCCCTCCCTCATTCAGCTTGTAAGGTGGAAGGTGCTTAGTAAATATGTAGCTATTTAATCTGTGCTTTTATCCCAACTATCCATGCTCCCAATGCGCTCTACAAATACAAGACTGAATACACGATATTCAAGTTCCAGCTAGAGGTTTCATAGTTGTCTGCACTGTAGCATTTGGAAAAACTGAAAGTATTGACAATTTTTATTTTGTTTCCACAGCACTCTATTTTAAAGGTGGCAAGTTGAAGTTCAATGATATTCAGGTGAAATTCCTTACTAATATCCTAATGTTCCAGACCACCTGAACAGTTACAACAAGTGGAAAGAAAAAAATATCATTGCATTTGTCAATTATTTAAAGGTTTTTGCCCTAGGAGGTTATGCATGCAGTGTTTATAGCGTTTTAAAAGAATCAGTATACTTACTTCTAAGACTGCTGCAGACTAACAAACAATTTCTCATTCGCTGCCCGATTGATTGTTTTCATGGGGAGGTGATGTAAAGTAAATGTTAGTTTATCCTTACATTCAATCCCCTAATGTCTTCTGAATTATCAGTGGAGATATGGCAGAATGATATCAATGATCTGCATAACAATAAAAAAGCAAATATTTTGTTCAAATCTAACAGATGAAACATGAGTCATATTGCCTGGAGTGGCATGAGTGGAAAATGCGATTAAAAACATAAAAGCGAAAGGGAAAGAGCACAGCAAAAGTAGTTTCTAGTTTACAGCTATTAAAGTGCATGAAAATTGCTAGAGTTACTGCACTTCAGAAGGTCTGGCTTGTGCCTCTGAGATTCCAAAGCCCTCAAACAGCAATAAACTCAATATTGGATATAAAGACACATGCATAATATTTTCACCTCAAACTGAACGAACAAGAGAAAATTTTCATAATACCTGAGAGAACTGATATTTAAAAACTTGGTACTTAACTACTTCAACAAATAAATATAAAAGTTGTGCTTGTGTGGTTTTTTCCTCATTTTTATAAATGGAGAAACAAGGTAAGGCCCACAAAAATTATGATCTCATCTGGTTTTTAGATACCAGTGAGTTCAGCCTTGTGTGGCTCAATGGTTCTGGTCTGATACATCACAAAAGTGCAATCTTTCTGGGGAATGTAGATACAGGTTTGAATTTCCAAATGCACAGAAAAACTCACAATCTGTCCATTTAGGTACTTGTCTAATTGCAAATATCATCCAGGATAGCTGATTTTCTTCTGTCAAGGTTGGCATTTTATGTAAAAATATACTACCTATATCTCAGCCATTGCCTCTTCTTTCAGCAACTGAATCTCCCCAAATCTCTTACTTGCCAGTTCTACTCAGAAACAGAAAAAAATCCTCTCGCTATCTCCTGCTAGTGAAGAGTCAATAACAGCCCATTAACATCTGTCTTAGTTTAAAGCAGAATCCAGGCTGCAGGAATGTGGTCAAGTAAACCACCAGTGCGATGACCCCCAGATGACCACAGAGCCAGAGAGAAGTGCAGTACAGGGCAGTGTATACAAAGCAAGACGTTTTGCTTAGATATCTTAAAAAGAGGCCAGAGCTCTTCACAGATAGCTTGAAAATTGCCTTCTGCATCACAAATATTACCTTTCCCTGAAAGGAAAATACATCAATTTTATGCAGCTGGAAAAGCAGTTAAGTAAACCCAGGAATCTAGTCACAAAATATTAGTTTTAGGTTCTTCTTTTCTACTCCCTCTCCCCTCTCCATTGCTAAAGCTTTTTTGGTATAGTCCATAATAACATGTTCTTGACAAATGGTCATTAACTTCAATTAAGCAATTCTAGTCCTGTAAAAATTAGTCAGGTTGTTATTGCTACTGATCTGATGACTCTGCTAAAATTAGCATAACACTCTGTGGTTTGCTCTGAAAACATATTATTGATTGGAAATTTATTTTGCCATGTGAGTACAAAACCCCACCACAGTCAATATCCCAGTCTCAGTGAGGTCAGTCCGTAGACTCATTGTCTTGTCAAGGAGGAGAAATATCAGTTAAATGCAGTCCTCTGTGCTTTGGACCACTTAAACAAGAGCGTGGAACTGCAATTTAAAAAAAACATTAGTATTTCCCTAAAGTAAGGTTAATATACGTTGTCCCTGGCCAGTATATCTTTGACCTTTGGAAGGCACTGTTAAAGGTGTAGTCAGGGAGTTCCTACGTAAGACAAAACTATGTTTGTTTTAAATATTGTAAGACCTACTTACACACAAGGAAAACACAGGACTTCTACAAAAAAATCCTGAGTATTCCGATATGTTTTACTGCTCTACCACGATGTGAACAATGATTGAGTTGCAGCAATCTAGGAGGCTACTGCTTGTCAGCTGAGCAGTGGTGACTCTCCATGGGAAAGTTTTCAGTCTGCTTAGACTCCGAGATGAAATTTAGTTGTTTACACAGCTACAAAAGCTCAGCTGATTTGTGGATAACTTGCCTACTTGCTATAACCTAACTATTAGTACAAGCTGTTGGCTTGGTCTACACATTGTCTGCAAAGTAAAACTATTTTGGTTAAAGGTAGATGATTTTTTTAAACCAAACATTTTTACTCTTTTGTAACCTCAAGGTTATATATGTGGCTACAGCAAACTACAGATGCTTTATTGCTATGGTGAGTCATTTTCTTTCATAAACAAGATCTACTCTGCTTTTATAAGAAGACAACTGCAGTTGCACTAAACTAAGCAGGGCCATTCTCTGTTAAATATATCACTACACATGAAGGTTTCTCAAATTTTGTTTATAAAAAAAAAAAAAAACAAACAGAAAAAAACATTCTTCAGAGGTTCCCCCCTCCCCTTCCTATTAAGTGTCATAAGCAATATTGGAGGGGAGAGGTTGTAAAGTGCCCCCCCTTGCTGTTTCTCAGGCAAGCAGAGTAAGTCAGAAACTATTATTTGGTTACTAGAATTTTTCATCCTCCATTGAACAATATACATGACCTTTAGTGTAGGTTTTAAAGCTCAGTTGCCCATTCATTAGGTTCACAAACTTGTCAAAACGCTGCAGGACTATGTCAATTATGTCAAAAATGCTTACAGGTGCCACAACACGTGTCAGCACTCAACTGACTCCTGTCAGCCATTGCTGAAATGACAAGAAACCCTTCTGGGGACAAAAGGCAGCAGAGGGAAAGAACAGAATCCCACTCACTTTGTTGATGCTGGCCACTGTTTTATACTAGTGAGGGTTATTGCGATTCTTTCTTTCACTGGAATGTGCAACATGGTTCTTTAATGAAATAAGTAATTACTTAGTTTCCTCCTTCACATCCCTGCTGTTGATCATGTTATGCTCCGAACATACCAGTCAGATAATAGTTGGGTTCTAGCTTCGGTACTAGCTTTGGGAAATGCAACCAGTAGTCAGCAAGTTCTAGGCTTGGGTTGAACATGTCAAAAAAAGTTAACGATTCATGATTTTTTAACTGTTTGTCACAGTACCTTTCTGATCAACACCTTTAAAAAAACCCCAAACACAAACCCTTGTGGTTAAGATAAATTGTGATTAAAAGTATAGATATATTCATAAATTTTCTGGAAAACTCTTTTCCCATTTTGCAGCCAGTAGTAATCTGCACTGAAGTTTCTGAATATCAACAAATACACGGTATATTGCCACGTATATATGAATCTTCAAAATGCAAACAGTTTCCCTGTGCTCTCATTCATGTGCTGATTAGAATTTTTTCCCTCCATTTAAACCATCCATAAAGAATGCAGGAAATTAACAGCAGTTGGAGGAGAAACAGCAGACGCAAACAGAACAGTTTGTGTTGGACAGTAGGTAGCACTTGTCATTCTCTTTGTCTATTTAGACTGCTCTGAACTATTACCTAACTAAACAGTCCTGTTTTCTTTCTCCATAAAACCTTTCCAATAAATGACAGGGTGCTTTACAGGCCAATCTGGTGACAGCAGAAGGGTTTATAATGTCACTGGCTAATAGCAGGGCAGAAGAAAGTGACTAAGTGAAGTGTTCAGAAATTTCAGATTAAACACAAACCAGAAGCTGCTGTGTATTAACTTTTTTTTTTTCCCTTCCTATAACCTTTTCTCCAGAACGTGGCTTGTTCTTCTCCATCTCATTCAGCTCACTAGAACACCTAGTAGGGATGAGGGCTCTGTTGGGCTTGATGTACAATGACTACGATACACAACAGTGAGCACCAAAGTGTATCCAGAGACTTAAGACTTAGAAAGTAATTATATAACAGGGACAAGCAGAGATAGGGAACACAGCAGGGAGAAAACGGTTTGCCAAAGTTTTCTTGGCACACTATTCCTTTCCATCTTTTACAATAGCAAAAAAGAAAGAATAGTCAGCCTATGCTTAGCATTTTTCAGCCACAGGTCTCAATGAGCTTTGCAGACATCATTGCCATTCCCAGGGTTTGTATGTTGGGAAAAGAAAGTATGTGGCTTGTCTGAGGACTCACAGTGGCATGATAGCACAGTCAGGAACATTGCATATTGCACTAAGTAGCCTTCATATTGCTTTTCGTTTGGTTTGGTTTTTTTGGTGTGGGTTTGTTTGGTTGGTTTTTTTTGTTTTTGTTTTTGTTTTTTTCATAAATGACATAGTATTTTACCTATATCTTTATCTACATAGTAGATCCTATCCCCTGTTCTACTGCAGAAAGGGCTCTGGAATGAGAATGAGGACACAGAAGATATGCCTTCCACATAGCAGTGCTATAGACGTGTGGGGGCCCAGCTGCAATTCCCTCCTTTTGAGAAATGTGGATAAGACTATGAAAAACAGCTTGCTTGTGTCCTAAATTTCCTTGTGAGGGCCAAATACTGCTGTTGCATCAAGTATATAGATCAGACTAGTAATTTGACATGGAAAGGATAAAAATATAGTGCCTGGAAAGCCTAGTAGGCATACAAACTTCTAGTTCCCACATGCAGCTTGTTTAACATCATACTTAAACAGACCTGCAAGTGCTCTGCAAAATACTTCCCTTCCCATTCACCTCAGTATAAGACTTCAAATAGGAAAATAAAGGCCAACTGGATTCATAGAGACATGGCTTAAAGCTTCAATGCATTGAGAGAAAATGGACTGGCTCCGGACATTTGCAAAATGAAGCTTAAGAAGGGGGTCTTGGTCTAGACTCTTCCCAATCTTGGAATTATTTGTAGCAGAGCTTTTTATTCAGTTACATCTATGGTCTTAAAAATGGGTGCTGAAGCAGGAGCCTTGTATACACTTGGTGCCCTGAGGGTATACCTCTCTGATCATGCAAAGGCCTATGAAGGCAGAGAAGAAGCCATCCTTTTAAAGTATCAAAGATGGGCATTAACAGAAACACTAACATCTGCAACAGGGTTGCAGGCACAGCAAATGACAAATGCTGACAGTTCAATGAATGACATCAAGAACAAAGAGCTAAATGATGCACCCAGCAGCTGAAGGGTGGTCATGACGGTCATTAAAAATGAAAAATTACTACCTTAATACATTGTGTCCTCAGAAGGAAGCACTCACCTTTGTCTCTGTTTAAACTTAAAAAATCTACTGAAACAAACAACTAAGAGTGGAAGCCACGCAACATCGAAGAGTGGTATCCTGATAGGTTCAGTCACAGCTTAGCAGCAATGCATGCTCAAATGCATGATTACAAACCTGCCTGAGACTGTTTTACTGGAAAACCTTCCAGCTCATTTTCACAATGCTATTTCTGTACTAGAAAGGAACAAAGAAGGCTGCTAGGATTTCCCCAACTGTGATCATCCACACTACATGCCTGTGGGTTCCCTGTACCACCCTTGGGACGAGCTGACAAGGCAGAGGCTCTGTGCCTCTATGTGTGCACGATGCACAAGGCAGTGCAACAAAATTAATCACTGAATATGTTAGAAGATGTATTGGAAGCTGTTTGGATCAAAATCGTGGCATGCTGAGGTGTATGCTAAAGAGAAAAAGAGGCACTCCCAGTAGTATTTCCAAAAGCAGCAGGTGACTTAAAAACCTCAGACTCACTTTCAGAAGTGTATTGGACAGCCAAACTCCTGAACTAAACTCAGGGTAACACTCTTAGCTTGGTACCCTTCCCTCTTTTCTGCCTAAGCTTTACAGGCTTTGCTTTTTACTAGAGCATATTATAGTCAACGGTGCATCTTTATGGCTTCCAGTAGGTGTGCTAACCCAATCATACTTAGTTTGGACATTTTTTTACTGATGCTATCTGTGCTGTTCCAAGAACTTCTCTGCAAAATCAGCCAAACTCTAAGGACCACTGCCGTCTAGAGGTTTCTCATCCACCAATCGGATCTCTTCCAACACAGTTCTTGGGAGGAATTAAGCAGTGAAGAAAAAGAGCAACAGAAATGAGTAGAGCAATCAGAGAATCACCATTAAGACTATTATAAAAAGTAAACCTCTAATGTTAGATTGCTTGGAGCTGCCCAACTCCATATTTGTGGCTTTCGTCACAATGTGGTTTGTACAATGGATCACTCCGTTTCTGCAGCAACCCCACAACACCCAGTAGTTCAATGTTTATAGAAACTGCTTGGAGTAAAGAAGCAATGAGTTCCAAAATTCCCTTCTGATCCTTCCTCATATGTACACATCTGTCATCTGAGTGGTCTAAACTCTTAGATGTGTTGGTGTGGGTTTTACTTTGAGCAAGTTTAAAGGCTTATGTCAAACACAACAGTTGAAAGACTGAGTGAGCTATAGTTCAGAGTACTCATGGGGCTGATGACTGGAGCACTTGCCTCTGCTCCAGATATTTTAGGAATATCTCTGGGATCCAGTTTTGTGATATAAGTAGAGGAACATGTAGTTTATGTAGCTGGGGCAGTACAGGAAAGCAGCAGACACCTGTATGTTCTATATTACCAAGTCTTCTGACCACTCAGAAGCAGATCTCTATGTTGCTGTGAAATCACAGTGGTGAAAAATTTTAGACAGGTAGTTTAGGAATAAAATTTTTAATGTCTCCATGTTTGTCAGGAAATGAACAAGAATTCTCAGAATATAAACCTGTGAATCTAGGCACTAATAAGTACATTTTGGAGGGTATGCGGTGCCAAAGTCCTTTTATGTATCTAACCTTATTTCTTCTATAGTGCTATCGATTTACCTAGACCTACCCCTGAGTAAAGGTACTACTCTGGGTGAGATTATTATAATTTGACCTTTAAAGACAATTCCAGAACATCCTAGTTAATTTAATTTTGTAAGTGACATTAACACCTATCGCATACTACAGATGCTCTTAGAAAATATTAAAATGAACAGTGGATGCGTAAAAAGAGGCAACAGAGCACCTAATGCACCTTAAAATGTAACTACCTCACAAAAATGTCTTCAGTCATATTAACATCCATAAAAGAAAAAAATAGTGCTGGTGCTGTGAAGTCCTTTTCTTCTAATACACAACCTTCCTAAACTGTTGTGAGGGAAGGCCTGGGAGCAGATTGTCTGAAGGTTCAGCACCTTGGCCGTCCTCACAGACCAGAAGGATAGTGTTCCAGAGCCTTCCTGTGTCTATCTCTAGGGTGCAGTTCAGATCTGCACAAAGGGTCAGCAGAAGCCTCACTTTCATGTTAGTCTTGATAAAGCCCAACCAAAATACAAAACATTAAGCCCTATACAAGAGACTACAATGAGGAGCCTGAAGGAATTTCACCTGTAATATGAGGTCCAGCTAATAAGCCTTTTGAAGCTCACACAAAGAAGGCAAGGAACCAGGGTTACAGATAATCCAAGTCTCAATCGATCAAGGTTTTGACAAAGTAATATCAAAACTCTGTATCTTGGAGACTCAACAAACAGCATTTTCAATGCAATAGTGACAGTCCTAGGTAGATCTTTTTAAAGGTAATATTTTCATTCGCACTCTCCAAGATAATCTGTGTTCTGACAGGGTATGCGTTCAAACCTTGCTATCTGATTTTCAGGTTTCAGAATTTCACAATTAAAGCCTATGGATATGTAGTGTCAAACTTTTCCCTCTTGAGTTAGCAGTTTTCCATGACTTACCGTATTTGAAAATGTTGGTATGGATACACTGTACACGTTTATTTGAAACTACAGACCTTTGTGGTTTTTTACAATAGGGATCAAATTAGGAAGAAAACCAAGTGTTTTCAAAAAAAAAAAAAGTCTAAACTAATTAGAAGTCTAGTGAGACTAAATCAAAAGAGTAATAAAATATTTATTCACCTGAGCTCATCAAATGGATTTTAAGACCATGGTTTACTACAAATGATACACAACTTTAGAAAACAGTTGTCTTAGTTCTGTCGTCCCAAGGTACAGCTAACACAAAAGTTTTTTTCACTAGCATTAAGTATTGTTGCACTAGCAATGAATTATTTTCCAATATTGATGATCGAATGACTCTTCATTTGATGCCTCACCACTTTATCAGATAATTTCTGTGAGACAAAAGACAAGACAATTCAGAGTAACTTCATGTTAATTCAGTATTTGGGTCCTCTTCAAAAGGTCATCTGCAAATACATTTCCTCAGTATACCATTGGACAGATGTGAGATCATGTCAATGTGTTATTACATAACTGCAGATGGGCTTTCACTTCTTTTATTTCTTCCACCTCCTGCTCATCATTAACTCTGAAGGATGTTAATTAAGTTCAGCCTGGGTATCTGGATATGCAACCCTACTACATTCAAACAAGTTGTGCGTGGATGGAAAATGGTTGATTTGGCCCATGGCTGTTCTGGCTTATCAAATCCTTTCATAATAACTCTTACCACCATTAACCTAGTATTCTAATTTGATATTATTCTACTTCCATTACGAGTTTCTGATTTCTCTTGCTCTGCACCGGTCATATATATCTTATTTTCTCTCTTGGCAGACTGCACTGTATTCAGAAGAGTCTGACACTCTTGCATGCCTGGGTTTTCTCCTCCTCCAAACAGTCACCAACCTTCCAGCTCTACATGCATTTCCTGTGATTCGCTTTAGTTTGTCTACACAGCTGTTGCAAGACAGTAGACATCTTTTAAATGGAGTTATTCTCATCAGTTTTGCATCAGGCACCATGTACTAACCCTTTGCCTACCTTTATATAAACCAGTAGCAACCTGCTACAGATTTAAGAAATGTACTTTTACTTCTTTGCCTGGAAGAAGATCCTTATGTATTTTGGGAGGTGTGAGGTAAATGCTACCTTACCTGCCCTGTCTCTTGATTCTACCCTGTCAGGGACTGATTATTTCATCCTTACAAAAGAAAACTCTGTGGGAGTTTGCACTGCTTAAGCACAGCAGGAAGAGACCTATAAAGATATAACGGCAGAAAAGAATATTTGTCCTTTGCATTATCAATCCTACTGCGTGACAAAGGCGGGTAGATCCTTCTGCCTCAGGGATTAGAAGGCGACACAGGGAAAGATGACCATTTCCTCCTTTTCCCCATAGCTATCCTTTCACTCTGTAGGCCTCCCACCTACTGAGATTTTTACCTTCCCTCACATTCAAACTTCCTTCTGTCTATGTATTTGTGGACTTTTCCTTTTCACAAAATCGTCTTTATCCACATTTGGAAAAGCATACATGAAAGGAATAAGCTTGGAAAATCTAAAGCAAGAGTTCCACTCAGCAAACTTCTTTTTCTTACCAAAATTAAATTCCCTTAAGAAAATGTGTTGTTCTTTATAGCTAAGGTAAATTCACACTTCTTATCAGGACTGTAATAAATGCACTAGAGAAGCTGATAAGGAGCATTTTAAACTTTGGAAACAGGAAATGTTGCAGCAATATTAAACAATTTTCAAAACCAGCATGATGTAACTTTAGGAAAAAGGATATTACAAAAATGGGACAGAACTCACAAAATCTGTTCGAAACATTTGAGAAAAAGTGGCCAAAAGGCTGAAAAATTGGGAAAAGATTTTTCCGGAAACTTTTGGAAATGATGCTTTTGACCAATCCAGAATAAAAGAAAACTCCAAGCAGAATGGAATGTCACCCAGAAGAGAAATAACCTACAAAAAACCCCAGTGAAATCCTTTGAACATCTGACAACGCTTAAAATGGCTCTCCTATGAAGACCAAATTCTCTAGTGCACATCCTCACTAAAGTTGACAGAACAATGCTGATGTTCAAACATGGAGAACTGAACCCCAAATATTTTTGCATTGAATTCCCTTTATGAATATGAAAGCGATATTTTGACAAGCTTCTTTTAATCGAGAAAGGTCTACATTAATGCTATAGAAGAGGGTCTCTAGAAGGCTACATACCCTAATTAAAGGCCACAGAGAAAAGTAATCCATTCTGCCTCTGTTGGAGGTGAAACATCCTACCAATGCCACAATATAATTTGGATCACTATCATTACTGCTCGTAACCAAGTTCTGTGATCTTGAGATATAATTAATGTAGATGGAGTTGCATACACATAAAACAGGAATAGCTCTTTTCAAGATGTCTTTGATCCTACTCATAATTAAACCCCACACCCCCAAATATAGGATAGAACAGGCTTTCAGAAACATTTGCATAAAGGTCTCCAACTCTGTTGTACATTTCCTCCACAGCTTCCAGAGGACTAATGATCTCATTTTTCACATTTTTAAATCAATGATGTTTGTGACCAGGTTACACTGAAGTTTTGGGCGTGCTTCACAAAGCCATTTAAAATAGTAAATCGGATAATGTATCCTTCTTATGTCACTGTGGTGATTTTTCACTCAGTTCAGCATGTCGCACATGTCTGTGGTAGCTCTTAATCTGGTTTTTGCATATATTTTTGACAGTTTTCTGTAATTGTTCCATTCTGACTCCTTTGCTGTCTGCTTTCACCCTTCCTGATTCCTCAGCTGTGATAGCAATGACTGCTGATCATGTCTGATATGTACAATATAGCGGCTGAAACATGTCTCAAGTCATCGCTATGGAAGCCTTTACAAGTACCTGGAACTTACTTTGTTTTACTTGAAGAGCATACACTTTTATTACATTTTGATATTCCTGACGTTATGAAGCTTTTTTTGTTATGCTGTAGAATGGACAGAATCTACTCAGAGATACATACCTCACATACAAATTAATAGGCACGCAACTATGCATACACATGTTCTTAATAGAAAATGACCAGGTAATGGTCTTGGGGTGGAGATTTATAAATATACAGAGTGAAAGGGGTGTGACCAGATAGGCAGCCTCTTAAGAGCTACTTTGCCTGTGCTTTGGTAGGTTAGGGCAAATGCTCTATGAGTCCACCTGAGATGGCTTCCCTGGAAATGTAGCTCTGGAATTGCAGCAAAAAAAATGCTCATTAACACAAAGAATAAGCACAGAATTTCTGTCTGCCAGAGTATCCTGGCACTAGTAACATCCTCTGCAGGCAGAAAGAGAAGTTTATCATTGTTTCAGTTTTTTGTGGATGAAATGTGGTCCTTCTCAGAGATCCTACAACTGTATCTGTGTATCATTTATATCTAGCACTGATCCTCAAATCTGAGCTTATGTGGATTTAAACAGTGTGGCAGCCTTTTGCTAGAACTCTATTTGGGAAGAATATCCCTCTGTTGTGGAACAATATTTTTTTCTCATAGGTATTTCTATTAACTTTTATTATAGATGTTATCAAGGGTAGCATATAAAAAAGCCTATGCTACAGCTGTCACATCAGCCCTATTCCTGGCCTGTGATTTGTCAGGAGGGTCTTTACATTATAAGATACACCACCTTTGTTCATTGTGTTAGTGCCTCATACTTGCAAAGTGCATAGACTCCTTCATGCCACAATAAATAGTCCTTGTTTGATAACTCGAGTAAGCATAAAACCACCAGAACCATACTAGCACTTGACAGATGCATAGGGCAAACTGCTGGGTCCCACACAGTGTATTTATCCAGCTTGCTGGCAGGACATTTTCCTTTGCAAATGTAAAAGGACTGATCACTGCTCTTGTAGAAGGGGGGTAATTCCTTATTGTGCCACATCCTTTTATCATTTCTGGCACTGATATCTGTGGCAAAAAATGCCTCTGAGACAGGAACAGTTACACTAGAGCCACTTGTTGCTGTTACTTAATTAGATTCTCATCCTGCCTGTTAAATTCCAGTAATGTTTCCTGGTTGTTTTTCATTGAATTAGATATTTTCTTCTGTAGAGTACCCACTAAATTATTTTGAAATGCAATGTTATGTACCCACAGAGAAGGACCAGAACACATTATCTGCTGTACAGCAGTGCAGCAAGATGGCAGCAAGACTGACGAAACAGACTGGTCCCTCCCTTCCACACACGTCTATAGCCCTACAAAAACCAGAGCCATGTCCCACGTATAACAGGGCAATACAGCTACAGGCCTCAATACTCCCTGCACTCCAGAACAGACTTAGATCAATCAGCCACTAATTCATTCCTCTCTCATCCTACAGCCTGGCCATAAACTTCAGCTGAGGTTAATACAATTCCTGCAGCCTTCTCTTGGCAATTTTTTTTTTTTATTCTGGCTTTGATACAAGTTTTAGGGTTTAGCCTGTTTTACCATTATAACAGAGCTTTGAGAATTCCTATTGTATGGTAGATGTAAACTAATAAATTGTCTGAAAAACCAAAGAACTTAATCCATATTTAAAACCTACAGCAAATTAGATTCAGAGAATAACACACAAGTAATGTCATGTAGGTTTCTAGTGGTATCATAAAACAACCCTTGTTTTATTCAAACAATTACATTTTCTGAACACTGTGATTAATGTAGGTGATTTCAAGCTATGTGGCTTTAATTTTAAACAGCCACCCACCCCACAACCAACAACTACCAATTAAGGATAGATACTAAACCTGCTTAAACCTTCATGAAAGAAAGAGAAAGACTTCTGATTTCTTGGGATTATTCATCTTTAAAGTACCTTATGCTCAAAATCAACAGAACTATTTCTCTTTTGAAAGCCTGCAAAAGTTACTGGGCATTTTGGCCCTATTTTGTCGTGACATACACTCCGATTATTGTCATGCCCTGAGTCCGAGTCAATTAGAGTATTGAGAGTAAAGTCATTAGAAGTAGTGGAGTTACGAGCCAAAAACCTTCAAAATATCAGCACCCAGAAGGGATGCTCAGACAGGGCAATTTTGTAATGACAGTTTTGCAAATAAGAACAGCCCTGAAGAAGCTTTCTGTGAGAAAATGATTGGGGACAACTTCAGTTTATATTTTAATTCTGTAAAATTCACTGGGAGTTTTGGTTGAATAAGGGTTAAAGATTACACTAGCAACTTCTGATCTCAGTAAAAGAAATCCAACAGAACTCATAGCAGCTTTAAACCAAGGAGTGCACTTACATCTGTGTATATTGGTTTGCATAATGATAAATGGTTTTCGCTGTAGTCAGTGGCTGAAAAAAAACTAATTTGTTTTTTCATAATGCCTGTGGAGTCCAACTATTCTCAAATTCTTTTCCAGCTTGTACATCATGATACTTGCTAAGACAGAGGTTTTCAAATACAACATCTAACCCATGCTTTTAAACCCCAATCTTTCTTAAAGCAATTATCAATTTTGACTGTATAAAAAATTAACATAAAAGACAATAAAAATAGCAAGAATGATTTTATTTATTTATTTTTAACAATGGGCCCATTTGTTTTAAACATGCCCCATTTTGAAATATGGACTACTTCTGATCCAGGGGTTTACAATATATTTCTATTATTATCAAATAACCCACTGTTGCCTGCCCAGTCTATTGCTATAATCAGTTTTAGTTATTTCCTGGCTCTAGCTCTGTTTTCCTGTGTTTCTGCCACTCTTTCCTCCCTGGCTTCATCTTCCAAGTAGGTGACAGATGGATTTTTCACCAAAGCAAGACAAGAAGCAGCCATCAGAGACAGCTTGTCATAAGCAAACAGCAAGAAACTCTGCTGCTGTAGGACTGAGAGATGCTCGGCTGTTGAGACAGAAGAGCCTTCCCGGATCACATGAAAGAGCTCTGAGGATGAATCCTGACTCTTTACTGCCTGATGTCTTGCATTATTATTAAAAGAATGTCCACAGTGAGTGCAAGTGTGATGCAAGGTGCCACCAGCTCTGGATCCCCCACTTCAAGGTTGGGGTTGACCTTGGCCACCTTAGAAATACTGCTTAGCACCATAACGAACTGTTTTGCATAGATATGCACTGCACACCTGTAACGAAGTAACACAGGGGAAGGTGTAGCAGCCCTTGCATATGCCAAAGTCCTTCTCACAGCATCTCAGATGGATGGTAGCTTCTGTTTTCCTGAGCAATAGTGCTGGCTAGTTTACAAGAAGCAATAATAAAAGGGTTTGCTTTTACTTCATGATTTTATGCTGGAATTGTATCATTCTGGACAGTATTTCTTCCCCAGATGTCACTAGTTTAATTTTATTAAGAGAATAGCACCTCTTCCACTGAAATCTGCTGAGATAAAGCAATTATGTAATGCAGAAGTTCTGCAAACCTGATCTATATATTGCCGATCCATAATTTGTGCTCTACATGTCTGAATTGGTTTTAGCACTCTGAGAGCCAGCTTATTTTATTTAGCTTCTGGTTAACACATTTAACAGGGATAACTGAAAGCTAGAAGTGCATGCGTTTCAACTTCTTTCAAGTTTCATGAACATAAAAATAGGAAGATGTCCAAAAGAGGTGCATATATCACTTTTATGGCACAACGGTGCTGTTTTCAAAGCAAATTGGGTGTCTAGTAAAATGTGCAAGTGATGACATAGAATTAGACTGCTGTAAATGCTTCACAAATGTACTGGGTCACCAGGAATAAAGCTGTCCACTTTTTTTACTTTGCTCAGCAGAACACAGGCTGCTCATACTGAGGTTTTTGCCCTCTGAAGTGACTTATTTCCAGGCATTTCACCTGTAAGCCAAATCCAGGGAGGAAGGGAGAAGGTCCAGAAGACCCAAAGTTGTGAGATCTGCCTCCCCGTTCCCAAAGGAGCTGATCAAGTGCACAAGTACTTTGTATTGGGAAAAGGTGCTGTCAGTTGGGCTTGGGTGTGCAAGTCTGGTGGCCCAAAGTCTGACTGAGGCAACAGCTTGCTGAAGGCTGGTCAGCGAGGTACATGCAGGTGACTAGAAATAGATACCAGCTAAAAGCAGAGTCAGAATAACTGAGACAAAATAGCTGCAGAAACAGAGATTCTGGGTAATATTTCAAAGCAAAGCACCAGTTTTCATCAGTATAGGATGCCATAGAGAAAGTACCGGGAGCTATGTGGACTTCAAAATTCTGCTGATGGCTCGAAAATCTGTCACTCCTAAGAACAAACTACTCAAGTTGAAGACACGCTGTGACTGCCCTCTCCTATGAAATTAACAGTGCTTTACACTTCCAGTTTAAGAAAGATCCTGATGGATGTTATTACCAGAGTACTGAAATAATAACGGTGCAAAACCTAAGGAGAATTCACAATCACTATTGATGTTTCCAGATACATTTTTTTTCTAAATTCATCCGAATGATTCCTGAAATTCTAGTTAAAGATTTACGGATTTCCACAGCTATCCCAAACACAGTCCTACAGCACTGATGAACAATGAGATATTTGGACTGAACTTTTCATAAATATTGCATGGAATTTTACATCTTTACATTCCACCAATAGAGGAAAGCACCTTTTAAAGCAATATATTGTTCATGCACCAAAACTGCATTTAATAGTTTTCCGCTGTATTGCTTTTGGTTCATTAACATTCATACTGTTGTTTGCCACCTTATTTATTTCAGTGTTTGCTTTGAATTTGCCTTGCTGAAATAGTTTCACACTGTTCTTGCTCTGGCTTATCTGCTGTTTCTATTTGACTAATGTTTTTACTATATGTGTATATTTTATATATTTATGTAGATTCTGTGCTGACTTATGTGCACCCATACACACAATTACCTTTTGGGGCAAAATCAGACAGCCCAAATACAGTCTTGTTGAGTGGTCTTTCCTAAGAATAATGGAGCCGAGTATTATTTTGTCACAAGCACTGCTTATTGATAATTAACATTATCAATAAAAAACTTCTTTCTCCCCAAATAGTTTCATTGCTTAGTTCTAAACCTTCTATGCAGGGCTTGACCCAAAGCTAAAATGAAATTGATCCTCCACCTCAGTGCCTGTCAGAGGAGTCCTGGAGATCCAGTCCCTTGAGACACAAAGGACTGATTTGCAAGAAATTTTTTTGGAGGCTTACATGAATAGGAGGACTTGATCTTGTTTAGCCCAAATGGAATAGAGTTATCTGGCTGCACCTCAATCAGGACGTGCTATTTTGCAGTCTCCAACAATGCCATAGACAATAACTTATGCTGTATACACATGGAATACACGATACTTTCTCTAGCAAAGGCCTTTTACTTTGCACAGTTTAGAGGTATCAGGATATTCTTATAGCCTGCAGCTATACTCTTTCTTGTTCTTCATGGATCAAAGCATCTTAAGAAAGGAAGAGATAATGCTCTCCTAACTTACACAAACATCTAGATCCTGCCATTCATTTACAGCTGCTTTGCGTTGCTTTGCAGGGAAAAAAGTGGAACAGAAAAAGGCTTAGATGATGAGCATTCTGCATGCACACAGAAATCCCTTAGTAGCACTGTAACAGCATATCGGCTTCTTCATCACCCTTTGACTAGCTATTTGTGCAGTCAATGACAAGAGGTGTATCGATAACAAAAAAAAAAAGTCAGATTATATCCCTTTAGCTCAGACTCCTAAACAACATGCAACCCAAAGAAGCAATTTAGAACTGAAATTTCAAGTCTTCATGATAAGAATTTTTGTATCAACTGTGGAAAGTGAGCATCAAATCCTTCAGATATTCAGCCTTCATAAACCAAGTGTATTTAAAATTTAAAAAAAGTAGTGTGCCCATCAACGTCCCACTGTTCTGAACTGGTTCCCCTCGGGGCTGGCAGGGCTGTTTCTCACCCCGTTTCCCTCAGCCCTTTTGCCCTTTCTTCCCCAGGCTTTCTCTGAGGCGCCCGTCCATCCGCCCGCCCGCCCGCGGCTGAGGGGCTCAGCTGTGCCCGGCGGTGGGAACCGGCGGGAACCGGCTGGCTCCGGCCCGCCCCAGCCCCTCCGCGCTCCTCACAGCAGCCGACGCCCCTGCAGAGACAGACACACACATGCACCCTCTACAAGTACCACAAATGTGAACAGAAAAAAAAGCATAAGGAAACAAGCTCTTACTAGAAATAGTTGAGCAGAACATAAGGGCAAACATGAGTGACAATGAAGGCAGAGATGTTAAACATCCTTATTCAGGAGTCCAAGAAAGATCAGAGTTTGTCTGAGAAGTAACTGGAAGTGAGGAGCTGGACAGGTGGGCAGTGGAACAAGGAATGATTTTGGGTCAGTACAAAGAGTTGAAGTGACACATAAAACAAGTTCTGTAACTTGCTTAATTAATGAGTTAAAGCAAAGACATCATTGCAGTTCTTTGCATAGTGACAAAATAAGTTTTAGTTGCAGCACTTGCAAAAATTTTAAAAATGATTACTCTATCCACACAACTTGAACGTGTTCAGGAAGGATAAATTATGTTTTAAAGTTACAGTGGTCAAAAGAATAGAAACTAAGATTCAACTGTTGTGGATATTGACAACAGGTATGTTTGTGGGGATTAATATTCTGCAGAACTGTGGACATACACAGACTATGTCTTCTTATAGTATACCTACATACTCTTGCAGACAGATCTGCATACACTGTGCTTCAAATGGGAAGCTGTACAGGAGAAACTCAAGCACATCTCCACAGTGAACTACAGGTTTACCATATAGCCTGAACTCCAAACAACTCTGAAGGCATGATGGATGAATGCAAGTTTGTCTGTAAAGAAGTATGATCATTTACACTTGCAAGAGTCACTGCAGTCTGGCTTGAGTCCAGCAACTCATCTCATGTCTGTGGCAACTCAGATGTCCCACAGAGCCAGATGCAAGTAGCACTTATTAACAATTAATAAATCCACAGTAGTGACCAGCAGCAAAATCCACAAAGCATAGCATTCAATAAGATGACCAAGAAAGGAACATAAGTTATTTCACACACAGGTAAGAGTCTGAGACCACAGAAGTGCAGAAGATAACCTCATCTGGTTCATAGATTTTTTTTTTTTTTTTTAAACATATAGTCATGCAAAGCTTTTGATTACTAGAGAAAGTTGCTTGAGCCCATCTGCAATTAGAGGTCAAGAGGAGACCTGACTTGAAATGAGAAGACCCTTCACCAGAAAAAAAAAAGTCTCACTTCAAGGGATTCAGTTTTGAAAGGAAAGTCCTTAAATGAAGAAATGCTGTCTTTCCTCCTTGGTCCCTACAACCTCTCAGGCATTTATCCAGTTTATCCATGTTGTGATTTAACTCCGATAGGCAGCTAAGCACCACACAGCCACAGTGGGAAGGGGAAGAGAATCAGAAGGGTAGAAGTGTGAAGACTCACAGGTTAGAAATAAAGAACTGTTTAACAGGTAAAGCGAAAGCTGCATGCACAAACAATGCAAAATAAAGAATTAATTCACTACTTCCCATATAGTAGGCAGAAAAAATATTATGCTGAACCACTCGCATCATGATCTCTCACTGTAGCTTCAGACAGTCAAATGTGCAAGACTAGCAGTACAGAAGTTTGGGAAAAAGGCATCACGTCTCACAAAAGCAGCAGAACAGTTTGCCTTATTTATAACCAACTCAAGGTTGCTTTGCCAGTTAGTGTAGCTTGAATATCCATTTGTAAGTTATTAGAAGTACTTCATCTTAGCACTTTCCTTGCATTACAGTTCCACCAACCAGCTCTCCTACTACACAAACCCACAACTTTTGATTCAAATTCACAGGGTTGAGTTCATATTTAACTTAATACACATTTAAGTCTATAATAATGGACAATACAAAAGAAATCAACTGGTACAAGAACTGAAGACCAACTTGAATCCTGTACCAGTCCAGTATTTTACTTCAAGTAAAATTTAATCATTGCAAATGTCCAGTGAAAATAGGATTCTGGAATTAGCAGGTAGAGGGCAAAAAGGACAACAGTGAATAAATTATTCCCTTTCCTGCTTTGACATTAAATTAACACAGCATTAGTAATAGAGCCTCCCGAGTCCTTACTAATGTAAGTTAGCTTAAGTCAAACACTCCACTTTTTTCCTCCAACACTGGGAGTGGCATTTGCATTTCCCATATTTTCACAGATCTCACTACTGTTAGTTTCTAAATTGAAACAGAAGAGATTGCAGCTCTATGAAGATTTACAGTTTAATGGTTTAACACTCTTCTAAAAGTGACAAAAGTAACAGAAATAAGGAACCCTGAACACAGGAAAAAATCTTCCAAATGAGGTGGTATTACCATAAGCAGCCAAGCAAATATTTTGAGCATTCTAGCAGCATATTCCTTCATTCTGACATTACATACTCCAAGACAGTTAAATAAGCTACTTTATCTCTGAAGCCTGCTTCTGGTTACTTTTACTGAAAAAAAAGTGTTCTCATCAATACAACCATGGTCTCACCAAAACACTTAGTGGGTTACTAGATCTCTCTGAATGTATTTTCGAGTATCAAATTCTACTTAGAATCACTAAATGTGATAAACATTTTGGTAAGGATCTTTATGCTTATGCTCTTGAGACTGTCTAGTGTCAGAACAGAGCATACTCTAATCTACTCAGCTCTGTGCCTCATACAGCCTTCCCTTCCCCTGTAGTTCATGTCTTCCTTTCTCTGCCAGTAACCTCTTTGTGGAGAGCATTCCCCATTGCAATCCAGGCAAGCCATGTTACTTTTCCACTTCTGTGTCAAAATATTAACTTGGTAAACATACTACAGTATTGATAGTATGAATGAAGGCTGTAAAAATTATTGCAAAACACTGAAGTACTCTTAACTTGAGACTCTCGAGACAAAGATGTGTTTGTCGTGCTTTACACAAGAAAAGGGTATTTTACCCCAATGTTGCAGTCTTTACTTACAGAACCAATCTTTACCTCTGCAAGAAGTCTTGGTTTAGATGTGTTCCTAAAGTTTACCAGTTTGTCACAAGATAAGGCTCCATGACAACTGAGATTATGCAGCTCCACTAAAACTTACCATGGAAGCTTAAACTGTATTCTGAGGAATTCTGGAATTCTGGTTTTATGTATTCTTTCAGTAGAATAGCAATTAATATCATTGCCAAAAATTTCTTACGGAAGAACACAGACCCAGGAAATGTCAGTTCAAACATGGCCACCCACACTTCAAGGAGAACAAGTTCTGAAGCTCCTGCTGGTGCTGGAAAACATTAAGTGCACTGCGTATGTAACTTCAATATTCTAGTCCTTGTGTCCTGTAAAACTAATTAACAGAGGTTGAAAGCAGTTTACAGAGATCATATATAGTACAATTCAATCTAATAAATTGTTCTTTATAATAATTTAAGTCTTTTTCACTTTAAAGACCAATAGGCTATTTTTCTTCCACTGCTCAAGTCTAGAAAATAATCAGCTGTGAACAGCATTTTCTTACAAGACCTGCAGTATTAAGATAGTTTGATAAAAGGTAACTGTTCCATTATTCTAAAAATAACAATTTAGCTTAAATCAAGCTTCATTTTTCTGTAAGCAAGGAGAAGTACTAAACTAAACTCAGCCTTGATGATTACAGATTCTAACAATCATTCACATAACTTACCCAGACAACTGAACCTGCATGTAATAAGAAATGCAGTTTACATCTTAATGCTTGTATACCTGCTGTATTAACTCATTCCTCTCCTTCCATTCTGTTCAAGGCTAGCACAGTTGCTAAGCTGAATGGCAAGTATTTGACATTAAGAACAGCCCTTTGTAAAACATTCAGTAAATACCTGTAGCTGCCTTTAGCACACCGAGTACAACAGGAACTGGAATATATTCATCCAATGCTGTACATAGATGCCTCTTACACAACAAATCTACTGACTGGTAAAATCTGGGTTGGCGCTATGGGTATTACCTGTATTATTTTGCCTCAATTTCTATTGCATTCCTTTAAGAAGGGATATGAGTCCCAATGGAGCCCTTGGAAAGAAGGAAGAAGTTCCGGGGGAACTTATGAGTATGCACAGTGAGAGATATTTAGATAGCTGGATGTGTTACCCACAAGGAGCTGGAGAGATAAGAACACTTAGAAAATCCATAGCCATGTCTCAGAGGCATCTGGTAATTTCTAGGGACTAAAAGGAAATTCTTCACTGCAGATCAAGAAGTTAATGCATAGCCTGAAAATAGTGACTCACCTGTAAAGGCACAGTAAGCAGATAAAAACAATTATTTGATTTCTGAATTTCTGTTCTCTCTGACCCAATCACTGAGTTGCCTCCATTTAAAAAGTATTATAGCTCTTTTAAGCTGAATTATATTAATCTTGAAAGCTCTTCAGTCTCCTTTGGGAGTTTATTATAATAAAGAGGTCTATACAAGTATTCTGTAAAGCTCTGACCAAGCTATGGCCCCACACTGCTTTGTTAGTATCTCATGACAGAAGATGATTCATCTGGACTTTCTTCGCTGAATTATATGTTGTGATCAAACCAAGAATAAACACTTTGTTCAAAAGTCAGACGGAATTGGTAGAGAAGTGAATGGATAAAGAGACATTGAGAACTGTTAGAAAGTCCAGAGGCAATTTTGCAATTAGCCAAAGTATAAATTTTCAGTTGAATAACCCTCAGTCCACAACTTTTGTAACAAAAGGTTACAAGATATTTGCCAGAGCAATGCCCTAGCAGCAGCCATCAGCAAGGTGGTAAGGATCCTGACAGTTTCAAAATTACCCAAACATTAAGTAGTTTCTTAATACAAATGTGAAGAATAAACAAAAACACCCCAAAGCCAAAAACAAAAACCCACAAAACAAAACGTAAGAACTGCATTTCTGTCCCCTGAGAAAGCTCTCACACAGGTAGTCTCCTGTTTAGGGTCCCACAAAGGCAACAACACCTGGGTAATTTCTGTAATGCTCTAGTGACTGCTTTAGCTAGAAAAAAAGCTTCCTGTAAACTCTATTATTCAACTACTGCTTTGAACTTCAAAGGAGCTTTTCCAGTCAGTTGCTTATTTACATTCCCACTCTCCGAAAGGAGCAGCCAGCAGTGTCCATCACTGCCAAGGGGCCACAGCACTGCATGCTCAAGCCCATTAAAGCCAGAAAAGAAAAAGGAACCACTGTGTAACACCTTCACTGCAGCAGGTCAGGACACCAAAGTTACAAAGCGTTAAGTTCTGTGGCTACAGATGGAAGCACACATGGGATACCTGTAAAAATCAGAGGGACAGATAAAGGCACTAGGGTACTGCCATTTTCATCTGACCACCTCCAGCCCAGATTTTTACATTGTTAACCCTAACTGATTCGCAGCTGCTGGTACCCTGAATTTAAAGCCATCTCCACTTCTAATGAAATGAAAACCTTATAAAGCACAAGAAAAATGACACTGACCTTTAGAGACCTGTTTCAATTTTTTATTTTTCTTCCAAAACAGGAAAAACACAAGAGCATTTGCATTTATATCCTTTTATTGCAAGGTGGTTATAACAAGCATCACCCAAGACAATAGGGAAGTATGAAAAGGAGACAGATCACCTTCTGAGCAAGCCCAAGTCTGTATTTGGGAGTAATCACTTCATCTCTCCTGGCTGGTTTAGCCTTTAGAGATCTGTGACTGGAAACGCTTGCTAGTTAGCAAGTTACCCAATTGAATTCATTTTAAAATGCAGAGACCTGGTCATGTAAAGCCTCCATTAGAAATATTGTTAGAATGTGAGGAAAGAAGCATTATCTTGAATAATGCAATTAGGCTCTTTCCGTTAGGTGTTTGTATCGGACACACAACCACTGGTGAATGAGAACCTTATTTTGCATTGCAACAGCTCAATTCACCATGTTTCTTAAATAGGAGCTACACACAGTGAGAGAATATAAGGAAATTCAAGGTTGACCCAGGAACGGACAGTTCGAGGACAAAGTTTAAATTTTAAAAATAGCTGAAGGAAGAAACACTTGGCCTGACCTTTTGCTATCCTGCATACATTCTTAACAAAGTATTCTTATTCACTCAGGCAACATTAAGGAGCATTTTCTACAGAACTTGCGTTGAACAATGGTGACTGAGTGAATGATTATGCTAATCATACATCAGTATTCCCAATAGATATTACACGGCATAAATCCCAGGCTCCTTCCTGTTAAAGAAAGCACTACTGAGAAAATGAATCACAGTCAACTACCAACTGTTTCAACCATTACTTGTAGTCTACATTTGAACTCTAATCAAACTGCCTTGATCTTGCATTAAAAAAAAAGTATTTTCAAAATACTATTATGACTATTTACAACACTGATAGTTCTGTACTTAACATATACTGCCATATACATATTCTTATGGCTATCTAAACTCGGAGAGTATCCCTACATGATCACCATTTTCACCTGTAGAGACTGTTTCCTGAGAGGAATCTTCTTTAAAAAAAGCTGTATACAAGGAGGTTTTAGCTAACAAACTGTTATAAAGTGTGTTTATATGCAGAATGCTTGCGTGAAATGAGTTACTAGCCACTAACCCCCTAGTACACTTTAAGAATATTTAAATGTAAAATAATTTTCTGTAAATATAAATCACTTTTAGAAAAGTTGTATATGGCTACTAAGAAGCCCTGTAAAGTACGAGTATCACTTCAAGCAATCTAATAGTATTATAGCTATCTAATGAAGTTTGAAATGAACCTGTCTGGATTGCTAACTAATTTTGTGGCAAAGAATTGGTTTTTTTTTTTTTTCCCCTGTGTTTATTCCTTTTTTTCTTGTATGTTGATCTGATCTGAATAGATTTCTTAGATTAGCTAAGATATTACTGCATGAGTATTCACTAATCTCTAATTAGCATTTTTAAATCCTTACATTTTGAATTAAACATGCATGAAGTCTAATCTCTAACTGCAATTAGAATCACTTATTTAATACATTTTGAACTAATGAGTGTATTGTTTTAAAATTGTTTATCATCAGATATTTCACAGGGGAATGATTGAGATGCTAAAAAGTGTATGGCAATATATTTTTGGAAGACTTGTTTTAGCAGCAAGGTGGGTTTGTTTTTTTTAAATAGTATTTTTTTCCTCTGATTTGATATAAAACCAACATTAGCCCCAGTTTTAACAACATAGCAGTTTATCCAAATAGCTCAGTATGATAAAGACTGACAGACCTCTATCTGGAATAGAGGGCATTCTGCCATGAAGTTGCAGCTGTGAAATGTCTCCTTATTAAAAAGAACCAAGGATTCTTACTCCCTTCTCTCACCTAATATAAACTTTTAAAACAATGAGGAGTTTGCACACTGATGTAAGCCTCACTGGCTTACAGATTGATAGAGTTCTGCTCACTTCCTGCTTTTGAAGATAATGAGAATTTGGCCAAGTAACAGCAAGTTTCTTTACAAAGGTCCTTTTACATTAAGCAAACGACCAAAGCCAAAACCAGTACAAACCTGTATTTGACATCCAGCTAAGATAATGCAGATTCGCTGAATCCACAGAGAGATAAGTCAGAGCCAGATCTGGTGTCCACGTTTCCTAAAGACAGATCTGATCAGTCTGCACCTTACCATGGTTGCCATTTACATTTTAGACTGAGGACTGGGAAAAAGTAAAGCAACTGTTGCCCAGCTATTTGCCAGGAAAGCTCAAGAAAGAGAAACCGGTTTAAGATGCCTAGGTGCTCTGGTTGGTACCTTGTGTTTTGACCTGTACAGGAATATACAAAGGAGGCCGTGCCTACAGCTTGAACAGCTGTGCCAGAAAGGCTCCACCATTTAGGCCCCTTCTTTGTCATTGGGAAGAGTCCAACTTCTTAACTGCATGTTTATGGAGCATAATGAAGGTGATGAGGGTAGGCTGTTCATTCAGCTGTTAGATCTTGCAATTGGGTAGCCCTGTAATACAGTATTGCCACTGCCAGTAACTGGCCACAGGCTGCGTACTGAGTTTGCAAGGCCTCAGGACTGAGCTTTGTCACATTTGCTAAGTTTTACCTTTTCTTGACCTACGTGCAGCATTCTTTCACTTGGCTTAGCTGTGACTTTTTTTTAATTAATCAGGTGTTTATTGCTGATTTGTTCTCCTTTTTGTCTCCATATTGTACAATCACAGCTTTATATAGATAGTAGTAACAAACATTTATTCTTTGCAAATATCTCATTCTACAACTAACATAACATACTGTAGAGAAAAAGAGGCCTGGTATGACAGCAGAGACCTTGACAAGTGGAAACTGGATGACGTATAGGTGTACCTCTTGTACAGGTATGGGATGATGAGGAATGAGACACATGCTTGGCACTGGAAACCCCACAGCTGTAAACAACTCTGTGGTCAGTTAAGGAAATGCAGACTGGATCTGGACAAAACTGGGATCTCTCTTGCCAGATACCCCAGCCCACAAAAGGAAATGAATCACTAGAAACTCTAGTTACAATTCCCATGATACAGAGATTATCTTCAAACTAACCTGTATTGAATCTTCAGACTAATCTCTATGTATTCAAGCAGAAACAAAATGTCTCAGCATCTCTAAATCAGTCTGCTTGTTCACCAATTTCTACTCTAGAAAAAGAAGTATTCTTATTTTTCTCCCCCAAAATACACTACTTCCCCCCCCCCCCCCTCCCCCCTCCAGAGGGCCCCAGGAAGAGTGATGGCTTAGTTGGAATCAACTCTAACAGCAAGTCTTGAAAAACCATAACAAAAACAAGTATATCATAATGCAGTAACTTTCATCAGCCTGCAAATTGTGGGGTTTTTGTTTGATTTAAAGAGACCTTACAATGATGACCAGTATTTGAATGTAATGTGGGAGACAGGGTTTTGATAGCAGAAAAGAGTTAAGGTGTTCTTGTTTTTATATTAACTAGGATTGAGGACAGTGATGAATATTTTTTTTTTCTCCTCCCCATTTTAAATGTAACCACCAACCTGAAGTGCTAAGCAAGGAATGTCCAAAGCTTCTGGTCCTGAAAACAGTATTCTGAAGCTTTCTTGTGGTAACTGCCCACCTTCAAAGTGCACGCTGCAGATCTCTCTAAAGCAATGCCCTGACCATCCTACTAAGTGATCCCACCTCCACAGATTTGACCTCAAGTTCTACATGCACTGCCTCATCCTCTCAAGCCTGTCTTGCAAAGCATGTCCTGCTTCATGCAGGACATGCAACATGTGCTCAGACATCCCATTTCCTGGGTTTCCTACATTTCTATTAAACATGAACAAGGCTCACCATTAGTTCTTGCACTGCCTCTCCTGAACACCTTGCAGTCTTTAATCAGCTTCTGGTTCATGAGCAGCAAGCTGTGATTTCATCTAAACTACCCCATTCACAGCTCAGGAAATCTACAAGCTTACATATGCAGCTCAGAATGAGTCCATCCTACAGCTGGGTGTCTTCACCTATCTTTGCCGTTGAACAGTTTATAATACTTCAGCTTGTATAAAACAGCCGAAGAACATGAAGGGACATTCTGTTGGTGAACGAGGTTAAGCACTGAGTTAAGATAGAAGGAAGGAAGTTGGAATGAATTTTTCCAGTCCCTTTTTTTTTTTTTTATATTGCTTGCATTAGTGAGTTTTGAAAGCATTCAGAAGACCAATTCTTGAGAAAACAGTGACTGAAAGAAAAAAATTTTTGTAATTAACACTTTAAGGTGCAAACCAGTTATTTATTCTTCTTGTATTGAAAGCACAATTTTTCATTTACTTATTTTAAGGGATGGGTTATTCCCTCCCTCCCCCAAACCCCAAGAAAAAAGTTATAGCTTTTATAATTCAATGTTTTCTATAATTAAAAAATGACAACTCGAAGTATCTTCAGTGAAAATGTTTCCATTAATATTTCAGCTGAGCTTCACAGCAAGACATACCTCTTCACATAAGTACATGAAGAGGTCATTAAAAATACCTGCAGTGTAATCGTTTGCCAGTAACAGTAAAATGTGAACATTACCTTGGAATTTATTTTATGCACTTCTTTCAAACTGTATATGGAACAGAGAGAGGCTGCCTTTCACCTTCACATCAGCAATTAAAAACTCAGACCTTCTATTACATTGTGCCTATGCAGTTGCCTTTCTAGTTCCATTCCAGTTGAAATTAAAATGGCTAAAACCCCAAGATTTCCTGAGTTTAAGATAGAGCCTCTCGTACATTAAGTTCTCAGAAGCACAAGAGATGCTCCATTTTTTCCTGCTTCTACAGAATATGGCTACCTTTGATGAGGACTGACATGCAAATGTCAGTACAGAAGAAAATGTCACCAATCTGTATGTTGAACAATTCAATCCAAGAAGATTTTACAAAATTAACATAGACTAAGCAGTTTCATAAATCAAGAAGAAGAAATAAAGCAAGCCATGAAAAGTGTGAAGACTCCTAGAGGCATGCCCGCATTTTCTGTGGGGAAAAAGAGGCATATAAGTGACAATTGGCAATATAAACCAGACACAGGCATACAATATCTTGTCAGATCTGACTGCAGCTGAACTCATCAGGATTCATTCAAGGGTATGTTGCTGAAGATATGTCAAAGGCAAACTAGACAAAAACATGGAAATTAATATTTCAATGGGCTTAACAACAGTTTCCTAAGGATTTTCACATGAAAAAGTCATAAAGTTCATCCAAAGGCTTGTTAGGAATTTGTAAACCCCTCCTCCCTCCATCTGTAGTGAACTTGCAGAATTTAGCTAACAAAAGGCCCTTTATTCTCTGTGTAAGGTCTGCTCATTTTGGAGGATTTCACGCAACTCTTTAAAAACTTCAAAAATCAAGTCATAACCTATATATCTATCCAGAGTATATTGAAATAAATATCAGAATAATATTTCTGCCAATATTTATTTATGCAATATAATTTAAGTTCAATTTTTGTACAAAATCTAGATAAGCTTAGCTAGTCTATAACATTACCTGCTTCAGGAATAATTATCAGAGACTACTTCTTCTCTTTACATAGGAAGCAATGTTTTGAAAGAAGTGTTTGAGAAAACAGTGTCAAGAAAGTTTATAATTACGTAGGCTCAGAGTATATTGCCAGAAAAACTTGAATGGATATAAAATGCAGTCCTATGACACAAAGTTACATTGAATCTGGTTTGCTTTTAGGAATCACGTACCTCTTCCAATTTTGTTAGTTAGAATTAAGCATGCTATTATTTAATCAGTTTACTTTGAAATGGGATTATTTAAGTGTCATGGGCCATCAACACCTCTAAACCGGTCTACCAAGTTATTAAGAATCCAGTAGAGATTAGACTTCATGGCATAGCATTGTAGGGTTTCTTAATTCTAAAAATTAGAAACTAGGGATTTCCATTTTCAATTTTGGAGACAGACAACACTAAGTTTCAATGTCTTCAGAATGAAGTTGTCTGCAGAATGAAATCTTTATTTAGGAAGCAATCAAAAAAGAGGATGAGACAAGAATCAGAAAAAATTTCATTGGTATAGTCATAACTTTGGCTAAGACTGCTAACTGTGGCTGAGGGTGCACTTTGCCCATCATTCAGATCATTAATGAAGACATTGAACAGGACTGGACCTAGCATTTACTCCTCGGGATACACTGCTAGTTACTGTCCTCCAACTCTTCCTCCCTTTGGTATGGTTGCTATCCAGAAAGTTATTTGGCTTCTCTGACTAGACCTTATTATCCTCTACTATGCTAATTGTCTAGATCCACAGCTGAAAGTCTGGAACCTGTATGTTTATCTGAAGTCAGATACTTGATTTTCACCTATACCCAATCCTATTTCTTTCAAAGTTGTAAAATACTTCTTGATTTCTTTAAAAGCTCACTGAAATTTAAAACAAAACAAAGTACCCCCGCCAAAGCATACATACAACACATCACAATGCTCCTTCGCCCATACCTTCTATTAACTTTCATGAACTTTAATAAGATCCCATCTTTACATATTTAAAGCAGTGGGGGCTTTTTTTGTAGCTAAGAAACAGCTATACTGTCCTTTCTCGTAACAATTAACTTCCTCCCCTTCCCTATTTAACTGCTTAGCATCGGCCAGTCCTCAGAGAAGTTATCCTTTCCCATCCCACTTCCTCCTAAGCAACTTTTGCTAGCTGTTGGGAATGAATCCGAGAAAAGAAGCAGTGGCTATCTCATCAGATGCTCCCTACCACCTCCCAACCCTCCAACAGTCTGTAGGGCCTCAGGAGGAAAAAAAAAAAGACCCACTACCACACCACCACCCCCCCCCCGCCAACAAAACAACAGTCTCCTGCCAGAATTTAAGCCTTCTGGCAAAGGAAAGCTAATATATCTGCTGGCCTGTCCTCTAACAATGACTTTATCAATTGTTAAAAGCATATACTCTAAGAACACTTACAAATGTACTAGCAGTACTGATTCTAAAGCTCTTTTACATATCTGGAGCCCTCCTGAAGAATTAAGTTTTGTAAAAAGATGTCTGGTCCTATCCCCTACTGTTCCTGCGAGATCAGGACCTTCAACATTTCTATTCACACAGAAGCCCCTTTGGTGACAGCAGTCAGCAAGAGCCATCCGAATGGATATCGTATTACAAGTATAAGTGTTTTCCTTTTCACTGTGATCACTATTAAGGATCAGCAGATGTCATACAAATACTGGCTGAAGTGTTTGTACAGTCACGAGCAAAATAGTACTCAAAGTGAGGTGAAAACCTGTAACTATTAATATATAAGTCACCGAGAATCTTCACAGTATTTTCCAAAATTTGACATGAAGATGAAGTGTGCAAGACTTAGATATGTCCTATTAAAACTGCTTATATTAAACATTTTATTAGAAAAGATTCATATTTTCCTCATTCATAGCTTTGGTCAGGTGGGGGAATTCTATGAATAAGGGAGCCTGAAGAACGTATTTTCAATAGAAAACTATAGTTTTGTCCTCAAAAGGTATGGTGTTAGCAGATCCTGTATCTTCTCACTTAACTGTAGTATCAGTTCTTAAGATTCAAATCTCTTATCCCCAATTCCCACACAGCCCTCAACAGTATCTTAGTGCCCTAGATGGATTTACTCATTTTGTGTAATGTATTTATTCCCTTTACAACATGGCTCACGCCAAGATTATCACTATCATCTTTAAAGATAGGAAACAGAAGCACAAGAGTGCTAAGAACCAGAGCAACAAAAGGATTTGCATGTCACTACGTTGGCCATTATGCTGTATTTTCCAAGAATTACACACACACACCCCTCCCCCTTCATTTGTGCAAAAATGTTGCTATGGTTAAGCCCTCATCAGATCTGGCAGGTCTGGCTCTTTAGGTAATGTATTCTTAACTCATACACACTGAGGTGACTCCAGTAATCTGTTGCATAAAGGAGCAAGCACTTTTAGACATGCTTAAAATATATTTGGGAACTTGGGAAGCAACCCTCTAAACTCTGTGGCCAACCAGATAAGTTTTATGAAGCTGAATTTTGCACTCAATATATATTTATGTGTGACAATGTTGTAGTATGAAAAAAAAAAAAAAAAAAAAAGGAGCCAGGATGGCAGTAGAAGCCACCCTCTCTCCACTCCATTCCCCACACCCTCCCTCCCTCCCAGCATAAGCAAAACCATGAATGGTTGTTACTGGTCCCTATAGGAACGTAACCCTGAGCACTGGGTAGAAATGTAAGTAATAACAAAGAGCATACATCCAACATCCACGAACATTGGCAGGAAGTAGCACAGATAAGAAGGTGCAACACCAGTTGTGGCCCTCCAGTTATGGTAACAGAGAAGGAAGAGAGGAATCACTCCAGCATCATCTCTCACAGCTCAGGACACAAAACCAGATCAGAACTACTACTTAAATCACCAATTAAGTCACAGATAACATTAACAGCTGCCAGTTCCTTTCCTGCCCTCACCCTCCTGAAAGATCTTCAGTTTTCAATCTACCTCTCACAACATTTTGCTACCACATACTCAGCAAACATAAGTAATTTTGTAATTGAAAGTGCCTTCCCACACCTTCCAAATCACCTTTCCCCAAGGCACTGATTGATACCACAGAACTGTGTCAATGTGAGTTCAGCTGCAGCAGTGTAGATTATTATACATTCATTCCACTTTTGGGCCAAACCAACTAGGCCTAAAGCTGCTTCCCTTCCAAAAAATGGTTCCTATTGCTGATTTACCACATGAGCAATATTTTTAACACAAGAAAAAAAATAGCAAGTATTGACAATAATTCACGCATGAGCTGTTTAGGAAAAAATATTCCAAACAAAGAAAGAGTAAGAGTAAAAAGTAAAGCATCACAATAACATGGTGGTGGACATGTATGTCAGAATGTGAACAGCACTGAAGGTAAAATACCAACTTAAACACTTGGTGTTCAAGTTGACTGTATGTATTCCAGGAGACAGTCATTGCTTTGCAGTATCTCAATGTAAAGCACTCCTAAAAACAGAAATATGATGAAAAGAGAAGTGTGTGTCAACCCCAACAGATAATACTAACAAAAGCCATAACCATTATTAGAAACAAAACTGGAAGTGCTGCAGTCTTGTGAACAGTGAAACATCACCAACTCCTGCCATTTGTCATAATGTGACCAAGTCTAGCATAAGATCAATACAGTAAGCACTGAATCACTGGAGAAGGATTTCAGTGCAAAACATAGTGATTTATCCATGAAGGTAACCAGCAACATGAGAAGCCTTTAGTTGTTAAAGAAATAAACAAACCAAAACAAAACCCCTTCACCATGGATAGCAGATGAAAGGTAGAACTTTGTGCTATTAAGTTCTACTTTGATTTGGCAGAAGCATTGAAAGTTTAGTCTTAACTATATCAACAATATAGTAGCACTTCAACAATCAAGGATTTTCAAATCAGCAAAGGATGATGAGAGAAACTTTAGGAGACACTCTTTTTGTAGCACCTTTCACAGTGCAGTCAGAAAGTGCCAGTCACAAGGCTCCGATTATTTAAAAGATAGGGTTAGAGGCTGCAGATGACATCAGATAATTCAATACGAATGAGACAGGACTTTTGGATACATGTACCACAAAGAACCCTTGTCACTGAAAAATATAAACTTCAAAACTAAAGCTGGATGGTCTTTACAGCCTTGAATGTTGTGCAGTAATGCTACTAGTAACTTCGAGTATTAGTTTACCATCTATAAAATTGAAGGGTGGCTAAAGGCTTAAGCTTACACACTTATCTGTTCACTAGCAATTGAACACAGAGGCCTGGGTTAATTTCCAAATTACAAAAGTCTGCTTAATGGACTGCTCTAGCTACAATACTAGGCAACATTGCTAAGTGAATAGCCTGATGTTTAAAGCCTTGCTGATTCTAGTTAATGCACCAAGGCATCTCTCTCATCATTGTGATTTGCATCCAAATGTTCTACTTGTGTTTTTGCCAAACACTATCTCACTTCTGCAACTGCTAGACCAAGGAGTAATTGCTAATTTTAGGATGATTTATTTACAACAAACTTTGATTTGTTTACTTAAAGTGATTGACAAATCACACAAATCAATGCACAAATTTTTGCAAGAGCTTCTACATGCAATGTGCCCTTGAATATGTTCTTGCAGCATGGGATTTCAGAACTAATACTACAACAAAATGGTGTTTGGAAGGAATGAATCCACAGCTTTTAAAGCTTTGAAAACAAAGCTCAAGTAGTAATTCTTGGACAAACTGTTGTATTTGATGAATTAGAGACAAATACTCAAGAACTTGGATTCACCTAGAGTTAAAGGAAGATGAATGAAACCAACTTGCTGGACAGCAGCAAAGGGAAAATGAACTTGCAGAAAATAAGAATGTGTTATAGGAGTGTGCAATAAGAATGGTTGGAGTTTGTTCTTACTAAAGAGGGTGGATCAGTTTATAATGGAAATGTGACACACCGTGAACTAAAGTTAAATTAGTAATTAAAAAAAAAAAGATGAGGCTGTAAAAGAACAATAACCCCCTCAAAGTGGTGCTCTCCCACGTAGTGTAAACTTCCAATATAGCTAATGTTTCTTTTGTTTCAAGTGGAAGTATGCTGTTTCACATGTAGAAATGACAGTGGAGTAGGCAAGGCAGAGAAGAAACATCAGCTGTGGATAGTGATAACCTAGAGAACTACTCACCCACCTCTACCAAGTCCATCAGCTCTCCAGTAGGACTGACCATATTTTTACAGTGACAGGAATGTATTCAAACAACTACTTTTTTTTAAAGGTGAATTATTTTATCACATAGCCTAGTAAAAATTAGTCATTGCTTTCTTTGATTTAAATAATTTTTCATCAAGTATGTGTGGATATGACAGGAAGTTTAGTCACGGGGTTAAGAAATTCCCATATATTCCTATAAATACATATTTTCCTAAAAAAACAAGTTCCCTTAGGGATGCATCTGTCAGCATTAGAGACAGACTGCTATATATTGGGTTGAGCACAGAGCTGTGGGATCTACCCTGCTGTGGCAGGACATAAGGGCTTCAGCATATTGGGTCTATGATTGCTAGTTGTACAAAGTGTCATGATTTAACCCCAGCCAGCAATTAAGCACCACGCAGCCGCTCACTCACTCCTCCCCACCCAGTGGGATAGGGGAGAAAATCGGGAAAAGAAGCAAAACTCATGGGTTGAGATAAGAACAGTTTAATAGAACAGAAAAGAAGAAACTAATAAAGACAACAGTAATAATAAAAGGATTGGAATGTACAAATTATGCACAGTGCAATTGCTCACCACCTGCCCATCAATGCCCAGTTAGTCCCTGAGCGGCAATAACTGCCACCCCCACTCCCCCCAGTTTATATACTGGGCATGACGTCCCATGGTATGGAATACCCCGTTGGCCAGTTTGGGTCAGCTGCCCTGGC
>JAVJGG010000030.1:11436301-11447960 GCA_035590195.1 Aviceda cuculoides
TCCGGCCCGCCCCAGCCCCTCCGCGCTCCTCACAGCAGCCGACGCCCCTGCAGCCACCCAGCACCAGCCCCTGGGCACCTGCACCAAACACAGAGGCATGAGACGATTCCTGAAACTGCTGAAAAATAACAAGGGAACAGGTGATAGCCACGGATTTGTCAGGAACATGTCATGTCAAAACAAGTCTAATTTTGTTATACAATTGGTAGTTAGGTTTGTAAATAAAGGAGAAGCAGTAGGTGTCATATCTCGATATCATTTAGGCTTTTGACATAGTCTTATGTGACATCCCAAGAGCCAAGCTAGGAAAATATGGAAGACAGTAGATAAAGCTCAGCTGAAAAGCTGTAAGAGAACCTTAATTGCTAGGAAATTGTCAGAATGCAAGGATACATCAGACAGGGTACAGAAGGGTTTTGCCCTTGTTCTGGTTCTATGAAACATTTTTATTAACAGCTGAAAGGAGGGAATAGAGAGCACGCTTGTTTCACAGATGACACAAAGCTAGCAGGACCAGTAAGTTTAGCAGAGACCAGGATTATAATTCTAAATGATTTTGCCAAACTTCAGAAATGGTCTGAAAAAGAAAAAGATTAAACTAAATGGTTGAACCACCACAGAAATACAAGGTGGGGAAGACCTAGCTGGAAAGCGTTCCTTCCGTTAAGAATTCAGGGGCTGCAGGGGATCACCACACAAGTCAAAAGGACCTTGCAAAACAAGAACCTTTTTTTTGCAACCAAAGTGGGATTTGGAATGGTTTTCTAGTATGTGATATTTAGCTAACATGGTAATCCTTTCATTCAGTTCAGCCAGTAAACTATGTCCTGTTTGGGGACTACATATCAAGAAAAAGGCAGATCCGTCAAAAAAAATCCAGAAGACTGAAACAGGAATGATCTAGACAACATTACCCAGGAAAGGCTGAAAGAACTGACACTGTCAGGCTACAGAAAACAAGGTGGAGGCTGAGAGGGGTGAGGAGACAAGCAGAAGGGGAGACAGCAGAACAGACTTCAACTGTGCAAAAGCCAAAAGCAAAGAGGAAAGGTATCAACTGCTTTTTATCTTCATTGCTGGAATAAGAACTACAGAGCTTGAACAGCAACGAGGAAGATTTTGGTGAGCCACTAGGAGAACCAGCGGGACAAACAAAGCCCTGGAATAGCACGACCATGAATGCTGAGGAACCTCCATCACTGAAGGGATTTAAAAGCAACTTACACAATCACCTGATATGAAGACATACTTATGGCTGATTTCACTCTGAAGTAAGGGGATGGACTACATATGAGCTTCAGAGTTCTACCATTTTTTGTTTTTCTTTCATTAACTTCAAGTGATAGTAATGCAAATCTCTACCTTTTCTTCTTCTCTTCTTCCCACAGTCAAGAAAAGACACAAGAGATTCTTTTCTACCACTGAATACACAGTTCCTTTTACCTGAAGTTCACACTACCAACCTGTGAAATAAGGTAAGATTAAACAAGTGCTGTCTGAGATGAGAAGAATGCTGAATTAGAGAGTGTCAGGTACGGATAAAGTAGAAAACATAACAATTGTAGAAAACTTGACAGCATAGGAGACTCTTGATCCTACCTTTTGGTCTAGCTTCATCTTCTTCAGCTAGATTTTTCTAAGATCTTGGTTCACCTATGCATATAAAATAAAACAATCTGAATCTTCTACGTCAATTTTCTGTAATAAAATCCTCTCACAGTATGAAAGGAAACAAACAGATGATACTGGTAGCAGTTTACTTAACCTAGGCCATTTTTCCATTTAGTTGGAAGAAGGCAGCAAATCCTGACAAAATTCTTCTTTGAACTCTTAGGGTAAGGAGGACTTTCCGCTGCAGAGCACAAGAAATATGAAGGGACATGAAGAATAATTAATTGGAATCTCTAATTAAACAGCAGAGCCTAAGAGACAACTTTGAGTCATCCGGAAATGTTCTCAGGAAGTGACATTGTCTCAAATGAAAGTCCAGATGTCGATTAATTGCAATTCAGGCAATCTTGAAACTAAGCAGAAAGTGACATGAAGGTGTGAAGTTTCTGCAAAATGTCCCTGTAGGATTTAAAGGATAAAACATTTTGAATAAAGATAAGTAGGACAAGAAGTTTGCCACATCGCATGTTTTCCCATTTAGGAACTGACAGGACAAACCACAAGCAGTTGCCTTGAGCACTACTTTATATTCAGGGTGTGAAGTTAAGTAAGGAAAAGGAAGTGCAAAGAGAGACATGGTTTAACGTTGGAAATTATCAGAGCTATCTGAAGTGAATCAATTCATCAGATAGGAAACTAGGAACATTGGGGTAGAGGGCTGAGTATCAAACTACATTTTATCTGTTTTTAAAAAGAACATTAAGGTAAGAGCTTTAAATTTCCTTTTATGTTCAGCATAATCTAAAGCTTAGAGATATCTGATACTTTCTGTGAAAGCTCATGCTCAGAAAAAGTATGTTTGAGCAAAAGAATTGCCATGTTTAATTATATCACTGTTCCACCTAATTTGGCACCTTTTCTTCAAGACTTACTAGTACCTCAAAATGTGTCACAGCAAAGTATGAGAAGCACTGTATAAGATTACTCTGCCCTTAGGGAACATGTCTTGCCAACCCCTGTTATTTAGTAGCTGGTTTATGTCCTGAATCATGAGGGTTTATATTGCACATAAATTTTCTATCCAGCCTAATATAACTGTTCTCCTTATTCACAGACATGTTTATTTCTGATACTGTATCTTGTGGTAATGACTTAAGTATGCCAGTTAGTCATTGTACTAAAGAGAAATTAATTTTATTGGTTTTAAATTTGTTTCCTTCCAAATTCATTGAATCTCCTTTTGTTCCTCTCTGATATGGTGATACACTGTGCGTTAAAATTAGTCATTATTTTATGTATCTCTGTCAGTGTTCTCTCTTATTACTAGTCTTTTCAATGTCATTTCAGAAGATCATTTTCTATGCTTCCCATGTGAAAACAAAGCATTCTGGATTCCAGTTTTTAAAAGACATACTTTTAATTTGTACCCATGTTTTACCACATATGAGCATTTGCTTCCAAAACAACAGAGCCTGTGTTCTCCAAGCAAATTAGGAGTCTTGGTTCTCTTGTAGTTTAAAAAAAAAAAAAAAAAAATAAAATTTGCATGCAGTATTTTTAGTGTACCTAAAATTGGGATACAAGTTTAAAGATCAAGACACCTGTTCAAAAAGAGACACAGAGAAAGGGAAATGAAGTCAGACAGGAGCTGTTTGGGATGTTGTAAAACTTATAGCCATCTGGGAAGAGCTATCTGTCTTCAAAAAAAGAAAAAAAACACAAAAAACCCCACAACCACTAGAAATGTGTAGGAATTGATGATAAAGCTAACCAAGACGGGGGAATCCTGGGAGAACAACTTCAATGGAGTTATATTGACACAGAGTCTAAATGATAGCAGCAGGACCAAAAGCCACAGGGAAAACACATCAAAAAAATTTGCAAGTTCTTATGAACCTCAAGGCTCCCTAGAGGTAGTCATTAACCCTAGGACTTTTTGCATGTGTGACAAATTTTGATATCTCAATGGGAAAACATGAGAGCAACCATCTTCTTATGGTATTTTCCCAATCACCATGCCCCAAGCCACACTAATAGGAGCAGAACTGGGGTGACACTCAAGAGTGCTGACTAGCAGCCTTTGCTGCCTTCTTTTAGGAGAGGCAGTAAAGCTAAAGGTCAAGTATTAGATTTTGTTAGCAGCCTAGTGAAGAAATACATTGGATGTGCCTCATTTTTTTGTGTTCACAGTACCAAACATGTAAAATATGCAGTGATGGATGACTCCTAGATTAACTTATTCTCAAATGTTTTTCATTCTTATATTGCTTTCAGTAAATAGTAGCAAAATAGCCCATGTCGTGACCTGAATAATTAGTGCTTAATTATATAGCAAATAGTCACTTTGCCCTGACCCTACACTATAGAATCTGTCTGATTTAGAAAGCTTTTGGGATTGTCCAGCTGTTTGGTGTCATCTCCTTTGCATGCTGATGCTACAGTAGGTCAAACTACTCCCTTCAGATGATATTCATCTGTTTCTAGTATTGTTACTTCAGACAAAAACATATCACGAGGACCTGATTCTAGTTTGCACCATGCCCTTCTACTGCGCTCTGGAAGAGCAAAGGAGCCCGAGACTTGACCTTAACTTTATTCACATCAACTACATGGTCCTGTTACAAAATTTGATTAACATCAATAAGCCATTATGTCAATGGAAATCAGGCCCAGCAATGTAAGCCCTACATTTTGCTTAGTCCATGATTTCAAATTCAAAAAAGAATCCAATGTTCTCTGTAAAAACTGAACCAAAATGAAATTATTATTTAAAGGAGTGAAGCAGCTTTGCAGGCAAAGGCAATTGAATATGTGGAAATCAAGTTTACTTGATCAAATGGCAAGCAGAACAAAATCAAATTATGCACTCTACTAAAACATTCTTTTAATAACAACAGAACAAATCCAAGCCTTCCAAGTTTCCCATGGGTTTTATTAAAGTAACATATTCAGCAGCTAGCTTCCCAGACCCAGGAAGGAGCTAAACACATCTCTTCCCCTGCCTTACTTTTCAGTTTTGATGGATTGCTAATTGAAACAAGAGAAGTGTCTAAAAGGCAATTGGAATTATCAGGATTTTTGTGATTTGATTATGGACACATTCACCTCTGGCTGACCAGATTATTTCCTGTGAAGGTCAAGGAGACTGAGGCCTCAATTCACCAATTCACCACATTTGGCATAAGACTAAGCACATAATTATGTTCTATGGCTTCATTAATATGCAGTTGTGAAAATTCTTCCCTAAGCTGAAGATAGAAGGTCTTCATTCTTTCACAGCTGGTAAAAATATATCATGTGTCTCAATCTATTTCCTATTGCACACAGACCTGCAACTGAAAATGACCATCAAAATGGATAAGCCATGGCACTGTTATCATATTGGGCAATTATTAGATTACCCAGAACAGTTTGCTAGACCTTTAACACCAACTTATAGTTCAGCACTGACAGAAGAAGAGATGATATCAGACATTCAAAAATACATAAACAAAAAGAAGTGTGGATTGAAAATGACACCTCGTTCAGACTCCAGAAAAAAAATAGTCCCCACCACTTCAGTTAAATTTAGAGGGAGGTTATGAGCTGAGAACTGATTAGATAATCTAGTTCCTGTTGATTTGTGTCAGTTACAATTTACATTTATAGAATACCTTCAAAATACGTAATTTTACTCTCTGCCTCACACAAACACTTAAGAAATCAGTGAGGTCTGGTCTTAGTATCTTATGTAGCATTTTAAATACAAAGAAAAGAAAGTAAACCCAACACTATCAATTATGATAAATGGACTTGATATAACAATAAAATATATTTCTCCTTAGAATAAACCTCACCCTAGGTAACTGAGAGCTAAAAGGGACTTGAATATCATTCTTTGGTGATATAGCAGTCTCTCTCCTGTTAAAAACATATGGGCTTAAAACACTTTAAATTTTAATGCATCAGGCACCAAGTTGTAAATTAAGAATGAACCAGTTATTTTGTGTAATTCAAGAAAGGCCATCTATCTTGCTAAGTTTTCAAATTTTTCACAGCTCTCATTTTGCCATGCTTAAGACATATTGTACATTATCACTTCATCTATCATATATTATTACAGATAAAGTTGCACATGACTTCTAAACGATAAAGCCTCTGTGCTGCCAACAGTCTTCAAAAACTACTCCAGAAGCAGAAAAAAGCTCAAGGAAATCAGTGGAAAGGGCAAGGATAAAATAGAAGCAGAGGAAAGAAGAAGAAATGAGAAGAAAGGGGGCTTCAAGCAGTCTGCTTCTCCTTAATGAGATTAATCCATACGTTTGTTTCTGATTTGCCATGTTTTCTGTTGTTAATAGATTTTGTGGGGGGTTTGTTGTTGTTGGGCTTTTTTCCAAGCACTTTATATAATCCCTCTACATTTCTTTTTCTATTGTACTGCAGAAAACATCACCGTGCTATTTCACCAGTCAAGTGAATAGACTCTCCCAAGGCTGGCCGAACACTCCTGAACACCACAAGTTGCAGGCTGCTCCAGTCCCTTTTTTATGCAGCAAGCCATTGGTGTCAGCGTATCTTGACTGCACATGGCCACTGAGAATCAAAGTCTTCCTGACCTCAGGCTGCACTTTTGCTGTCTTTGGAGGGGAAGGGGGTGGGGAGAGGGGAAGAGATCTGTCCCAGGAGCTTTTAGTTTCTTTAAATAAAGTTCAAAATTGATATCAACTCAATAAGGAGAACAAGTGCTACTTTATGTACTTATCTGATTGCTGCAGGCTGAAAGCACACACAAAACTGTATTCACACTCTTTTGGGCAGATACATGGGCTCTAGCAGTTTCCAAAAGCTATGACCCTATACTTTATAAGAAAAACAGTCACCAGGCTTCTTTTCTGGACATAGGAGTATTTTTTGCATTTAAGCCAAATAACTATTTGGGGGGTCATACATATTCATGTTTGACTATTTCAATGTAAACATTAGCTTGATTAGCAAGACTAAAGTTTCTGCACAAAGCAGACTTCTGTGCAATTGATATTACTACAACCTCACTGTTCTCTGAGGAACACAGCTCAAGGAAGCAGCTTGGAGGAAATAAAAAGGTAAAAAGGTTATTATTTCTCTGGCACTGCTCAGATAAGTTGGCATAATGAATGCAATAAAAAAAAAAAAAGAAACTTTAGCAGTTCACTCTTTCAAAAGAGTGTGTAAGTTATTGATGTGATCAGAACAATAGCTGTTAATGGATGAAGATGTTTCAGAGTTCTTATGCACCTGGTTATTCTTCTGCTAATTAAAATCTGTGATTGTCAGAGTAATTTTTTCATTGCATATATATGCAGCTTCAGAAGCAAGTGACACATTTTGCAAAGAAAAATGCAAACCAAAAACCTTGCCAGTAAATTCATGGAAACATAACTTATTTTAGAGTTTCTAGGTGAACAGAAAACTTATAAGGTTGCCACAAGAATTTGGATCAAAGATTCCAAGCTTTATCCAAGTGAGTAATATGCAATGGCAAACAGCCTAGGCCTAGGATCGTGTGCTGATTCTGAACTGGTGAGGTTTTTGAACTGAATACAAGTTGGAAAAATGAACAAAAATCCGTGCTAGTTCAGTCTTTGGCTTCTCCAGTGGGACTTCCATCAAAAGGAACCATTAATGCCAGAGTTGACAAGGAGCAGAATTCCACATGAAGGGAAAACTATTTTAGAGTTTGGTCTAAAAGCGCCGTAAAGTTTTTGAAAGACTTTTGGCTGAATTTATAGGATTCTGCAGACAATTTCTCTTGTGCTTCTTCAAGGGAATAGCAGCTACAGGATTTGTTTTGAAGAAGATATACATGAATTGTGAGGTATCTGCACTAGCTAGAAGGAAGCTGAAAGTGAACAAATGTAGTTAATTGTAATCTTTTTAAGGATGTGAGCAGCGTACACAAAAAAAGGGCTGGGGAATAAAGGAGATGCCTCCTTATACACTCAAGCAAAATCCAAAGCCTTTCTGACCAGATATGTATATTTGGTAGACATGACTAAAGCTCATGTCCACCAAGAACAGTACAGCCAGTGGTATCTAATAGCTTTAGCGTTTTTCTTTGTAACAAATAAAAGAAGATCACCATATCCGATGTGCTGGCAAAAGCTGACACTTACTACAAAGTATTGTAGACAAGTTTTTACATGACTCTTCTGAAAAGGACTTCTTCGATTGCTTAGACCCCTTAGATTCAGGCCCCTGTTCCTGAATGCAACTTTGTCCAACTAATCCCTTTCATAAACTGAAGATTAAAGTGCTTTGCATACATTCATTAATTAAGCCCCACAGTTACAGCTGTCAGATAATATCACTGAATAATTTATTTGACAAATTTCACTTTTTATGATAAATTATTCAATGTTCTTAATTCTTATTATTTTCTCTGCAATTCATACAGCTGGGCAAGCAATTTGTGAAGCACAGTCATTCAACAGCCAACTAGGTATGTTCTGAAAAGATTAAAAAAAACCTAAATAAAAGTGCAACTAATGTCTTCCTAACCCCTTATTTTTGCCAGCTTTAGTCACTGAGGTTATCTTATATTTCAGAAGTGGGAAACCTGTAAGATTTGTAGACATCTCTGATATGGGTAGAAGTCAATGGTTTGAATCACAAGGCCAAGATCAGGGGCTGGGAGCAGTGACTGGGGTGACACACAAAGTTTGATTTCTAAAAAATCACAGCAAGAAAAGCAGAATTCGGGTATACTGAAATCCATCTCCTGCATTTCAGGAGCATCTCGGCTATGGCAGCAAGAAGATCAATAAGCAAAATTACAATAAAACACTATTATACAAAGCTCTGCAGTAATATTCAGGACACAAAAACTGAATCTTCAAATGGAAACAAATTATTACCTTCCCTTCTGTCTAACAAAATTAAGAGGTGGTAAAAAAATCTCCCATGACAAGTATGCACTATGCCTTAAAACTTGCTACATTTGGTTCACCAGTGGGAACAGAGAGAAAAAGTAGGAACTGTATTGAAACGTATTGTGCTGCTTGCCTACCTGCAAGAACAGGTATTTAATCCTGTTGTTCAAGGAACAGAGGACTGCAATCATTTCATATAATACCATCCATGTAGCCCTTTCATCAGTTGCTTTTAAAGCAATCATAATAGTTATTAAAAGCAAAGATAAGAGAATGCATGTGTGGCATGACCCAGCCAACTCAAGCAAATTTCAATAACTTCAGGAATGTTATTTGGTGTTCGGGGATCCAAGGGAATCACAGAGTCCAAAAATCTGAACACTAATAAGCCAACATTTCAAAAATTGAATTAATTAGAACCTCAGACTAAGTTCAGTTTTGTCTTAAAACTACACTAGGGGAGAAAACCTGGTGTACTTCTGTGTCCTAACATCGGGAAAATCATAATCTACTTCAGCCTGTCTGATTTTGCAATACTTTTTCAAGGAAGACTCTCTTAGCAGTCTAATGTAACCAAGAAAGGATAAAAAAAGTCTTTTTTGCAAGCTGTGGTTGCAAAGATGTCATAAAAAAAAGATGAATCTTGGCTTTGCCATGTCCCCTGTATGTCCAGCTAAAAAAAAAAAATTTCAAACCAGAATATGTGTCTTTCCTCAAGAAGCAACAGTTTGTCTCCTCAACCCTTACTGCTCTAGCATATATTTGTAAGATGTCAGGCAGTGTGTGTGTACTGTGATCCTAATAGACTGCACAGGAGGACAAAGTGACAGGAAACCTCCTCAGTCCACGCTCCACTCAGACCTTGCCCCGTCTCACCCACGTGCCGGAGGAGCAAGAGATTCGTAGGAACTGCTCCTCCTACCAATCCATGACCACGGTATGCGTAGCTGCAGCAAGGGCATGAGGGAGACATTAGCTAATTGAATTTGTCACAGCTGGATGAGAAAACAAAATGCACAGATACAAGTGGTTCTTGTAAAGAGCACTGCATGATATATGTCAGTCTGAGAAAGCAAGGTATGGATTAATTGCCACGGATTGACTAAACATTTCAGAGATGAAGTCCAAGATTTACAGTGCATCCTTTTATTTTTTAGGAAAGCCTAAGTAAATTGGCCTAATCAGTCAAATTAAGGAGCTCTTCCCCCCTGCATGCTGAATCTTCTTCAATGCTAGTGAATTTTTCTAAGGAAAAATTAATAAAAATGTCTTATCATAGATCAATAGTTGAAAGTGATGGACTTACAGTAGTGAATTTAAATGAGCCTGTGAGTCTAGGATCAAACATTTCCCTCTAGTCAGGGGAGCTGCTTGATTTTTTTCTGTTATCTCTAGTGATTATTTTAAAGTATTACGTTTAAGTTCATTAACCTCCAAAATTATCTTTAAAGTGAAGGAGGAGGAAATGACATGTACTGGGATATATCAGAATATAACAGGCTGTTTTAGTGCTGTGTTTCTGAGATTGTCTTATGTCTCGCTTAGGAAAAAAAATAAAATAGGAGGAGAGCAAGAAGAGTTTTGAGACAAGAATAAATGGGTTTGTATTTATGTGCTCTCCTGGAGTTACATTCTGTTAATATGGAAAATATGGTGTGACAGGTTCTAAATTTCCATAAAAACAAATGCAAGAAAAAGAGGCAATAAAAACATTTCACAGAAGATGCACCACCCTGCCTGCCACAGCCACTTCAACGGAAAGCGATGCTCCAGCCTCTGACAGCGATGCTTGTGTGAGACACGACACACTGTAGAGGTCTGGCCCCTTCACAAGTACCATTTGTGAAAGCAGCTTAGTTAAACAGTTGCTCTGCCTCTTTCTTCTCTTCTAACACATGATTTTTAATGAAAAAAACAGTAAGAAAATAAATTCTGTTTAGTAACAGCACTTAAAATTCCTTTTGGAGACCTCCTTGGCCTCTTCTGTATGCCCCCGCAATCTTCCCTGCTACGCATCAGCCACAGACACTTCTTTTGAGAGAAAGTTAATCAATTTGGTCTTGAATTCTCAAGTCTGAAAAAGAAACCAGCTTTAGATAGCATGAGAACCTATGACTGCCATCATCTCTGAAAATTACTCACACCTGTAGTCGAAAGATTTTGTAAGCGGCTGGTTTCATTTGGGTGATTTAGTTTAGTTATATATCCTCCACTGGTCTAAATCAGTACTGCTTTACTGACTCCGCTGGCTCTTTGTCGTTTTGTATCCAGCTAAGCTCATAGCTCTTTATTTCTTGCCATTAGCAGCAACCATTTATTCCCCAGGATTAACATTAAGAAATAAAGGGAAACATACCTAATATCCACTTTACACCAGAGAAAGGCTACTCTCCACTTGACTTTTGTTGAATACTGGTGACAATCTTTTTACTGATGGTCAGCCTGTTTCTAAGGTTTCCATCTACACAATTTTACTTTCTTTTTTTTCCTCAAAACAGAAATTAAATTGGTTGGAAGTTAACCCTTCCAGCAGTCTAGCTGATGTTTTATAAAAGTCTCCTGCAAGTAGCTGCCTATCTGAATTATTATATGAATGAGACAGGCATATATTTTGGAACAAAGACATTCCTAAATGCTTTATATTTACATTATGAATATTTATTTAGTGTAGTCTGGCAGACAACCAGATGTACACCTTGTCTTGCAGGACCATTTGAAATATTAACACATTTAGTACAGCTGGATAGTAAAATGATAAGTTGCCTTATCTAAACCCTTGCCCACTAACTCCGCACCAGACAGTATATTTCCTAATGTTGTAAAATTCTGAGCAGCTTTGAATAACCATCAGTCTCTCTACAGCTTTCCACAGAAATATTTATTCTGTCCTGAACATGCAACTTGCTAGTAAATTAGCAGAGGGCTCAGGAAAGAAAACAGATCAGGTTTCACAGTCTGGTTTCTCATTTTCTAGCCAGGAGAAAAGCGAGTTTTATAGCACTAGGAAAGGGAGACTCAAATTTCTCCAAGGGATTGCATTATTTGCTTCAAAACATGGTAATTTCAGAGAGTCATACGGTGAAGGATGGTAGTTTCAGAAAAAGGAAAAGATCAGTCACTAGAAGAGGAAAAGGATCTGTTGCTGTTCCTATCCCAAGGGG
>JAVJGG010000030.1:11448008-11474508 GCA_035590195.1 Aviceda cuculoides
AAAAAAGGGAAAAAAGAAGGAAAAACAAACAAAAAAACCCCCCAAAAGAACAGAAAAATTAAAAAGGAAAATGTAAAAAAGGAAAAAAAAAAGAAACAAAACAAAGGATTGGTAAAAAACTCAGAGAGATGAAAGAAAGAAGGAAAGAAAACCATACTGCTACGGTATTAATAGACATACCAGGGCAATGGTAGCACTTCTGAATACAAATCATACACAGGGTTAAATGACAATTCCATTCAGAATTAAAATAAAATTTATTGCACTTTGCGGCACTTAAATTAATTTATTCCTTTACTCATGGACTGTGTTTTCTGTTTCCAGGCTAACAATGGAATGTAATAATCTGCTCAGCGGTAACCCTTCTCTACTCAATGAAAATCCTGCAAAAAGTGTTGAGCTTGGTTGAAAAAAATTAAAACACATTCCCTGAATTATATTTTCACCAACTACTCCCTTTTGATTCAAGAGCAAATATGGGCACAGCAGAAACCATTTAAAACATTTTTACCAATAGCAACAGAAAAAAAAACCGACCATGAGAAATAACAAGAAAGCAATGAATGCTCAGGTATACTATCAATGATTAAAACCCTACACAAACACAGGCACAGCGCAACTAGACGTGAAGACCGCGGTTTTGCAATGGCACGAGCTGTCCTTAAAGGGAACATGCTTAATGTATTCAGGAGCTGTGGGAATGAAAAGTACCATGGGCATCGGATTTTTTGAACCGGGCATTTGAAGTGTCAGCATTTCCACCCCGCTCCTGGATTTTTCAGATGAGTTTTATTCTGTCCTGACTGGAATAAAAAGGAGATTCTAGCTAAGAAATATGCTGAAACACTTCCATTGTAAGTGTCCCAATGCCTTGCTGATGCAGCCAGCAGAAAAATGGTGAAATGACTGCTCAGCATCAGCATTACTGCGAGATATCTAAATGGCATTTTTACAAAAACTCACGAGGCTTATGGTTAGTCCCCCCCTCTCCTCATGTTTATATTACTTGCCTCCTACATGGCATTTTCCAACACTTTCACTCATATCACAAGTTTTTAAAAAATGCTACTAATTTCAAACTTTCTACCAGCTCCGGCCTGTTCCAGGCTTGTGTACCCAGAGAAGTCAATACACTTCAAACTAGCAGAGGAGTTCACAGCTCACAACTTGCTATACGCCAAGCTTCCTCATGGATATTCTTACTATATGCTGAAGAGGGATTTCTGTAGCCTAGCCTTCTCCAAGTTCTGTGTTTTTAATAAAACAGTCTTTTGTTTATATTTGAGCATTATACACAAGGCCTTATGTACTGCAAGTATTTTCAGAGCAGACTCACTTAAAGCAGAATTAACCGTGCCACATAAAGGTACCATTAGTAAGTACTACATTTTGCACACAAGGAAACAGCATGGAGTTTTGTGATATAAATGAATACCTCTATATTGAATGTGGTATTTCCCGTATAGACAGTTTCTCAGTAAAAGCAGTCGGTACACTGGACCATCTTTTATGCAGTAATTTGCTACATTAAGCATTCATTTGTGTCTATTCAAGAACCAGAGCATATGAAATTTTTTTTAAAGACTTGAAGAATGCAGAGCTAACATATTCCCAAATGAGAAAGGAAAAAGACAGAGATCTCCTTTGGAGTGGTAATAGCAGAAGAACTAAACACATTTTTTGCATAAAGCTGGAGGAAAGGGTGTTTTTATACCAGAGTCCTTATTTACAGAGGAAAGTCCTGGAAGTGCCTTTAAGTGAAGTGTTGGTAGGAAAGCTTTTAGAAGACATTAATAAATGAGCAATAACAAATTACAAGGACAGCGCGATATTCACTCAGGATTTCTGAAGAACACTGTTCAGATCTGAAATTGGTGAACTACTAAGAGTAGTGTGTGATCAGCCTTGGTATCAGAGGAATGAAACATGCCAAATATAGTACCATCTGGTTATGTAAATCTCAGGAGGATCCAGTTTTGGCTTTTATTCAGGAGAAACTGATAAAGGGGGGGGGGGGGGGGGGAACAAAAAAACAAAAACACCACCACAACAACCAAGCAAAAAATAACTGAATTAATAGACTGAAGAAAAATTACATATTGGAGAACTCTAAAATGATGAAAGATATAGAGAAGATGACTTGATAATGAAACTCTGCTTCTCCTAATATCAAAATTAAGGTATAAGATTGCATGGCAGTGGATGCAAAATAATGGAAATGAATTTTTTTTTATACACCGATACCTAAGAGCTGTTTTTGAGTTAGGTCTTATTACACAAAAAAGTAATTGCAAATAAACTGTCAAAAAGTTTGTCCTTGAAGAATTTCTGAAAATCAATTTTTTCTCGGGTTTATTAAACTACAGAGGGGAAAAAAAAAAAAAATAGGCAAACCCTAGTTCCAACTCCTAGGAAAAATAGACATGGTTTATCTGTTAAAGTGCCTCCTCCCACTGTTCCCATCTCCCACCTCCTTCCATGGCCACAGCATCCCTTACAGCTCTGAGCCCACCAAGTATTGGTGTTTGTCTTTAGGTACTCCACAAAGCCAAAGCTTTACAAAGCTGCAAGGCAGTCGAGGCAGAGAGTTGTAACACACGACTGCCGTGCTTTGATCTGGGAGAAGAGAGGTAACAAGTCACTCAGCCCGCTCTGGTATCGCCGCAGTGATCGGCACATTTAGCAGAACAGAGAGTTAAACCCATTGGCATGCTCTCTTCTTGGCATTCCCCACGCTTCGGATTTCCTCGGAGAGGGCATGCTTATTGCAGAGAGTGGCTTCTATCGTGGGTATTCACAACCCTGCCAGTCTGATTTACTTGTGAAACCAGACAAGAATAACAAAACCATTTGCGAAACGTTGAATGCCATATTGTTTGCAATGGACTGGAAGCCACGCTACTGAATGATTTGTGTTTGAAAGCTGCTTTGTATTAAAGCTAAAACATTAAATGGAAAAAACTTGCACAGAACTGAAGAAGTGAAAAGGCATCTGCAGAAGGAAATACCTAAACCGCAATAAACACAGAACAAGGTCTTTCTTGTAGATGTAACATCTATCCCAAATCAGGATCTCACTCCAAGAACTACTGATAGGATAGCATTACTTGCCTCACCATTATAGTTTCTTCGTGCTCCAGAGTCTTTACCTTTTCCTTGCCTAAACCAGTTCAGAATTAGCTCCTCACCCATGCTGGCTCATTCCTCCAGTGAGGCGAGCAGTGCTGGGGCAGAGAGCTCCTCCACCTCCGTGCTCTGACCGCGCCGTTACCTGCTCACCAGAGTGGGCACAGGCTTCGCGAGGTCGCTCCCTCCCTCAGGCTATGGTCTGCAGCAGCCCATGGCCCCAACACATCGCGTCACAGTGCTGCTTCTTAATGGAAATTAATGGACAGAGCCTGAAAAACCCAAACTCACTGCACTACTCTGTGCTTGAGAATCGTCCGAATCTCTTTGAAAGAGACGCTTCAGTTGAAATAGAAGTTACAAGGCTCAACTGCAGAGTTTTATGAGAAAATTCTATGAATGGCCAGACTGTCCCTTGTAGACTTAATGTATATTCAAACTTCAATTTGCATGCTGTATGTATTGCATAAAATATCTTAAATGGGTAACAAGTATGATGTGGTAATTAATATATGGTGGCATACTTGCACGTGTACTTATATGCATATGTTTCCCAGACTCACATGTACTTGCACAAAGATATTAATAATAAATAGAGATGACAAAGGGTCAATTTTTCAGAAAAATGAGCTTTTCAAAGTTCTAGATTTCATAAACTATTGTTAATATTTGTGAGGAATTATAAGGATTAGTAGAAAACAATTGCTGAGGTCTTTAGTTAAATAATCATTTGTTCTCAGCATCATTAAAAATAAGTTTTCACCTGCTACTCATTTTCTTTTTGGTTACAAAAGCTAGCATTTGTTTGAATAAGGATGCAAAAGAAGCTGTTAGAAGTTGTTTACACAGAAAAGAATAAGGTACCAACAGGAGGAAGCATATTTAATACTATTGTGAAATGGTTATATTTTGAGCACAGGATTACTGCCTAATTCAGAAGCATGCTGGTACAGGTATCCAGGTGCTTCTTGTTTGGAGTAGCCCTAGTATTCTCAAATATTTTAAAATCACGAATTTTCTTATTCCTGAGGCTTCAAAGAACACACTTTCAAGCTTATCTCTGCAGCTTTTAGGACTAGGAACTCACTTTTGAAGGTCGAAATAAACATATGACTTTGAGCTCCAGGACTTTAAGGGCAAAAGATAAGGAGATGAGCAGCAAGACAGAATAAGAGAGAAATGCCAGGAGTCTCCAACAACAGTCTGAGAGAATACCATGTAAGCGAACCCCACAACTCCCATTTTTCTATCATGCAAGTCTCTTGAACTTCTCCTAATTATAGGTGCACCACGCTTCATTTTGAGCAGAGGTCAGCACTGAAGTGCTGCATTTCAGAGAAAGAGAGGTGCCAATTTTCTACCAATGTAAAATGACACCGCTTCATCGGCCCAAACCGGCCCTCTGCATTTCTGTATCTTTTGCGGAGGAAACATGCTGACTCCTGCACTCCCGAAAGAGCATTTTCCCTTCACGCACCCAGCCGCAGCTCATGGCCTGCGGAGCAGAGACAGCCCTTAAGATGGAGGGAGCACCCTGCCTTCACTCGCCCCTCCTTCCTCTGCAAAAAGAGAGGTTTTTCAAGCTATCCTCTTCCCCCCCCCCACCGACGGCGTGAGACGACATGCTGCAGCTGTGGTATCTCACGGTGTCTGTCCTCTGCCCCAGGGACAGGCAGCTCCCAGGTTCTCGCAGAGCCTGCTGGCTAAAGACTGAAGTAACCATCACTACTTTGTGTGTGTGTGTGTGTGTTCATCGTTGCTTAATTTGTCCATTACTCTACTTTAAGTCAACAGGGATTTCCCCATTTCTGTGGGACTTCAGTGATATTTGAGGGAGAAAGGAAAAAATAAAAATGCACCAGACTCTGCTCTTCTCACCTGACAAGCTTGCACATATTTGCATACACATCCTTACCTTTTGTGAATACAAGTTGCTGCCTGGAGAAGCCTAAGGTTTTAAATTCTGTATAGGTTTGTGATATGTTAGATTAAAATTGAACCAAACTATATTTCCTATTTTCAGCAGGAATTTCACAAAGTACAAAGCAGGACAGAATATGGTCAAGTAATCTGTATCCTTTTTGTTTTTGTGGAAATTGCCAAAATTACTTAATGTATTATGCGGACTTTGTGATTTCACAAATTTGGTAATATTGATTCTGTTACATGACATTTTTTTATCCATGGAATATGGTTCCAGACTTGTCTATGTAATATAAATTATGATTCCTCCAACAGCCTCCAATTTACCTCCCCGAGTCATGCAGTGGTAGGAATTCCCTTCATTAACCTTAATATTGTCAAAGAACAACTGAGACATGTTAAATAGTTCAATGTATAACAATAACTCAGAAGAGGTTGTTCTTTCACAAATGACAGCAGCCTCCCAACCTTTTTATTTTACTTGTTAGAACTAAACTTAACCTTTCCCTTCCCCGGAGTGGCCTCTTCACAGTCATGGCTCCCGACCTACTTCTTAGCTGTTTCCCTAAAGAAAATAAAATACCCTCCTGGATTTTGAAAGTGGTGAAAAAAACCAATGTCGATAATGTTTAATAAATAACCTTTGTTAAAAAAGTCTAAATCTATGTAGAGTAAGCCCCAACAGCCCTCTCACATCCTGCAGCTGATTTGCATATTGGGTCATGGAACATGTTTTAGGATATTTGACTGCAGACCTCACTGAAATATTCATAACACTGTGTTCCAAGTAACATTCAGTATAAACTGTCATTAGACAAAGACTCCTTGTTGTGAACACCCAAAACACTTTGAATTTGTATTTTTAAAAAGTCAAATCTTAAATATATTCTCTACTTGAAACCAGCTTGTAGTTGCCTTATATTAAACACAAATTTCCCATAAGACTTCTGCTGGTCTGAGCATATCCATACACATTCATTGAGAGAGGCCATCAGAAACTGAGTGGGAACAGCTAACAGTGCTGTCTCTGAAAGGGAAGAGAGATCTAGAAAGTGGGAAGAATGTATTCTGACATGGTATGAAAGGGGCATGTGTTACAAACATGGTTTTCAAATGACCTCAACCAAACCAGTAACACTTTCAGAGAATATCAATGCAATGAAATGCATCGATTACCCACTTACGCCATGTGAATTTTATCTGTTGTCTGTCTTGTTTCCAACATGGCAATCGCCCATCTTTCTATCTTTATTGTCGAGGCCCTACAGAAATATTTTCAATTCTTTTGAGGTAGGAAAATTATAATACCACATTTTATAAAAGCCTAAAATGCTCTAATATATTATAGGAAATTATTGAGCTGAGCAAACACTTTAAAAAAAAAAGTTCTTTCCTATAACCTGTGGTCTCACAACATAATGGGACCAACAGAAAGCACGGGAAATTTCTGTTTACAAAACAAGCATCTCTAACTCCAGTGTTTTCAGAGATTATTGGGCATTACATCTGGTTCAGTGCTAGGCAGCAGACTAACAGTCAAATTTGTGAGGGAGCTTCCCACTTAAGATGATAAATGCAAAATATTTGTAGGTGATGACTTATTTTTATTAAATGCATTCACCATCAATGCTCAAAGGCCAATGATATCAGAAGTAGTCCTGGTAGAAATGGAAAAGTAACAGAAAAGGTAAATATTTCCCTCCCCATGCAAATTCACTTACAATTTCAAACAAATTTATTCCAACCTTCACCCTATTATTATTCTTTGTTTTTTTCAGCAACAAGATTCTAGCAGATGCATTTACTAAACAGTAATACTCACTGCAAAGCTGTTTTTGTTTTAATTGTCCAGAAAGTTTGCTTCCCAGCTCCATCCTATTCAATAAGGATCATGCAGGAAGCTTCTCCAGCAGAAATCTCCACTGGAAATGGCTGAGTCAGGAAGAATCTCTGCAGAGGTTCCTGCTGTTCAGCCGCCCCACTTCAGAGGTGGAAAATAAGTCTTTCACAAACTTGAGTTTAAGATAGCTGTATTACCCATGAGTAGCAAAACCACAATCGCATTAGGCAAATTATTTCATACAGTTTAGGTGAAAGCTTTATGTCATGCCAGAGTATATTTCTGTGCAGTGAAAGACCACACATGTCACAGGCACACTCTTTTAGTGGCGTTTGAAAGCTGAGAAATTTTACTGGAGTTGCATGTCATATATTGCTCACAAAGAAACAGGGTTTCCTTAATACTCTAAGTCCCATTTTAAAAACCTCAGAAGAAGAGATAAAAGCTTATGCATTTTGCAAAGGTCTAAAGACTACCAGAAATAACTTTTCCATATTGAATAATATTCCAGGATTAACACTTGATGTCATAGGACCTATCATGTCTAGAAACAGAAGCCTTTTCCTATTGGACAGAGGAAAAAGTAGCCTTTGCAGCTTTCTAACAGTATGAAGCGCCTGCCTCTAATACTGATGAGTTATCAGACCTTAATCCTTTTACTAATCCGGAAAAATTGCCAGAATACCGTCACTTTTAACACAAAACCAAGCGAAACTTGGCAACTTCAATGAACATCACTTTGGAGAATTTAAATAAACTCAAGTCCAGAATTCAAAACAAAACTCAACGAATGTGAAGCCATGCAAATCAAACCACTCAACCAAAACTACTCCCATGAGTAGCTAGGAAACAAAGCTTTGTTAATGCAGGGACCTTGCTCAACGTCAGCGACTAGCTGCTTGTCTGGAAAATCCCAGGTGGCAATGAGAGAAGCCACAGTTTGCATCATGTGCATCAGCTCCATTTTATCTTTCCTTTACGCTCCAAGTATAATGCTAAAAGCCCTCCAGGGGTATGAACATGCTGGAAAGACAACATATATTGCATTACACAGTAGACTCAACAACAGGGTGAGAGAAGTCTCTTCCCATTAACTGATTGGGGCTCCTTTGTCCGGATCTGCCCCATCCTCTTCAGTGTTTAGCAGTTCAGTGGGACAGGTACAATAACCAGAGACATCAGGACCTACACCTTTGCTGGTGGCTGATGCCCTATCCTATGAAATAGGTAAGCTCAGCCGCAGCATTGCTGGAGTCAGAGAGGTAGAGCATCAAATAATCCCTGGCAATGGTATCTAGCGCTTCATAAATTTGGTTAGTTGCTGAAAATCAAAACATGGCTCTCCTGTTCACTGTATCAACGCAGTGACTGGTGGGATCCATAAGGCAAGCCACAGTATCTTTTATGCAAATTTAAAAATATGTGTTGTATTTAAAACAAATTGATGCATAAGAAAACGTATTTTCATATTTTGAAGGATGAATTTTTAATAACTTAATTACAACTTCACAAAAGAAAGAATCATTACTTGTTACACATTCCGAATCCTTCTGTATCAAACATGTGTCTCCAAAATTGCCCTCTACATGTATATTAATGATGCCATCAGATGCTTAAAAGACATGCCCTGAATAATACATGCAATTTAAATTAACTCCCATTCTTAATGTTCCCAAAGAAAAAGTGGAAGCAATCAAGTGGTAAGTCAGGTTCACTCACAAGTATTATCATTTCAGTATTATTATTTATTATTAATACAAAATTCAGTGATCAGTATGTATTTACAACCAAACTCAGTGACTCTACTCAGAACCCAGACCTTGCAAGTCACATCAACATTGTAGAACCATTCAAGGCTCAATGAGCAGAAAGAAATCCCTGGCAGCTTGACAAAAAACTGGCTCAGAGAACTTAAAAAACCAATGACCACTCATGGTTTAGAGAATTATAATTCTCTCTTGCTGTCGGGACAAAGACCTTTCCAAAAGACATGAGAAGTTATCATGAGGTTCAGCTATCCTCCAGGACAGAGAGGCCAGGGAATGGATCAGGTCATCACTGAACTGTAGTAACATCAGTGTAGCAGCTGATCAGTGGGTACTCGGACCTCTAGCATTTGAGACATTTCTCTTTGGGTAGGTGCAGAGCTAGTTGCTTTTATATCAACCTATATAAGCAGTTAAGTGTAATAGGCAGAGAAGGGACTAGGGGAAAATTGCAGAAGGGACATAAAAATAGGTACAATCAAAACAGAGAATACAACTTTACATTCCTTTAGGGAACAGGATTTGAGGAACTAACTCAGGGGCAGAGAATTTTTTAGAAAATCTTAAGAAAATTGCCGATACTTTCTTATTCTCACCCACACAGTCCAAATCTGCAAGATTTTCCAGAGGAAGGTCACATGATTTCTTGGGGGAAGTGATGTTCCCGCTATTAAAGTAATTCATCTATACAGCATGAGGCTTTGCTTCTGATTTATGGAATCAATACCTGGGAGAAACTGTATGTTGAAGAATGGTGGGTTGTCAAATTATCCAAAGAGCTTGAAAGCCTGGTTTTATTTGGCAAAGAGACAGCTTAGAGTCCCTTCAGGGAAAGCTCGCTCTCTTACACTTAACGCCAGGACATAAGAGATCCTTGATGGAGCAAGGGACTGGGAAAAAACTCTCTAGGGTACTGAACTCCTCCCTCTGCACTCATAGAGATGCAATTTGGGTGAAACACTGCAAAAAGAACCCCTCGCAGACGTCCTGCTCGTTACAGGAGACAGAGCCAAGAAAAGCTTCAAGGTTTCCCTTGTGATTGGTAAATGCCAATTACTAACCTATGAAGTCACGGATGCCAGTGTTTTCTATGGGGAGCTTACTGCTGTGCCAGGAAACAGCAATCTGAGAAGTAACAACTACAAATATTAGACAGCAAGAATAGTCCCTGGTACAAAAGTTGGCAATAACCTTACTGAGATTCCACTGGATTCATTTCAGTTTCATGTACCTCATACATAGTATCATTTCTGTATATTTGGAAGTGCGATTTTTCACCCTCAAGCTCAGTCCTGTCCATGCTGATGGCAACGGGAGCTTTAGGACTGAATTCAGTGAAAGACCAAATAACCAATCATCAAGATGTTGAAGTTGAGTTCTATTAAATTTCAAGTTGGAGAGTCACCTCAAGTCTGTAGACACATTAGAAGTTTTGGTAGGTTTTTTGCATAATACTTCTCCCCCTCCACATTAGATTTTTTGCAAACTGCTTACAGGGAGAAATAAGGTTCAAATTTCTATCAAACGCTCCTTACCATAATCCCTAATTTATCTGTGGCCACTATGATTTTTTTTCTTTTTTCTTTTTACTCCCAGTCCTTCAACCAGTGAACTGGAGGTGGTGACTCAGGAGACAGGGTGTTAAACAGATGTCCAACCTTCCCACAGCATTTAAAACAGAAGCACAGTGCCGCATAATTCACTGCTGGGAAGTGAGCACACCTAGATCAAGGGCAAAACAGTAGCTTTCTCTGTACTATTAGAATAAGTAGAAAAGACAGGGACTGTAATTACGTTTAAACCCTGGCCTCAGTCTAAAGCCCACTGCACATTTCCCACTTCAGGAGCAGTAGGCAGAGAGGCACTTTGCCTGATATTGTGCTCAAGAGGATCACCAGGCATTTCTCCTTGAAGGACGCATTCACGCTCCTCTCCAGCAAGAGCCATCCTCACTGATGGCTTTTTCCATCACAACCCTTGGACGCAAATCACTGCAGTAGCTGCTGGCTGGAAAGTTCTGGCTCTGCAGCAGTGAGCAACAAGGAGCAGAAGAAGATGGAGTGATCTGCATACTGCACAGCATTTACAGTCCAAGAGGAGAGCATGTTACAAGTGTGAACTGAATTTCAATTTTAAAAAAATTGGAATTCAAACTAAAAAAAGAAAGGTTAATGACGTTTACCTCCTAAAAAGGCCAGCATACATACGCTAGAGGGGATGTCTGTAAGGAATGACTGATTGGCAACTACTTTCTGTACTGCTTCTGTTGAATCACCAGCTTTATAATGCAGAGCCCTGCATTTTGAGTGACTGCATAAAGGAGAAAAATACAATAACTTGGAAATCCCACCTTTCTAGGAGACATCACCCACCAAGCACCCATCTCATCTAGATTTTGACAGGTCTAGCCCTAACCACACAAGTTAAATCTCAAAGATATGAGGCTTTAATGTCTTGAGATTAGCGTTCCCCTTGGTCACTGACTCTGTTCAGCACTGATTATTTTTAGGATGCAGAGGTTGCCAGTTTCAAAGGAACGTCCCTAAAGGACTTGCCTTAACAGCCACAGTCAGCCAAATACAGCATGACAACAGCTAGCATTACCATTTACCTGGCTGTATAACTTAACCCTCCTGACTCTGCATAGCTTGGCAAAGACAGAGTCTCTTGGCCTTCCAGGTGTGCTGTAAGGTCAGTCTATTTCCACAGTCTTTCCCCTGAAGATCACGACAGCTGTAAACTGGGGCACCGATCCAAACTGAAAGCAACTATCATTTGGCAATGGGTTCAACTGAGCACTTTTCACTCTGTATTTTTCAAGTGTCTGAAAAATATAGGCGTTAAAAACCTGCAACTGGCGAATATCATACATAAAATTAAGATCCCAGAGACTTGCTCAGCAAAAGCACAGCTTGCCCAGGCTGGCAGTTATAAACTGCCAAACCTTAAGGGAAAGTGGAGACAAGAGATCACTTTGAGCCTGGGGACAGTGTGCCTCTCGCCCAACTAAAGCAAGTTTTCACCTTTGCAGTCCCTCATCACCAGATACTACAAAACCAGGGTACATCTTACTTTACATTGTCCCCCTTTTGAGAGCCAGAAGTCTGCTTGCAGCTTGTTGGGTAAACTCAAGATAGCATTAAATTGGAATTAGGCAGCAACACAAGGGTAGCGATGTGGGGTTTGGTTACTGAAATAATTACTCATGGCCTGCAAAGACTGAAGTAAAACTTGTGCTTTCATGACTATGCTCCTACTGAAATCCATGTTAGCCACTTGAAATCGTGTTCAGGTACACCTACCCGTGATGCAGACTCAGCTGCACTGCAGTACTGACAGCTCAGCTACTAGCCAAATTACCACTGGGGATAGTCAATAATTAGACTATGCATGAGATTACACAAAGGTAACATGAAGGAGGATCCTTTGAAAGCCAATGCCATGCTATCATATGAAGGACAAAAGGGAAAAAAAAAAGAAAAACAGAAAAAGGCAGCAATCTTCCTGCTCATCCCTCTGGGAACATAATTCCTTCCTTTCAGCACAGCAAAGCTCAAATATATAGGACACAGTGTGGGACAGAGGGTCAGTGGGTTACACTTATTTATACACTATGTGTATTTGGTTCAAGGACTTTCAGATAGAACATAGAAAGAAAAAAAACCTTTCCCTGATGGAGCTTTCAGCCAGTAGAAACTGAAGATAATATTGTATTTTTACGACATGCAGTAGATCACCAAATTCATTTTTACTGGGGTCATAACAACAGATTTTAGCTCTAGCCTTCAGAGGGAAGGAGCTGGTGCACTAATCGTACGGATTTGTCATCTGAAGTGCCTGATTGCTACTGTGGTTTTAGGGGGTTTGGAGTAGGGGATGTTTGTTTTTACACTCAGCTACATATAGGTCTTGAGATCAAGACTAATTATATTATATTATTGCCATATCCAAACCCAATACATATTAAGGGAAAATGTACTTTCACATAAGCCAAAGAAAAGCTATTTGAAAAGTTCAAAAAAACAAGCCAGTTCTAGCCTATATTCCATACTTTACTAGCATTATTAGTGCTTTTTGTGATTTAAATTATTTTTTCTGTTTAAATATCTCTGGACTTCTGCCCTCTCTCCATGTGTATGAATGGTTTCTAGGTGTAGGCTGTAGAAAAGCTGTTACAGCTATACCACATACCTTACTGTTTCCAGGTCAACTTTCAGCTCACGGGTGTTGCCAAGGCACTGAACGTGTTTGCTGTGAACTTTTGGGCTCGTCCTTCCATTCTGCCAGGATCAATTACAAGGTTTGCTGGTACAACACTGGGTCTAGTGACCTGGGCACTTTGCTGCATCCCTGGTGACCTAGAGAAAGAAAAAAACCCAACAAACTCCTGATGTGAAATTAAAAAAAAAACCAAACCAAAAAAACCCAACCCAAACCTGAGAAAAACAGCTCAAGTTTAATGTTCAGGAGAAACAATCCACATGCACAGAAAACAACAAAAAATCTTACCATGATTAAGAGTGCTGGAATAAGTATGGTTGGTATACAGACAAAAATCAACAAAAATCTTGTATCCCCTATTCAAATTCCTCCTCTATTCAAAACTCTTTCAATGCACCTAGTTAAAAGAGCCTTCTCACATATTCTCCAATTATATGAATATGGGTTTCTTCCTCCTTCACCCAGAATTTTTAAGTAGAGAACTATAGCATTTTCTTTTCATTTTTTTCCTCTTTCCTTTTCTCATCCTTTGCCTGTGGCTGGCAGAATTCAAGCCATAGATATCTAATACCTGGGGGAAAGGCAGAAAAACAAATGTACGAATATGTACATTCAAAAGGCTCCCTGATTTTGCCAGGAGCATTGGAAGGTAAGGACAATTAAATCTGTAAGCCAAGCTAGACATAAAAGCTAAGAGCCGTTTGAAGAAAAGGATATGATTTCATTAAAAATAAAACAAATTAATACAAATGGAGACTGTGATTATATTATTTAGCTCCCTTCATAAGAAATAAACCTCAAAGCACTTTGCACTTTTAAATTAAACTTCATAAAACCCTTTCACATAAACAAGTAGCATTGCCCCCATTTTTATAAAAAAGCCAGAAGTAGCACAAATTATATAGTATATCTTATGATCTGATCCATACTTTTAAAGTATATTGGCCTATACTCAGTGAGAAATAGGATTAGGATTATGCACCTGACCTTTTAAGGACTTTTAGAAAAGCACAAAGTTTCTCTCACACAAACGTATGAGAGACTTCCCCTCAGTTTCCCTATTCTTGCTCAGAAGAAAACATTGGACTGCAACTAATCCACGTAACAGATTTTTCACACTGGGAGAGCAGTTCCCTGGAGGCAGATCTGTAAAAGGACAGAGGTCAGATAGCGAGTTTAGGAGCTATATGCTCAGTGTGTGTCTCACTAGTAAATCAGGCCTTTTAATTATTTACAGTGTGGGGCAGGATTTCATGGACATGCCTATTTTTACAGTCTTTGCTCCCGAGATCAAGCTCCTTCACTTAAAGGGATGCAAGTTCAGACTGAATAGCAAATCTTTGGACTTCATCAAGAAGCCTTTAAAGGTTCATATTGCTAGCCCAAGTACTAAATTCTGTCTTCTTAAATGTACATTAGAGTATCACAGTCATTACCACGCTAGTTATTATTACCATCTCTTATTCACTGCCAGAGAGTTGACAAGTGCCTTCAATCAATCCATGATGTGAATTTTCAGCATCAGTAGTTTTACTTTAAAACCAAATATCAGTAAATTTCTTCAAAACTATTCCATTATTTTATTTCGTAGATGTCTTTAAAATGCTCCTAAAGTATAACACCAGTGCATATATACATATTACTCATTTTTTTTTTTACAAGCCTAAGCCCATTCATTGTTTCCTTGTTTTCCATCTGTATCTGTCCACTGCCTCCTGTCTTAGCTACTTTGAGGTAGACACCGCCTTTCTCTTCAATATGTGAACAGACTCCTGCAAAATCTACTTGGCTGTGATTAGAGCTCTTAAAAATACAGCAATACATGCTCTATCAGCAACAAATAAATGCAGCATTGATTCCTTTCGCTAAACTGAACAATGTGTTCGTAAAATCACAGGTCACCTGATTTTGCTGATTCACTACAGGTAATCTATCCAGCAAGACTCAAATTAACATTTTCTGACTCTTGCACTGCCTTTCCAAACATCACCTTCAGTATCCTTTTATATACGAGCTCTTTAGTAGAGGTAGGTTTACTTTAGCTCTTACACATATTATAATGGTCTTCTAACCATCATTGTAAACAATGCACCAAGGCTGACAAACTCTGTTACAAGAGCAATCCCAGTAAAATCAGTGGGATGTTCACCTGATTTAGGACTTTTCCAAACATTGAGTACTTGCTGACTCCATCCATGCCATATATTGTAAATGTTTATTGCCTCATTACTTAGAGCTGTAATAAAAAAGCTCAGTTCTACCATACCAACCCCCCCCCCCATCTTCAAAAACCATGAGATTGGCTTTAAATCATGTATTATCTTTAACATAAAAGAAAAAGTTTATAGGCCTTTTCCTCTTACTTTATGTTATCTTGGTATTTATTATACATTTTTATGGTTAGAAACTCACTAATTATTTTTCATTTAAAGGCAAGGGTCTCATGTAAATACACAAGTTGGGGATTTATGAAAAATCTGAGTAACACAGGAGTGTATAATGCCATGTTTTTTATACATTTTATGAAGAAGCAAAAATAAATTCCTTTTTTCTTCCATAAAAGATCTATTATCATTTACTAAATTAGACTATTTGATATGATAGTTGTCTCAATTTAATTTGAAGAAAGGCAATCCAGAAGAAAAGCTTTACTCACACACAGAAAATTAACACACGCCTTTTTTATGGGTTGATTGCATTTCAGTGTTTTTCAAGTGATGACTCAGGTTTTCCTTTTGTTTATCCATCCACAATTCCCTTCTAGCTAGCTTTTTTTTTTTTTAATGGAACATGCTAATGAAATAGCATATTTTGCTAAACAAACCTTGATTTCTCCCCCCTCTCTTCCTCTCCTTCCCACAATTAAAAAACAACCACATCCCCAGAGCATCACTATCTATTGAAACTGAAAGTCTTTGGGGTATTTTGGAAGCAGGAGACTGCAAAGTTTGAATGAGGTACTCCACTGGCAAGCTTTCAAACTTATTTGCAGATCAGGACCTCTTTTGTAAAAGTCTCCCCAGGAGGAAGGCAGTTAGACACCTGCCAGTAGCCTGCAGTGGCACCATCCCACTGTGATGTTAATGAGATGAATGAGAGCACTACGGAGAGCTGCAATAATTACAGGGTGAAGAGCTTGTCTTTTCCTGGCCCTCCTCTCCAGGCTGCCTGTTCTATAAAGCACGGTCTTTTGTAATACTAATTACAAATGTTAATTAAACATTTCTTTGGAATTTTGCCCTCCATTAATAGGTCAGATAAACAGGGAATAGCAATGACAGGCACAAGTCATTACCAGCCACATGAGAAAAATACCATTTATTTGCTCCCTTCCTTTGGTCCCTCCAAGGACATAACTTCTGGGTTTGTTTTGATTTATTAAACAGACACTAAACCCACTGAAGTATAGCTTTTCTGCAGAGAAATAAAATAATTCCTACAGTAATGGAGTTAAACCTAGTTCTAAGGCCCCTTCCACTACAACTCACTCTGGTCCATGTTGGCTTGACACCAAATTTTAAGCTTAATCGTGTATCTATCTCTAAGGCTACATGAAACTGCTTCCAAACACAGATTTAAGGAAACTTTCATGACAGCTGTTGATGACAGCACAAAATCTAGCTTGACAGCTTGGTCTGGCATGAGCAGCACATGGTATTTCAATTTGTTGCATTAATCCCATTTCTAACCCAGTCCCTAGAATTACAAGAGCAACCCCTACTTAGATCAGAACTGAGCACAACTACTTGGCAGACATTGCCACAAAAAGCTCTGCCCCTTGCCCGACAGCCTGCCACAGCCAGATGCTCCCATCCAGGCTCACATGGAACAGTAATTTAATACATCAGCAATACTATCTATTTCAGTGAAATAACTTCTGCTGGGCCAGCTCGTCTTACCTTTCCTTACAGTCCATATTGCTAGGGCACAGGAGGGGACCAGACTAATTCTAGATTCCTCCTTTTGATATTTTTCTCAAATATGTACATGTGGTTTTAAAAAGCATTTGATGACACCAAACAGAAGCAATTTGTTTGGGATGAAATTAAGCCAGAAGATTGCACTTCAAAAGCACAGCTAATGCACTCCAACAAAGATATGGAGGAACCTCCCTGCAAATGCTAGCAAGGTGAGAACAGGGTTTTACTCTGCAGATTCATTTCTCCTGGTCCATGTCACTTGTGAATGCAGATGTAGCCCTAATTTAATCCTATTTTTATTACCCTAAGATAAGAATTTTCAATTTTTTCTCTTCATCAGATAACCCAAAGTCAGGTTCTTTTTCTGTTTTCACAGGGAACAGGGATTGGCAAAAAACTGAAGAATCTATTTTTCCCATACAACTCCATTGCTTTGACAGCAGCACACCGTGTGAGAAATATTGGCAAGACAAAGCCTATATGGTATGAGTCAACATCAGAAATTTCTAAGACTTATGACTTAAAGGTATCTCTGTTTGTACTACTAGTAACAACAGCATGGTTGGCTGTGGCCACCAGACTTCCTTCATTCTTACTCACACCTTCCTCCATGCTACGGCCTTGGAAAACAGTCCGGTTTACAAATCGCCTAAACGCCTCAAGACTTGCACCATTACAGTGCAGGATGGACATATACACAAAAACTGACCCAGGCTGATTTACAGATTCATTGAATTGACCAGAGTTTTGATTCTTTCCTCAGGCAGAGAGGTTTGAATAAGTTATTATCATCCCAGCTCTGACAGCTTTTATTTCATGAAGCAGAAAACGTGACTGGGCAGAGCCCCGAGTACTCCCACCATTTCCAAAGTGCCCCAAGATGCATCATGAGCCTAACTCTCTTCCCCAGCAGCTGTCTATCCCCCATTTCTAATGCAAAAAGACCAAATGAAGAAAGCCAATGTTTTGCTAAGCACACACTACTTAAAACAGCTGTTCTGCACTGCCACAGCCTCTGTGAAAACGCAGTCTCATGTGCTTCATTGAGTCAAACAACTGTTTTCTCCCATGGTTGCTAATCCAGGTGTACATCGTCAGCTCCAGTGGTAGAAACACAAGGAAACTATCCAGTCTAATGCTGAAAACATGGCCGTGACCATTGAGGCTCTGCTCAGAGCATTTCTACTCTGCTGAAGTTCACAAAAACTAGCAAAGTATCTTTTACATCTCTGGCGATTCATTTAACCTTGCTTATCATACCCACTGTTTCAGCTATATTTGCAATTAGTCTACAACAATTGTCAGGATACTAAAATGAGCTTACAGTTAGGGAGCAATATGGAATTTAAACAGAAAAGTCACAAATAAGAGCACATGCAACACTGATGCACGTAAGGAAAAAATTTGATTATCCAGTCTGATTTCTTAACACAGGCCATAGATTTTTTTTTTTTTTAGTGCAGAAATCTGTATATCAGTCCATAACTTCTGAATTAAAGTACATAGTTTTCAAAAGCCATTCATTCTTGATTTACAAACTCCAATTGATATATATTCAAAGTACCCTTTAAAAAGTTGCTATAATGATTAAATATCTCAATGGTTAAAATTTGCCTTCTTAAAATCTGAATTTATCTGATTTCAGCTTCTGGAGAATTGATCTTGTTATACTTTTTTCTGCTAAGATTAAAGAACCATGGTTTTATCCATGTAGGTATTTTCAGATCACGACCCAGTCACCTCTTAACCTTGTCTTTGATAAACTAAGCAGATTGATTTTCTTAAAATCCTACACTGGAAGGGCATGGTTTTCTTCAGGAGAAGATATTACTTCATAGAACTTCTCCTAAACATTATGATACAGCTAGGTAGAGTTTCACAGAAAAAGTATCACACTTCCATCTTTGTTTTTAAACCACACTATAAAAATTACTACTAACACAGCAGGAAGTTGGCCCTCCAGAGCACCCTCCCAATCTGAATTATCCTATGCTCTTGTAATTTCTCAATTCTTCAAGACAGCAAACAGAGCAGAAAGTGAGTTTAAATGCAAGATAATCAGTATGTTCAAGTAGAAGGTGCTCCGATGACTTCAGTAGAACTGTATCATGTTACACCAGCTGAGGCTCTAGTTCCAAGAGCAATAGAAAGGATATAAATCATCATGGTCCAAGCATAAATCTGACTTAATAGGGAGGTACGACAGTTACAAAAAAAAAAAAAACAACCCAATTGTTACTATTATAGTAACTAGTCTTCTGAAGTACATGTTCTAAAGACTGTAGGAGTCATACTAGCTGCCCTAAAAAATATGGCAGTTCCCATCTTCCTGCAGAAAACATTTCAGTCTCCGTAAAAAGCTGAATATTTCAGAAGTAGTTTTACAGACCAGTTATTTAGCTTCATTCCCATTACATTTTGCAAGATACCATAATAACTGTGTGCTGAATATATGGCAATTTCTTCCATTTCATTTTGCAAGACACCATAATAACTGCATGCTAAATGTATGGCAATTTCCTGGGAAATCACTTTTTGCTTGGACGAGACTTTAACCATGCCAGGGACTGTACCGGCACGTTGCAGCAAAGCCATGTCCATGCCACTACGGCTGCTGCATTTACCAGATACAATATCAGCTGCTTTAACCTAACTTAAATCTGGCCCATAAGGCTGTGTTAGATTCATACTAACCTTAACTTGTGTCAGTGTCATTCTAGGGAATCTTAATTTTTAAAATAAGTTATTACATTGGATTACTGCTTTGAATTCAGGTCTTCGGCTCAGGTGCAGTTTGGGTAAGTCTACACCAGGGATTCTGTGTGGATCAGGGTGTACTTTTGAAGTGAATCTCTCGGCCTTTCCCTATTTACCTCACTTTGGTTTGCATCGCAGTACAGTCTCAGAGCAGAGGATCTGTATCCCTTTTGGGTGAAATTAAGCCAGGAGACACACTTCAGAGCTGGTATGAAGGAACCTCCCCGCAAACACTTACAGGGCTTTGCTCTGCAGATTCACTTGCTAGCATAGACATAACCTTTCTCTAATTTAATCCTATTTTGATCACTCTCATCTGTCAACATAAGCTGAGAGAGAAACACTTTTTAGCCTGTTGTTTGTAATTGCTTTCTGTGGTTCTCTTTCCAGCATAGTTATAAGGTAATGCGGACATATTCAGCCTACTGTGTACCTGTGCCTTTGGGTATAAAAGCCCGAGGAAGCAGGAATTGCTGTTTAAAGAAGTAAGCACTTCACGCACGTGCTCAGTTTTCATAGGCTTCTTTAGTGTGCATACTTACTGTGAATGCACGGTTTATTCTGTCAATGGTCTGTAGTTAACGCTCCCTATATACCTATTGGCATGATAAACTGTAATGACTTCATAATAAAGTTAAAAGCCCAACAAAAATGCAGAAAAGCAAGGAATTTTGGAGGTAAGACTTGAATTTCATCCCTCACCCTTCCTTGTATTGGAGCTTTATGAAACAGCTACATACTAGTCTCTTTAGGCAAAAGTATAGAAAACAGGATGACAGGAATATAAACAGTGAAAATTGTGTGTGTTCTGACAGGTTCCCATATTTCCTCAGAATTGACACATTTTCTGTCATTTTGCAATTTCCCAAATGTTTCACTGGAGTTTTGTCCTTTATCTCAATGATAACTGTACTATTTCATACTGAGACAGGACTGAAAGAATTTGATACATTTTGAAAAAAAAAAAATTCTAGTTGATGGTTTACACTATTGAAGAACATGTTAATAAAAGAAGGATGTCAGACCATGACTTAATACAGAGTTGTGATGTCTGTGACATAAATGCCATGAAAGAGCTCTGAGTATTTTTTTTTTTGGGGGGGGGGGGGTGTATTATTTTATTTTTTATTTGGGGGGGGGTGGGAAGGGGTGTGTTTGGTTTTGGTTTTCTTAGCTGGAGAAACAGTAGCATACTTTAAGGTAAGTCTAACTTAGGGTTTGATCATTTTGCATTCCCCTATCACCTATAGAGCTAATGCTCTGGCATTGTGTTACATCATGCAAAACATAGGCTTACTTATTGATTATTGGCATAAAAAGAGGATTTGCATACCAGGATGTACCAGCAAGCACGCCTGAAATCATGACCTTACAAGCTGGTCTTAGGTGCCTTGCTTTCTATTTGCGTGACCTAGCAGGCTTTCTGCAGTTTTCAAAAATAACAAGCAAAACGCCAACTGAAATCCAGCAGCTCTGCAGATGCTCAGCATTTTCCAAAATCAGCCCCAAATCACATTACTTATATTGAGTTAGGATCCTGGTGTCCAGTCTTCTTTTCCATAACTTTCCAGCTCACCTCTGCAGCCTGATTCCCCACCATATAATTTCCTTGCTGAAAACAAAAGACATTAACGTTCTTTCTACCTTTTTTACTAGATCTGATGTGGTTGGACAAGGTTCTTCTGACCTATTATGAAAAGCTTCCAAATTGCTGGAAGGGAATTTGGCTGAAAGATTCCCACTAAGTGCTCATGCAATGCTTTGAAATTTTGCCTGTGAATGATTAGACAGTGGTTAGATGAATAAAAGAAAACCTACATACCAGGATGTGGTGGGATTTCAATTCCCTACAAGATATTGTTTATAAATTATTCTGTATTATATTCAAGTCATTCATAGACCTTTGGTGCAAAACTAATTTCTCTTCCGCTGAAATAATAGAGAATATTCTACTTTTACTGCAATAACATAGAATTCTAGAACCAGTTACTTGGAAATATCATTTCTAGAACAGTCTATAAGTCTTTCAACAAGTGTTTTCATGGGAAGAAGAATCATGGAAAATATAATGTCACAGAATTTTAGTTGAGGTGGGGATTGTTCAACTTAAATCATTGAAAACTTTCAAATCTAAAAAAGTTTCAGTTCTAAATTTTGAGATGAAAAATTGGAATTCTTTTAGGGCAAATACATTTTCCATACTGCAAAATAAATGAGGCGAAAAGAGACTAATATTCCTATTACTTCTCTGTGGGAAACTAAAGTTTTGAAGACACACCAAGTTGAATAATCATGCTTTAGTGTTTCAAATGTCAGAATCATTCAGAATTTCCTATGCTTGATGTTAATTCAGCCCATGAAATTTTGGCCTGAGTTGGAATAATAAAGAATTGCTTCAGTTCACTCAGAAATTCAAAGGCAAACCCATGCAGAATAGGGGTAAAAATAAGAAGAGACCTATATCTTCAGGAGGCTCTTTCCACAGCTAAACAACTCTTTTAGTTAGTGTGGTGAGAATATTTGCCCTAAATTTATCTTTTCCCAGAATATTGGAGGGAGCAGATAAAAGCCTTTGTTCTCGGGGAAATGCAAGAGCTGCAATTACACCAAGCCCCTTATGGAGTACCCTGGTGGGAAGAAAGCCCTTGTGCAATGTTTTCTTCCACAAATCCAAACAAAAGTTGGGCACAATACATTTCAGAATGAGGATGATGAATTCCTCTGCTACTTCAGCAGAACAAATCAGGATGCGTACTTCCATCCTGCATATCAGGATGAAAGAGATCAGTGCTGGAGACAAAGGAGGAATAAAACAAACCCTCTGCAGTGAGAAAAATGAGATGGGGAAACTCCACAGTCTGCTAAACAAAATTCAGTGTTCTGTTCTTTTTGTCAGAAGACAAATTTTCTCAGTGTCAAATATACTTGATAAACAGAGTTTTATGACTAGAAACTTTACTTCTTGCAGCTATGTGCTGGACTCCTGTCCACCTGAAGAGAAAGCAGAGTGCTGTGAAATACTTCAGACAGCTTTTCTGCCCAGGAAGAATGCTTTAGAGCTACAGTGAATGACAAAGCCATACAGAGTGATTGGAAATCAACCATTTGCTTTTAATTGCTGAACCAAACAGCACAGTTTGTATACCTACAGGTCCTCAGTCTGGATATATGGAAAGAGTAGACAGAGAAGTGAGACCACATTTTGAAGATCTGAGTAGAAATTAATAAGCTCTATTTCCAGAGTGGAAATGCATTTGACATCATTGCAAGGCAGGAGAGGCTGGCTTTGCACCAGGCTGTGATGGTGGGATCCCAGTGACCTAATGGCAGCCTTGGGTAGAGCCCTGCCAGTAAGTTTCTGTGAAGGTCTTTCCACGAGAGGGAACCAGATGCAACCACTAACAGGGCAGGAGAGACCAAGCCACAGCCTTTCACCTCACTGCTGTGCAGCAAGTTGAATCATGGAACAATGGATACATTATGTCCCCAAAAGTTCATCTCTCGTCCTAACTCAGAGCCTCAGCTGCAGAGCAGAGCTGAGCCTTAAGTTATTGCCAGCGTAAAAGCCGTTGCCTCAACTGGCTCTCGTGCTCACTCACTACAGGTCCTCATCCCCACACATAGACCAAAGTTAAGGATGATTAAGATCTACCTTCACCCTTCAGGAAGCAAATCTCAGGATGACCACCAAGTCAAGCTGACACATCAGGGGAAATCTGTCCTGCCAGGGCCAGGACCAAATACATCCCGGGGATAAGCAGAGGTCTGTCTCTGCTCTCCAGAGCTATCCACTGGGATCCACTGCTTCGCAACAGCACCGAGTTCTCCCTTACTGGAACAGCCTAGGTACTCGCAAGCAGAGTCAGGAAAGCCCTTTTACACAAACCTACCAGACACCCTCCCCAGGAAACAGGATCAGAGTAAGAGACTTCTGTGCTAGCATTCCTCCAGAAGGTGCCTTCAAATATAATGCTGCAATTATACCCTAATTAGTATTTCAATTCCCCCTAAATGCAAAAAAAAAAAAAAAAGTTATCCAAAATGTGTTTTTGCTATTTTCTAGTATGTCAGCTGGCTGCTTTGCAATACATATCAGAAGCAGCTGTAGTTCTTAATGGTGTGGGAAGTCTGGGTCACTGTCCTGCTGGTCCTATGACAGACAGACAGATTCAGAATCTGTTCTCTCCCCTCTCCTTCACTTTTTTTTCTTTTTTTTTTTTGCTTTCTCTGAACAGCTTGAATGGCAGACTAAAGAATAATCCTGTTCACAGCTAATGTGCAGTAACAGGATTGAGGAAAAAACTGACTTGAGCTTTCATCTAGGTCAGGACATATCAATACCATATTTAAAGATATATGCTCTGTACCCTTGTGCAGAGATAAATGTTTCACCTGTAGGCTTTAAAAAATAAAAACCAACCAAAACACACTCCCATGACACAGCTACTGAACTATTAGACTATGTGAAACAATTCCTACCCACAATGTTTTCTTTCTTCACAGGTTATGGAGTGTTGCAAATGAGCCAAAGAAAATGTTTCCTTCCTATACAAAACCAGCCATGCAATAAGGGTTTATTTTCACTGGTCCCGAGTGCCCAAAGAACAAGATACAGCCACTGCAACAAACCATACCTGTCATAATGTCAGAAAAAGGGGACCAACTTTTTAAGTGATAGCCAGCTCTGACAGCTGCCGATCCACTCACCTCTTTGGGACAAGACAACTTTTGTGTCCCTCAGTCTTTTCTATACTGGATCTCTAAACCTGTTTCATTAGTATCAATACCATGGATTTTTCTCTCTCACCATTGTCTTCTTTTCCAATAAAGACAAGGTGGGTCTTTTGGACAATGACTTCAAGGGAATCCAACAAGTTTGAATCCCAGTCTTCAATTTCCTGTAGAATGCTGGACGTGAAGGAAATTTTTCATTACTTTATTACAGTTCTAAATATCATTAATGATTAAAAAATAGTACCAAAACAGTGCCTGTTATGCTGGCTGTTATAAAGCAGATAACTTTACCAGCCCAGCTTGTAAATGGGCTGAGCCAGCTTTTCAGAAGCCTCAATAACAGTCTTGCATAGCTTGCACTGTAATACACCCATGTCATGCATTTACTTTGACTGTAATCCCAAAGTCTTAAGAGTAAATTCAGCTCTTGCTTGTGTATGTGTGCATATGCACAACCCATCTGGTTTGAGTGATGCTGAAACTGCTTACACTAGGCTTAAATTCAGTCCATAGACATTTTTCCAGGAGTTAAACTGGGTTTTTTGGTAGAGTCACAGAATCACGGAAAAGTCTAGGTGGGAAGAGACATCTGGAGTTCATCTGATCCAACCTTCTGTTGAAATCAGGGCCTTATATCAGGTTATGCAGGTACCTGTCAGAGTCTCTAGTATTTCCAGTAAACGGGATTCTATCACTCCTCTGTGCAACACATTCTAGTTGGTTCTCATGGTTCTGATTGTTTGGGTTTTTTTTTTCTATAGTCAGATGGAGATTCCCTGACACTCTTCAAGCCTGTTCAAGTACGGTCACCACATACTTGTGAAAAGGGCACTTCCATCTTATCTATAATTACCTTGTAGAGAGTGGAAAACTGACTAGTACCCCACAAAGCCTCACTTCTCTGGTTTGAATAAACCAAATTTCTCCATCCTTCCTTCATATATCAAGTTCATTGGTGACAGCTCCACTGAACTCTCTTTAGTTTTCATCTCTCCTGAACTGGTGGATCAAAACTGGACACAGTATTCCAGCTGTGGCCTATCAAGTGCCAAGTAGCATGAAATAATCACATCCTTCGATCTCCTGGATGTACTGCAGCCCAACAGACTGTTTGCTTTCATTGCTGTAAAGCTGCACCGCCGAGTCATATCCAGCTTGCTGTCTACTGAGACTCCCAGGTCCTTCTCAGCTGCACTACACTCCAGTCAGAGCCTAGCCTGTATTGCTGCTTGGGATTATTCCATACCAGGTGCAGAACTTCACATGTATTTCTGAAGAGATAGAAAAGAGCTTTGCAAAGATGTCAGCAAACTTGACACCATAGGGTGCATTCTGTCACATCTTGTAGACTTGTATGTGTCTGGTTTTTACAGAAGGTTCCTAACTTGACCCTGCTGTACCGTCAGTGGTTTGCCATTTGCTTTGCCATTGCTTCCTGTCACAGGGACTTGGGGCTAATTTCCCCTGTTCAGACCAATGCAAAGAAGGCATTGAGCAGGTCAGCCTTTTCTGTGTCATTTTTCACCTAACTTGCCAACCCCATTCAGCAGGAAGCCCACATCTTCCTTGTACTTCTGGTTGCTACTAATATGCTGATAGAGCCTTCCTTATTTTCTCAGCATAGCTTGAAGGTAGCTTCAAAGTCTTCCAACACTCCCCAAATCCTTTGGCCTTCAAAGCTGACTCTTGTGGGATCCTTCTTAACAGCTCCATGAGTCAAGTTGAAATCTGCTCCTATGAAGTTCTGGGTCTTTATTCTTCTACTTACCTTCCTCTGCCTCTTAAGGTATTACACTCTACAATTGTACGGTTACTGCAGCTGCCGTTGAAGGTCATAATAATGGTAATAGGTATTATACCTATCTAGAGGCCACACAGGATAATAAGAGGATACAGGCCTGCAAGATAATAACACCTATCTACAGGCCATAAAACCAGATACAAGTTCCTTGTCCAGCTACCTTTATAAGGCAATTTTAATAGCATCATTAGGTACTGGATAATATGGGTCTCATTCTTCTTCCTATGAGCTCGGTAGGAGTCTCTGGTTAAAGCTCAGTTTGCAGAAAAACTCATGACTAGTCAGATGGTCCACATGACTCTTCACAGCCTACCTTTCCCACACTCCATATTTTGAGCTACAAATTATTTCTCTGCGAAATTCAGAAGAAATCAAGTGACACATTTTTAACAATTATGAACTAACTGGGGGG
>JAVJGG010000030.1:11484509-11516602 GCA_035590195.1 Aviceda cuculoides
CCAGAACCTTTACTACCCCCATAGTAGACACCCCCCCCCCCCCCCCAAAAACCCCAAACCCAACCACACACACAAAAAAACCCACCAAAAACCCCCAAAAAACAATCAACCAACCCACCCCTGAAGAAACCAAAACCCACAAACAACAAAAAAACCTAACAGTAGAGCAAGCACATACTTCATTTGTTTTACTCTTTGCCATGATACCATTTGTTTTAAGGTACTTTCTGTGCATGACTCCCAAGGGTTCAGCCTGGATTGTCCTGATCCAATATCACTTCACATTGTTTTTTACAGATGCAAATCCACAGAGACAAGACCAGGCTGTACAGAGTTTAACAAACAGTGCATAACGGGGTAGGAGCTAAATTTATCTCTGGACAAGAGTCTCTGCTTTAGAGCAGGATCATGCCTTCTGCCAAGCAGGGACGAGCTGGGAGACAGGGGTGGGGGCTGAGGGCTTAAGATGCCTTGCCTTATCACAGGGGCAGCCCCCAGAAGGGAGCAGTTGTAAAGCAACACAGGCCATGAGAAATGAAAGCGCAGGATAAGGGAGCACACACGTGATCCTGGCTCTTCGAACGTTTGATGGTTGGCCACTAGAGCTGAGCCAGCATGGAGGGGAAGATACCCTGCTGCTGATTTTGACCTAAAGCCAATTTACTCTCCCCATGCGCTATGACGAGATTGGGAAGCAGACCCAAGGCGCTCTACTCCCAGGAGCTTGGGATTAGGCAAATACCCCTTAATCGGGGTCAGTTTTATTGCTAGACCTCATACTAGTATGAAAAGTCACCATGTTGAGATTTCTGCTGACAATTTTAAAATCTAAGAAGCTGTAAGTGAAAGCCAGTTCTGAATTTCTTCTCCTTGCCAAATTTCACCTTCTGTTGCTGTGCTGGGCTGGATGCAGACACAAAATCACCAAAGGGTTGAGGCTGGAAGTGACCTCCAGATGTCATCTTGTCCAACCCCCCCCACTCAAGCAGGGTCACCTAGAGCTGGTTGCCCAGGACCATGTCCACATGGCTTTTGAATATCTTGAAGGAATGAGACTCCACCACCTCTCGGGCCAACCCGTTTCAGTGACCACATTAGTAGGATTTACATGCACGCATGACTATGTGGGAGGAAAACATGAGCCAGAGATGCTAAGAGTCCAGGACCTCTCCCTCCCCTGCCATGAGGCTGTCATTTGTGCCCTGTGACTCCATACCCAGAAACTGCTGCTTGTTAAGGTTATTCCCAGCCCTGGCTATTTTTACGCCTCTCAGTCCAATCTTGTACAAATCTCTCGAGGTACTTCTCAGTCCCCACAGTCAAAACATATATAAGCTGACATGCTCAGAAAACACAGTGTCATTGTTTTAACAGATACGACTCCCACGCAGAAGTTGCCGGAGTGGATGACATCAATGGTCAGCACAGAATTCTATCCCAACTCAGAGAGTAAACAGGACTAAGTGCTTCCAAAGGCAGGCTAAAAGCCCTCCAGTGGACAATTAGGCAGAACCATCCTGCTGTGGGCAATCTCTTGCCAAACTCAGGCAGACAGTGACGGGCTTATGCCCCTGGAGCATACGGACTCATCTGCCTTGTGAATTTTTACCCCAACTAGCAAAACTGCAGGTATTTTTATTTGTCACATACAAGGCCAAATCCTCATTTCTGTGGTATTAAATTCACTGTCATAGTTGTAAAGCCCTTCTGACTGGTTTTTTTTGGTGCAGAGACTATGCCTTCTTTTAGGTATGAATGGGAGAGTGCCAAATGGAAGCACATGGCTGCTTGGAAAGACAACATCAAATGTCATAATACTGTGTTTTGTGCTGACATTTAAAAACATTAAATTTTCTCAGGACAATTCCCCTCCTTATTACATGCACCACTGTAAAGCTTTCTGGTGAACTACCCTCAACTTGAAAAAAAAAAAAAAAAGAGAAAAACAGAATGCAGGAAAAAACGATGTGGATTCACACGGGATTCACTTGGGAAACAGAGGGAGTCACACAGATAATCTAAGAGTCTTGAGTAGCACTCATACACATTTAACAAGGTATGACCAGGGCAGTGTGCCAGAATAGGAACACTGCATTTGTGTCACACTAAACTGGGTAAGAGTACCACTGTGTTTATTTTGCCACATTCAAGTTATGTCATTTTCAGTACATGTAGTTGTGATACTCACTCTACTACTGAATTTATTAACAGATAACAACCCATGTAAACTCTAGCGTCACTTATGTTCAGGTGTTCAGAACTTCGTAAAAGACTAGCAACAACAGAAAACAGATTTGGTCTCCAATGAAAGTATTAGGTTTCCTCAAAAAAAGTAACATGGTATGCAGTCAAAAAGGGAAGTTTGCAGTTAAAGCACTTTTCTGTCCTTCCCCATAAAAAGCACTGAAAATAATGGAAATTCATAGTTGCACACAGAAATAGTTTGGACTTCAAAAAGTCATCTAGTTCATATTTCCTCCCAAAGTAAGAATAATTATATATTATTTAGGTCACTTAATCTATCTCTCCATCTCTAACAGTGCTGTCCCTTATTGTAGTTGCATTTTATGTATGTGTCACGTCTTACGTAGCCTAAGCCACTAGGTATCTACAGTCTATCATACATCACTATTAACATTAATCACCATAATATTGAGAGCATCTGTTCACCCAGTTTTCCTTCTAGCAGAAACTCCTTTTTAACCCTAACATAACTGTTCACATTTCTGGTGTTTATCTCACCAACATACAGTTGACAAACTTAAATATCTCAGCACAGCTGATGCAAATTTGCACAGCAGTTTTCTGTGCATTTCCCCAGCTCTATATGTTGCTCTTTACTCATACATTGGCATTTGGAAATGGTAGGTCAGTCTAGTAGCTCTCACCAAGCAATAGCACTGGGATAATGGTAAATGGAAATAAATTGTTCAAGAATGAAGCTCAAAGAAAACTATATATTTGTAGGGTCTATATATATATTTTTTTTAAACAAACAACTTTCAAAGCCTATGTTTTGCATCCACTGCTTTCCTTTCCAGTTCTGCAGTTCCAACCAAAAAAGAGATCAGGTTAGGTCATTCCTCAGAGGAGCATGATTCATTCCTCCTAGGAGCCATAAGGTCAAAAACCATAAGACGTAAAGCCTGTTTCAGGTTTCTGTTGAGATTTCTTTTGTCCCATTCAGGTATGGGTTCTTCCTCTTCGCAACTGAAATCAGTTTTATTAAATTAAACAAAGACATTCCCGAGGAATCCAAGTGAAGTGTGACTAAATTCTTGTCTCCAGTACCTCTCAAGCACTGTTAAAAATTAGACTTCCTTTAGTTATTCTAGAGACAGAAAAATCTTGTCCCAACATGGGGTGTTAGGTCCTATATCAGTTTTAATGGTTTCCTTAATAATGCCTCTCTTTTGTACTTCCCAGCATGGGGGGGTGGGTAGTAGAATTTGTTGTGGGGGCTGTTTGCCCTAAGGACAAATGTCTGTTTTTCTTTCTCAGCTAAAAGTCCTGTCTACATGACCAAGAGCCTATCCTGCTGAAAGAATGGGCATGAACTGTGGGGCATTTTAGTTAAAAAAAAAAAAAAAAAGTGGCAAAAGCTTTGAATCAAGAACTCAGATGACCTATATCCAGTGTTAGAATTACTCTAATGCCCCTCAGGGCTGAACCTAAATAAATATCAGGATCCTCAACACTGCTACTGACGTTATATTACACTGAATAATAGTTCCCTTCCTCCTTAACTCAAGAAAGCCCCAGCACAACATACATGAAATATAACGGTGATTAAGGACCAGGAACAGCAACACAAATGCCAGAGATTAGTGTCTGCAGATCAGACACTCACATGGCTGGGGAAGGCATTTTATCAGCCACTAGAAAACATATGCAACTTTGATCCCTCTGTTTCATGTTGGGCTTCTGTTTCTTTTGGCGTGCGTTTGCTGTATCAAATGCCACAATACTGATGAATGCTCAAAGACCATATGATATCACTAACAGTGCAAACCAAACAAATCCCAAAATGTCTGGATGTCTAGCAATGGAGTTCAGACCCAATGCCCTTGTAAACCTATATACCCTGGTTCCTTGGTTCAATCAAATGTTGACTGAGAAAAATACATGTTACTGCACTTTGAAAGCCTGCCCTGGAGTTCCCCCCATCGCTCCATCGCTTTATAAAGGTTACTGCTGAAATGTAGTAAACAGGCATTAATAGAGATCATATTCATCTTTAGAAATGAGCAACCGCTGGCTTTGCAAAGCCACATTGACATTTTGCCACCCTGCTCTGCTGCCAGTAAAATTTGGTAATTTACTGAAGCAGAGATCTAACAAATGCACAAACCTCAATGGATTATTCAGCATCAAGGTTTGCATTACAGTGTGTGAAAAAAGGATTAAAGTAGTACTTTTTAGTTATAGAAAACCCTGAGCACGGGATTAAAGCGCAATGGAGCTGGCAAGAAGGATACAGTATCTATAGAATTTAATGGTAACCTGGCTCTATCGGGCCCTACAGCTTTAATTTCAATACAGCATTTTCTTCTTAATCCCTTGTTTGCCTGCAGTAATGCTGTTGGATTAGAGTGGCCACCAGGCTGTGACTATTTACATAAAAATTAGGCAAATGTCTTTAATAAGGAAAAAAGACCTTTTTTTGCCTTTAATAAGGAAAAAATTACATGGCTGCTAGATATTAGAAAGGTTTCTAACTTTGAACCCTGCTGCTTCTGTGAATCTCTGCTAAGTTTAAAAGATCAGGAGAAGAACTCCCTTTCACTTACAGCAGCCAGCAAAAACTTCCAACCGTCACACGCCACAGCAAGAACTTCACGTTGAAAGCTGAGGGGCCTAACGAGTCTGTCTGCACCAAGTTAACATTTTGTTGGTTATAAAACAGAGAGCAGATCCTCAACTGGTTTAAATTGCCAGCCCTAGCCCGACTTCAAAATACTGATTCTGGTTTATATTCACTGTGCAACAGAAGTAACTGATGGACAGGGATAGGCTCATATGGCAAAAAGATGATCCCTATCCACTAAATATTTTTCTCTACTTCATTTTAGTATTCCTGCCCCGAACATCTATCCACACTCCTAAAGCAATTTCCCCTGTTCCTTTACAATTTTCTGTAGTGAGAGATTGAAAAATCTTCACTTGGCATCGTGGGGCTGAGAGATGAAATACAGTCCTCAGCAAGAGCAGCAGCTCAGATTTGGGAAAGGAAGAGCTAGTACTGGAGCTGTAAGTGGAGGTGGCCCCACATCACGGCTGGGCAGTCCCAGTGTATCTGCTCTGCGCCAGTAGGTAGATGGACGGCTGGGAAGCACATAACAGACTGGCCAGTGTGGGGGAAGGCGGCTGGGAAAGACAGAGGGGCACCTCCAGCCAGTTACAAAATCAGAAGGATCAAGGAAGGATCGCTAAAAGAATGATAGTATCTCCCCTTTAAGGTTTTGTTTTGTACCACCTGGGCGACCAAAAGCAAGGGTGCTCAGTTTGGCCAGCCCCCCCTCACCCACAGCACGAGCTTGTCCGGTTGCTGCGGGAGCAAGCGTCATGGCCAAACGAAGAGCTCGTGACAACAGGGTGCAGGTCGTTACTGCCGACCAAGGAAAGCAGAGGAAGGCGTCAGGGTGCAGAATCCTCTCCCTGCTCCTCTGGAACTTTCTTTAACCCCTGCTTTTGGGAGGCAGGTGGTGACCCAGCCGGAGGTGTTCAGTCTCGGAAGGAAGGAGCGGATGGATTTGCAGGAACACGCTTCACTGCTCTCCTTTTCTGGGCAGGGGTGCACGGCACTGGGTTAATGCAGAAAGCTGCGTCATGGAGTACGAGGGTGAGGTGTTTTGTCCACACGTCTGTGCACAGGAGCGAAGCACAAGGGGTTTGAGTATATGGGTATCCAGAGCGCCCGGGTAGTGCCTCACAGGAGGTGACACTCTCAGGGTTCAGGCAGCAGTCCGACGAGTGGATAAAGTACATTACATCAATTGAAATGGTTTTGATAGGGGAGAGTAAGAGCAGCCATATGGGAACATAATAAGGAGAGCACTTTATGAAGACATAGAAATCTGAGTTCAAATCCATTCAGCAGACAACAGAACTAAAATGTCATCTTCCACAGCACTTGAGAGGTAAGCCTTCCTCCCTGACCCCCACCTCACCCCACAGCCACCGTTTGGGAGGTTACTTTTACACTGACCAAGTTATTTGGCAAATACGCCCAAAGTATATACCTTAAAAAGAGATTACATTAAGGTTAAGATTAAGGTTCTGCCACAAATATGGGTGCTACATAAAAAGCCTCATTTTATTTTCCTCAAAAATCATCTTTAAGTTAAATAGTATTTTTAAAATATAATACATGGCTCCTGTCTTGCTTCTTCCCATTCATCACATTTTGCTGATCAGAAGACTTAATGCATTTATAAAAAAGAATCCCCTAGAACAAAAACATCAATAACTCTAACTTTGTTTCTTACTAAACACAGGCTTCTATGCTGGTTATATTGAATAGCTGTGGTTTGTTTATTTGAAGCAGGCCAGGCCATTTCATGCTTTACTGCAAATTATCTGATTATTCCAGCAACTTAAGAAAAAGATTCTCTAAATAAAGCTTATTTCCATTCTTTCGTTATGGAAAATAGATAATAAAATTGTTACTGAACAGATCTGTCCTAGCTCTTTTTCTAATCCACTTAATTTTTCTTGGAACTTGTTTCTCTGGCCGTTTTAGCACTATGAATATAAGGGGGAATAAAAAGTGATGACGTTTTTATTTTTTTTCTCTCCTCCAAAATAAATGCCTCTAATAAGGTGACTGTTCCCTTGTGTCTGACAATGCAACTTCATTCAGGAGCTCTTGTGAGTGGGAATTCTTCGTATGCTCCTTAAGAAGTAGGGTAGTTTATCTGCTGAAAGGACATGGCTTGCTTCCTCACTTCAAGCCTGGCTAGTTATTATTGCTAGTGGGTGGTAAAATCAAGACTGTTTCTTATTTCTCTATAATTCACCTCACTCCTCCAACACCTCCAATCTGGACCATTGCAAAAGTCAGAAAAGAGAGCAAAGTGTTTTTCATGAAAAAAGGCATCCATAGACTACACAGCACAATCTATAATATTCCGTTACATATCCTCAACACATCCTGTTATAACCACCTTCACCTATCTTGTTAGACAAACATTCCTAGCTCTAAAAGCATGATCTAGAAAGGGGAATGAATAAAGGAGAAATAGCATACAAAAATAATTATTTTGATAAATTGAAAAGAAATTTACAGGGTTTTTTTCATTTCTGTGTATCCCCTATCCTGCTCCTTACTGCAGCAATTATGCTGTAGCTTAAGAAAGTACCTGCTTAATACTTTATGCTAATTTCATACTTTACCCTCATCAGCCTTTAACCTGTGTAGACTTAACCAGGACACATTTTCATTACAGTATCTCTAAGAAAAATCATAGTTATTTTTCAGTTGTACAGATGGAGATTTCCATAATCAGAAAAAATTCCTCAGGCACATTTCCTCAAAATTAGCCTTTACTAAAACAAACAAACAAAACCAAAAAAACCCACCCAAAACCAAAACCACCACATGAAAAAAAAAACCCAAACCCAAACAAACCACTAACCCTCTGTGCCTCTTTCTTAAGCACTCCTCGTTCTTTGCAGCCCAACACCAGGGTGCTCCATAAATCCTCTCTACCTCGTTTGTCACAGTTCGTTCAGTTCCCCAGGGCTGGAGCCAAGAGAGCGGGTGGCTGTGCAAGCTCCCAAACAGCTTAAGGAAGCAGTCCTGCATTACGTAACCTTTCCTTAATTTGCGCATAGTTATTAACTTAATCGATATCTTGGTAATTAAAATCCTGTATGATCAATTTTATGGCCTTCCTACAGGCCTCATTTAAAAAAGCACTTCCCAGTCCCCTAACTCTACATTGGCGTTGGCTGTTCCAAGATTCACCAAGCTCCCTCCTCTCCTTTCAGGTTCTACAGAGACTGCCCTTGGCCACGTCAGCTAATATATTTTCTAAGACTTCTCGTTACAAATTTAATAATAACATCCACCAATATTGTTAAGTCCCTGCTTGATTCTGCTTACTCTTCACTAAATACAGTATTAAGTCCCCACTCATTTTCTTTGCTCAGTTTGGCCTCTATTATTACAGTGATAATACAACCATTATCTCTGAAATGATTCTACCTACAGTCAGTAAACTTAAGCTCAGGCCCTACTTCCCCCAACGTCTATGGTGCAACACTCATTTTAAGAACGCAAGATAGGCTAATAGTGTTTACTCTTGAGGACATATTCACACCTCAACATAGGGCTGCAACCACACTGATTAATACAGAGTCATTCATATAACATGTGAATTCCACCAAAGTCTCTGCATCTAATCACTAGAAACTATGTAATGTCTATAAAGAGTAACGTAGGGGTCCACATATGAAATGGCTTCAAGCTTTCCAGCTGGAGAACATGGGCAGCCCAAACAGGACAAGCAGTGCTCATGGACGGAACACACGTGTTCTGCCTTTATTTAAATGAATAAACATTTCTGTCCTTCAAAGCCAATAGGGACTTTGTCCCTTCTCTCCCCTATTCCTCCATTTCTTCCACCCCAAAGAGAGTACGATGAGGTCAGATGTACTGGGCAGTCCTCACCGCACCACACAGCTCTTTCGAAAGGACTGCAGCTCTTTAATAATCCAAGCATTTGAACCAAGTGCTGTTGTAAGTGTCACAAATTCACTTTATCCTGTTACAGCAATTGTAAAAGCAGAAAGCCTTAGAGTATATTTAGATTTCTATTTTCCTAACCTGGCTGGGGTTTTGGGGTTTGGGGTTTTTTTGTTTTTTGTTTTTTTGTTTTTTTTTTCAAATGAGAACTGTACAGGGCAAAGGAATATTCCATGATATGTGTTAGTACAGCACCCCATGCAATGGGTTTTTCTGGGTGCTGAAGAAATAAAATATTAACAAGCAAGCCATTATTCCAGGCTTCTGCTTCTGAATTTATCGCAATTGCCAGCAACTGATCCCATTCAATATCAGCAAACAAAAAGCTATATGTCCCTTTTTCTCATTTTCTAAGCAAAGGGCCTGAACATACTTTCAAATATCTCAGATTTTTTTTTTATTAAATTATGGATATCAATATGTAATGCTGCAGAAGAACTCTTCCTTTTTCTCCAGACTGTCATGCCAACAGCCTCAGTCACAGAGCTAAAGTCACATTTTCAGGATGCCCTTATTCAAAACCTCACATTCTGGTGAAGGGCTTCTGATCCTGATCTGATTGAAGTCAAATGGCAAAACTCTCTCCAAATTCAGTGATCCAGGACCAATCTTAATCATTCTCCCAGAATACCAGGCAGTATTTCCCTCCTTCCCTCACAGTGCTCTTGCATTTGGGAGGTTAGAGTCTCAGCTGGTGAAAGTTAACCAGCACAGCTGTATGGACTGTTGTGGACCAATTCACAGTGTCTGAAGATTAGGCCTGAAGGCAGTGTCATCCCTATTTATAAAAAAAAAAAAAAAAAAAAAAAAATAATTAGGGAGTGAATGAAGTAACCACACTCCTAATCAGTTTTTCACATGAAGGTGCTTTAATGCACCCCTGCACACTACAGGAGAAAAGCTAGCAGCTGGAGTACCTGCTGTTGAGATTTTTCAAAGGTCCCTCAGAGAGTTAGGTGCTGACATGGAGCTGCAAGAGGATTTCTGCCAATTAATTCAATAGGCCAACAATTTTCAGCAATATTTGTACATTAGCTAAGTCTGCATTAAGAAATACGAAATCACCACAGGGCCTATATCCGTTCCCCTGCAGAACTAGCAAAGCACAGTTATCATAAACTTGCAATTAAAACCACAGACCATTGTATTCTTCCCACCACTGGATGTTAATGGTTCCTTGTGAAATGGCACAGCTGAAAAGTCTTTGCCCCACCAACACATGGCTGCAAGACACCTGTGCTGAGCACTACCCAAGCAGACCAACCCAGAGAACATCGCATTTCCCACCCAGTACGCTCCACGCAGGTCTTTCACTGCTAAACCTGCACCTTCCTCTGCTTTCTGTTTCCCCTCCTCGTATTCAAGAACAAGATCACACAGCAGAGCTTCTCCCCCTTATGAAAGTTTCCCACTGGCACGCATATCCCTGCCTGTCCCCTACTCTTACCAGCTCTTCTGGCACTCCTCAGCCTCCCAGCTCAGGCCCTTCTCGGAGCCTGAACACATCCCACAGTGAAACTCCCAGCTGAGCTTCCACTCCCACCACACCTACTCAGCTTCCAGCTCGCCCTGCTGCTGCCACGCGAGTAAGGCGTAAGTCTTATTCAGCTACCCCGAATAAGGCTTCTCTTGCTTCTTCAGCCTCCAAAAGCAGAGCACTACATGCAGCTGTTACACTGATAAACAGCGCTGTTTAGAAGTATGTGGCAAAAAAAATATGCAACCTCATGTAATGAACCTGTTGGGTCATTCATTACTAGTTCTGCCAGGGGGCGAAGTGTCCAGTCAATGGAGCACTGACAGGCTCGTCCAGCATTCGCTTGCGACGGTTATTCCGTAACGGCCAGCAAACTCATGCACACAGATGAGAGCAAAAATAGGCAGTTTCAAGCTTCAGAAACGGGGTTAGATAGCCAGTGTCCTAAGGATCGTTATGTTTAAGTGAGGCCTTTGCTTTAAAAAGACCTAGTAAAATTCCCTGTGTGGCGGTGGTGTTCAGCCCCTGCCCACCTCCCCTCAGTTCCCAGAATAAGAGCCTGTGTAATGGGTTTTGGATCGCCTGCAGAAGCGGGCTCCGCTCTCGTTGCACAGGGCCCCTGTTCCCACACACCTGGTAGGACACACGGCAGCACTGCGTGCCGAGGTCAGCTAGTGGAGCAGAAATTTGGCCCGGCAACCATGTGCAGCCACAGAAGGGCTCTTCCATCCATTTGCCCTCTATTAGCATTTTTTGAAGTGCAAATGCTAAGCAGCACCCTCATTCCTGACCTCAGCTGTAAGGTTAAAAGTAGACTGTCTAAGAGAAGTAACTGATCGTTTGCAGTCCCCATCCTTTCCAATTCAGCATTGCTGCCTCATCTCCATAGTTCACTGTGGGGTTAAGGTAGCACTTAAAAGCAAGCTACACATTTTCAATGTAAAGCATAAAAGAGTAACAGTTACATGGTGAAATGTGGCCTGGAACACTCACGCTAATATAAAGGGACAGAAATGAGGGGTGGAAAGGCATCCCAGAACATCCTCCTGTCCAGATCCACACACAAGCATGAGATCAACACAGAATATTTCTTTAATCTATCAAAATTTCCAGTGAAGAAGAGTCTGTCACATATTTATTGCTGCACTTACTTCTACCCCCCCCTCCTTTTTTTAAGAGGTAGTAGTGTTGAAACCCCTTCTAATAAATAGCTTACTTTTGTCAAAGTAGCCTTTCCTACATCTACATAGCACTATTCAAGGTGTGCTATCCTAATTTACAAATCAAATTCCTTTATTTCACCCAGAGAAGAAAAAAAACCATGGCAGCTGTGCATCATGTTAAAGTATCATCATATTTCTTATCTTCAGCAACTTCTAGTGTGGAAGGGTGAGGGGCATATTTGTTTCAACAAATCCCTCAGGTAGAATATTGCTTGGGCCAGCTCATTTCTCTCATGATTAGAGGTGGCTGGTGCCATCAGTGTTACATTATTTACAGAGCATTGCTTTGGCATTAAAGAGAAAAGGTGTTTTATGAGAATGTCATAATATTTCAGAAGAGAAAGAACGACCAAGCTTTTAATGCCCATCAAAAGCCACTTGTTTATCTGATCTTTCTTTTTAGCTGGCAATAAGACTTTGCAGTCAAGTTCAGAGAGATTATATTTATATCTTGGTTTAAAAATATATTAAAAAACAGCCAAAATATCAGAGGAATTCAAGGCAGAGAAACACCTTGCAATTATTTGGTTTGGAGGCATTAGATCTGCTGACATGGCGTTTCCCAACACTTTAGTCTTTTGCTTCTGAAAATCATTCTTGGATTTCAAATGTTTCCATTTAAATGCAAAAGATACTTCTATAGAAAAACAAATAGGCACTTACCAGTACAGGACAAGCCCCTCCCCACAAGGGTGTGATTTCCATTCCAGTGTTTTATTAGGAGACTTGCCTCCAAAGTGATCATTAGGCACATAAAACCCCACATACCCATTTGGAAATTTTGTCTAAAGGGAAAGTAGACCGATTTGCATATCCTCAGTAAAGAAGGATTTTTGTTTTGCAAAGCTAGAAATAGAATTGGACTACAGGGGAAATTCAGACTTTTACCACATCAATCACAGACTTTAAGCTTCCTGGAAGGATCCAGATTCTGCCACATTTAAGGACTTCCTGAAAGGTGTCAAGTGCCCGTCTTCTCACTTGCACAGGGAAATGCTTGGAAGCTGAGGTGCGCTCAGTACCACACAAGAAGCGAAGGACATCCTTGGGTCTGTGAAAGGAGCAGCTTCTCCCCTCTCCACAAGCATATTCAGGGTCAAGCCACCTCTTGACCACTGAGTGAAGCCGAGTTCTCCATCCCTGCTCCAACGCACATCCAGAGAACAAAATCTTACCCTCTGTAGTTAAATCTGCCATATTTTTGAAGGAATGCCTATTAGCAGTTCAGCTCCTGAGATGATGAAATTGCTGCTTATCACACTGATGGTGTTTCACTGTTTGCTTGGATTCAAATACATAGCTTTGTCATCAACTCTCATATGGAAATGGTGACTCCTCTCATGGCAGAAGCCAAGTTTTCATCCTACATTTGTCCAGCACCTCACATGATAGTCACGGTCTGCAGCTGGAGCCTCTAACTGCATATCATACAATAAATGCATAGATTTGACCTAAATTTCTTCCGCATGCATCACACAGATCTGCTGTCTGTCTCTTGCAAAAGAGGGAAAAGTTCATCTCTACAGGAATTGAGTTTTACCATAGACATTTCCAGAGTTTGAAAAATAAGAGAGAGGTGGTAGTATTTTGAGAAGGGATGCAAACAAGTGTTTAGGATAAAGAACAGTTACTCTACAAGACATTACTAGTCTGCACCAGCTCTGGCTGGGATGGACTTAACCTTCCTCACAGCAGCCTGCATGGTGCTGTGTTTTGGATTTGTGGCCAAACAGGTGTTGATAATACACTAGTGCTTTAGTTATCGCTCAAAAGTGCTTGCACAGTGCCAAGACTTTCTCTGTTTCCCACTCTGCCCCTCCCCAGCGAGTAGGTTAGGGGTGGACAAAAGGTTTGGAGGGGATGCAGCCAGGACAGCTGACCCAGATTATCCAATGGGATATTCCATGCCACACAGCATCATGCTCAGCTGCATTCCCAAGTTGCCATTACTTGGAGACCAACTAGTTATTGGTCTGCTGGTGGTGAGTGACTGCTTTTCCATCACTTGTTTATTTCTGTTCCCCCCTCACGTCCCCCTTAAACTGTTTTTATCTTGACCCATGAGGTTTTTTTCCCCCCACTCACTTTTGCCTTTCCAGTTCTCTACCCCACCCCACTACAGCAGAACTGGGTAGGGGGCAAGACGCTGGTTGCAGGCCTAACCTGTCAGCTGATGTCCACCCACAACAGTCCTTCTTGGCACCCAGCGTGGGGCTTAAGATAACTATAGATTTGATCAGAATGTGCTAGACTGAATTACAGTTGTTATACTTGTTTAACAAGTTGCTACTTGCTGTTGCTGGTCTCAGCGTTGACATTCTTGTTATCAACACTGCTTTGTTTTTTCCCTTACTTGCTCCCTTTCTTGCTGTACACCAAATTTCAAGACTCATTAATGACTGCTTTTGGCTTTTGCAGTGTGACTGATGCTACATGGGGTAAGTGGGTAGCACTGATCATGTAATGGATTTGACTAGGGAACCCCAACCACCCAGAAATCCCAGAAGAGATCATAAACTGATCAGAAGACACGGCCCGAGGAGTTCACTCATGCCAAAAAGGCTCCACTGTATAATAAATTGCCAGAAAACGGGGATCAATATGCTCTGTTTACTGATGTGTCCCATCCTATTTTGGAAAACCGTCAGAAGTGGAAAACTACTCTGTAAAGTCCCCCATGACACATCTCAAAAACTGTTGGTGGAAAAGGCAGATCGAGTCAGTTTGCAGAAGTGAAAGCCATCCAGTTGGCTCTAGATATTGCTGAATGAGAAAAGCGGCCAGTACTCCATCTCTATACTGACTCTTGGATGGTGGTAAATGGTTGTGGGGGAGGCTACAGCACTAGAAACAGATCAGCAGGCAGCATAGAGGTAAACCCACCTGGTCTGCTGCACTGTGACAAGACGTTGCTGCCAAGGTAGACGACCTTATTGTAAAGGTACATCGTGGAGATTCTCACATACCCAAGAGCCATGCCAATGAAAAATGTCAAAACCATGAGCAGGTAGACCAGGCTGCTAGAAATGAAGATGACATTTCCACTATTTGAAAAATAAAAGATGAGCAGTAAACAAAGATGAGGTTGTTTTGAGAAGAGAGATGAACAAGTGCTTAGGATAAATAACAGCTATTCTACAAGTCATTGCTAGTCAGATGCCAGTTGTCTAGAAAAAGCATAACAAGGAGCATCAATAATTTTGCAGTATGGAAGCAGGGAGTTAGAAAAACACTACTTACAGAGACTGCCTGAACTGTTCCCCTCAAACAGAATGAAAAAAGAAAAAAAAAAAAAAAAAACCAAAAAACCACGCCTGAGCTTCACACAGAAATACACTGAGGACTTGATTCTTTGGGGAGTCGGGGGCTATATATCTACACTGAAATACTAAGAGCAACTTAGGCATTAGACAAGCCAGCCCAGGGACAACTGCTGCCCAGGACAGGGCTGGCGTGCTCTCAGCCTCGTCTCTGACAGACCTTCCCAGTTTACCTTAGAGGAGACCTTGAGGTAAGCACACTTGAGCTCTCCTCCTCAAGAACACTTCAGAAAACCCTGTGCTGAGCAAACACTCGCACATGATCAATATGAAAGTTAGATGAATTGGGACTTGAGAATTCAGACTCTCCCAGTACAGTCAATGTCAGCAGCACGTAACTGGCAGGCTGAGTTCTGTGTTTAATACTAAAGCTCCTAGTTTAAGGGCAAGCCTGAAAACCCCAGAAAATCACTTTGTCCTGTTAGATAGTGAAGTTCAAATCAGGTCTCATTTAATATTAATGTTTTATATTCCTACATACACAGTGTTAATTTATTAGCTATTTATCACACTACTCACACAATGCAGGTTTTTTTTTGCTCATTTTTTTGTTTGTTTTCCTATTTCTGTATGTAGCCTATTAACTAAAATTACCATTTGTGTTCCTCCCCTGGTTAGGTGAGGCTGGTTTTTTAGAACCAAAGCATAATTAACAGAAGAAGAAAAAAGTAAGCACATTATCTTGGGTCCCTCCACGTGCCAGGACAAGGACCTTGTCTCCCCATAGATAATTTTAATGTCAGGCAAGCATAATCCCTTAAAGCAAGAGTTAATGTAGCAACAGAATGCTCTATCAATTGTTCTTTGGAATTAAATGGTGATGAATAAAGTTTTAGAGATCACCATACCTTAAAATAAAAACACACTAAGTATTTAGAAGTAATTCATGACAGTATTGAAGAGATGCTGCTGCAGACAAGCTGCAGTTTCCTTCAGAAACACAGGAACTGGATGGAAGAAATATTCTGAATTCATCAATTGGAAGGGACATATTGGCAGCTGGCCTTCAGGTGCCCGAACTTCGTATGCAAATTAATCTGAAAATAGTCTAATAGCAAATGGCTTCAAAAGAAAAAAAAAAAAAAATAAATAAAGTGACTCACAACACCCTACAACTTCTTTTCCAAAATTATTTAAGCATTTAGCTGCTAACTGCCTTTCACTAAGGGCATTTCTATCTTCTGATTTGTGTGTTGTAATGCTCTACTATTTAATTTAATTTTTTTTTTTTTAATCCATTAGTGCTGCAGAGACAATCAAGCTAAGACGGTGTAAATAGTCACACATATTACAGAGTTCAATTTCAGCTAGTCACTTACAGCTGTAGATAGTTCTGGATTTGGTATATTTGAATCAACTACTAATCTACAGAACCATTACTACTGGTGGTAATAGAGAAAAAAATAATCCACCAGTCTGATCCTCATCTGCCAGGATATAGTTACAAGGTTAATCAATATTTTAAATTGTATATAAACATTGATTTTGCTTGAGTAGTACATAGAGTCAATTTAGAAATTATTGTGACAACGCACAAACCTTCAGAATGAGGCTTTTTTGCAGCTACTTCTCATACTGAAATTGTGATTTAAAATTCTTCAGCATATCACCAGAAGTTTAAACAAAAAATAAACAAAACAACTCTTTCCCTCTTTTCCTCCCCCTACCTCTTCCTTGCTCTTTAGCTACAGTTCTCAAAATATTCCAGTTTTTGCAAGCTCTGCAAATTCAGGTAAGTAGCACCAATACACAGGGAAAAAGGCAGGGCGCACTGCATATACAGCTATTGTTAAACAAATAATGAACATTGTTCATTTCAGCTTCATTCAAAACACAGAACATCTCACTGGCCCTTGCAAATGGAAATGAGCAGAAATGAAAGGGATTTTTTCCTTTATAATAGTTTTGGGGTTTCTGCCAGCATGCAGATTCCAGAAGTAAATGTGTGTCAAAAATGTTACTTCACTTTTTTTTTTCACCTCAGATTATCTACAATTATTCTTTCTATAGAAATGTGACTCTTGTGTTTCATACTCTGTAACTTCTGAGGTAGGATGATTATTGTTAATGATCCATACAAAAAGATGCTACCCCTTACTGAAGCTCTGCAAGGTAACTTGCCCTCTTGTAGGCGGTGTCTCTGTGGAAACTGGTGTTGAAGTACACACGCTACATACTCTCCTACGATTTGTCTTTAGCAAAGACATCTGATTGTAAAGATACTCAAGTGATATTCATTACATTTAGTTCAGTCATACCACAAGTTTGATAGGTTCTTATTTTGGCATTATCAGTCTGATTTAGTTCGGCGGAAAAAAAAAAAAAATAAAAAAATCTTCCCAGACAAAGAATCACAGATTTCATTTCTGTAAAGAAACACACTGCGGTACAAAGCTGCAGCACATATGCAGCTTACCTACTGTTTAGAGAAACCCTATCTTTGTACATTAGGCCAACAACTGATAAAAGGAAGAGTGGGTACACTCAAATAGGGAGCCCAGAAGCAGCAGTTAAACTCTCAGCCTAGACCTTGGAGAACTAGATTCAAGCCTCTACTTCACCACAAGCTTCAGTATGGTAGGCAAATCACCTAGCCTTATGAAAGAGAGGCTCAAGTGAAGAGAAATGCTCACAACCTTCAGCTGGCATCCTGAACAGTCCTCTCCTCCCCTTCTCTGGTCCCCTCCCACAGCCACATAATCCAGTGTGTCAGAATGCTCAGCCAGGAGCAGGGAGATGTGGAGTCCAGTTCTTCCTTACAAAAATGTTCCGTGCCCTGTTTAAGCCATAACAGCGAGAAATTGGAACCCACACCTAATCTATTTGCTGGTGTCGTACTCCGTTTTTTGCCCTCTACCCACCAATAAAGCCTTTTCAATAGGAGAAATTAGTAGCTCTCCAAAGTCAAACAATTTGGATTTTTGTGGCCAAGTCAGTCTTCTGGGAGATAACGTTTTGAATTCTCCCCAGCAAAGAACTTAAACCTCTCTTTCTTGCTACCTACAAACACTGAACTGTAAGAATGGGGAAGAGGATTCTTTCACCACCACTGCTTCCTCTCTCTTTTTTGTCCTTTTCCAACATCGATTTAAGTGGGAAGAAGAAACCACACTCCTTCGGCTGAGGAAGGACAGAGGACAAGAGGAGATGCTCCAGGCAGCAAGCGTCCCAGCTCTGAGAGTCCATCAAAGATTTCAGGCACAATACTTGTCCATGTGCTTCTTATTGCTACCTGTGAGCAGCTGGCTTCTGCATATACTTAGGGGGGGTTGATCCCATTAGGAGGGCCTAATTTACCATGTACCTTGTACAGGTGACATATGTCTAACAGATTTCTGTTGTAGGTACTCAACATCGAAAAACAAGGTAATGCATCACCTTATTTCAAAGCACCTAAACATTATGCTGGCTCTAACGCTTCTGATCAGAGCTCTAGTCTCTGCTGACCTTCTCCTACGTCCAGAGACAGTGTCACATCTTGTTATGTGTTATACTGTATTAGTGTCATACTAATGCCACGCACAGAAACATATTAAAGACTACGAGGTATTTGGACACTGTAGTAACGCAGGGCACACACAAATTCTTCATAAGGAACGAGAACGGAAAACAGGGTAAACTCTACATCTTCAAGATTTTATCTAGTACAAAGTTCCTTTGTGCAGACAGTCCGACTCATGTGTAACTTGGAGCAACAGTTTATGCTTATTCAGGAAAAGACACTTAGTCAAAGCAAAATCAGTACCAGAAACCAACTTGGTTTGTAGTATGACCTGGTTTTATGCATGGATAGATTATTTGGAGTTTCTCTCCTCTCCTTTCTCTCATCAAGAAAACACAGACAAGGACGATAAACTTTGGCCTGTGCTTCTGGGCTGCATCTGAACCGTGCTTGCGGTAACTCAAGGGGAGGCTTCAAAACCATCGACATGAACCATGAGGGAACAGGTCACCTGGGCCACAGCTCTTCCCTCGTCACGTACCTTACGAGAGCCTTGGGAAGCCGGAGGAGTCAGCTACACAAAAGCATACTCCACTGCAAATTTAAGCTGGATTTAAGTTGCTCTGCACTGCTGAAGCAGCACAAAGCTGCCTTTAGAGATTTGTGAATGTAGCTTCTTATTGTTACACCTCAGCTTTCAATAAATTCTCCTCTAGGGAACATACACTTTCCTTTCATGGTTTCTATTGTTTGGATTATCTTTTGCTATCTACACTACATTAGTTATTAGCATCTCACACTCCCTTTCTCTTATTAAATTAGCAAACACATCTCTCAGAGTAAGGTGAAAAGAAGGAGTTACTCACCGTGAGCAGTACACAAGGAGCACAACCCAACCCTGCTCTTCTCAGGAGGAACCTTTGAGCCCCCTGGCTCATTAAGGGATGAATCCCCATAAGCACTTGCACATGAAGGCCAGCTGGTACCACTTAGTCCTACTTAAATCCAATGCCCAAGGAGTACAGAAATCTCACACGAATTGGGGGAATTTCTAGCAGTACTTGGGTTTGGTGCTTTTAATTCAGTACAAGGGTAAACTAAGGGTAAAGTTTTTATTAGCACAAAATGTCCAAAGTTCCATTTTTCTTTTTACTCTTCCCCCTGACCCACCCCCCCCCAAAAAAAAAGCAAACCACCCTCATAGTCATTAATCTGCAGTATCGCAGCACTAGTGATTAACTGGAAGTGACTGCTCCTTCATGTGATCCTGGAGTTTGTTTTTAAAACAGTAACTGTGTTAAGATGGTAAGGTAGTTCTTACAGGAGCTCTTTAATGTTGACACAATTTTTATTCTTCCTTTTGTTTGACTCCTACAGCTGTTTTTCTTTTTGTCATATTGAAGTTTTCCTCACTTTTATTTTAAACCAGATGCTAGCTTTATCTTTATGACGTTGAGGTGTTTTGATTAGATCCTCAGCTGGTATAAACTGACATTAATTCTGTAACTCTATGGGCTTCTCTATGTTTACCTCCACTGTCTGTGCCTTTGTGTGTTACAGTCCGCACAAAAATAAACTAGTGCACTAGGTTCACCTTATCAGACAAATTGTCAATGTCGTGATTTATCCTGAATAGCGGATGTTTTCTAAAAGAAGTTTTCTTTAAAATGAGAGGGTTAAAAATGACCTAATATACTGCAGCAAAATACTGAAGGCAATCAGTAAGACTGTTATTATTTCTTAAGATGGATGGAAATCTGCTATTTTCTACCTTCCCTTCCAATATCCCCCAAAATAATGATGTGATTTAAGAACATAAAGCTTGCAGCTCAATTGTGGCAATTTATGTTCCTGTAAACTTGATGTAAGCCTGAGCAGCCCAATTTTTTTACTGCATATTGTAAAGGATGGTGTCTCAAAGGTCATAGCAATTTCCACAATTTTACTTCCAAAATTTTTTTTTTAAGTTTTTCACAGGAAACTGTTGAGATTTACCTCTGACTCAACCTACTTCTGTCAAAATTGAACTGCATAGAAAGAATGGAAGGGTTGCTCAATGAATGGGTTCCTTTCTGGGTAGTACAATTGAAAGATGAACCTCACATCATAAGGAGGTATAATGTACCCATAAACGTATTTCAGTTCCAAAGTGGGAATGGTAAGCAACCTCTTGCTCTAACCTTTTCTCTCTTCACTGCATGTCATGTTTTCAGATTCTGTTGAGGAGTGTGTCTAATTCATTTTTCAGGCTTAGTGAGACTCACTCCAAGTCATTTCCTATTTGCTCTCTTGCTGTGAGTGGAGTCACATTCCCAGTGAGAAGTCAGCTCAGTTCCAGCGATTATCTCTGCTGTGTGAGCGTGCCTGGACCCAGGCGATGGCCTGAGAGGATGCCTGCTCATGCTGAGAACATAGTTTAACAGTATGTTAATAAACACGCGGGGACTGTGTTATGCAAACAAAGGCACATGGCCCCGAGGCAAATCCCTTCACTCCCAGAGATGCAAAGAGAGTAATACGGTTGGGGGGAACAAGGGAATAGTACTACATTTAAGCAGCAGCCTCGTTGTAATTGCATCTAGATTTGCAGTGGGGAGAGTTACCATGAAGACACACTGTCTATCATTTTCTTTTGCCCTTCCTTTGAAGATCATTAGAGTCAGCATTAAGAGGAGTTATATGGATTAAAGGCAGCGAGGTCTGTTCTCACTTCTTGATGAAACGGTTATCATCACGAAGCAGCATACCTTCAACCAACTATTAGTTAAATTCCACTAAAGTCCTTAAAAGGTAGTTGATTTTGACCTTAAAACTTCACTGTTCGCCTGCAAGAGACCTTCCACTTATAGGGTAATATTAAAATGGAGCCTTCCAGTCACTGTGCTTAAAAATCTTCCGTACAATCACATTTTTCTCTAATCTGAACTATAACAAAGGATCAGTGCCTCCTTAAACTCTCTACATCCCCACCCCAGAACCCAACACTAAACTTAGAAACTGGCTCAGGTTCTTCAAACAAGCTAAAATGTCACCACTTTCCCCTTTTCTTCATCTTTCCTCATCCCCATGTCAATTTTACACTCCAGCCACACAGAGATACATATTAGAAAGTCTCACATTTTAATATGTCACTACGATACAGAAAAATGTTAATCCTAAAGGCGCTAGGAAAAAAAGAAAAGATGCAGGAATGATAAGAAACATCCATTCACTAATTGAAGGGTGTTTCAAAATCATAAAGAAAAAGCATAGGAAGTCTCAGTACTTACACATACTCTCTTTAATCTTCTGTTTTCATTAACAATTGTGTAATTAATTAGAGTCCTCAGGGAAAAAATAACCAACATTTTATACACTCCTTCAGTTCTGAAAAGCAATCAAGATCTATAATAGCCACTCAGTTCTGAAGTTTAATGTGAGTTTATATGAGTGAGGGAACCATAGTTGTTTTCTTTTCGCTTTTTACAAAAAAAAAAAAAAATTGAAAGTTAGAAAAAATAATAATATGTGGAGTTTGGGACTAACAACATTTAAAAAATAATAATTCTATGTCCCAGTAGCAAATAATACATTTAGGAGCCTAGGATGAATTAAACAACTTGTATTTTTCAGTCTAGAACTCTATCATTACAAGCTAGTCAAATTGTATCAAATATAACAAAAAAACCCCCATACCACTCTAACATAATTTATAGCTCCATGAGGTAAATAGGAGGAGAGCTTTTTGCTGCCTTCTGTTTGCTCCTTTAATCAGATTCTGGGGACACAATTCTGCATGGAAGTGGCTGTAAATATGCCCACGTATTTCCAGCTCATGGAGGCAGTTACAATGCACATATTAAGGAGAAGTTTTACGACCAAATGTGAGATGCCAAATGCTCTGATACTGATGAAATTCAGCGAGTTTAATCCCGTCTAACTTTGGCTGTTCAGGAAACTAACCTAAGGTCCCTCTATAGTCGACAGAGACAGTTAAGTAACTCCAGCGGGGGATTCTTCCTACCTACTTCGGACATCCATAGCTAACGGGCTATCCCACACGCTCCGCTGCCTTGCAGAGCACGCCTAGACGGGGCGTTTAGATTAGACATCTAATTTTCAGACAACTGAAGTTAGCAAACACAACCCCGTGCTGCAGGCTGTCTGCACTGCAGGTGATGTCGACTGCAAGGTTGGTTTTTTACGAAAGCCTGAGCTGGGAACTGACCTGAGCTGGGGTGCCATGAGGAGCTGGAGCCCCCGCAGCAGAGGTTTCGCTGTGCCCCCTGGGCATCTCCCTGGGGCTCCGGGCCGGCCTGCTCGGGGGCTGCAGCCACGGTCCCTGTGCTCATCTGTCAGCTCGGGAGGGTCAGGCTCCCTTCTCCCCCTCTGCTCCCAGCCGACTCAGCGTGGTCCTTCTCACTGCTCCCTGCGCTGAGACGGCGTGCTAAACTAACCCAGGCCAAAAAAACCCCAACAAACAGGGGGCGTAGGGAAGGAAGAGGGAGGAATAGTTTCCAACTGTGCTTACTAGGGAACTGAGGCAGGAAAAGATCCGGCACAGGGGCATGGGAGCCCAGGGGCAGGAGTAAAGGAAAAAAAATCAGGAGGAAGGGGTGAAGAAGGGGCTCTTGGGCAGCGCTGAGCCATTCACCTGGTTTGGCTGCGTGGTCTGAGCAGACCTGAGTTCTCTGCTGCCCTGCAAGCCCCACTATTGATTGGTATCGAGACAAGCTGGTTCAAAGGGAAACTCAAGTAAGTCTAAACACAACGCAGTTAGTCCTGTCGGGTACAGATAGATACCAAGAAGGCAGGTCTGATCTAGGCTACAAATGGAAACCTAAGATTTTGGTACAGGACCGATGTTTAGCATACTGCTTTAACCCCACTTTTTCTCTCAGCAGTGCTACTGAGTAGCCAATTCACAGTTCTGCCTTAGGAATGGGCTGGGGAGGGTAGGTCAAGCAAAATAAAGCGTATCTTGGAATGCACACAGAATAACTCTGAAGATGGAAATCAGGACGTTCCATCTCTTGATGATGGGAAGGAAAATAGCTGGGCACTGCAGCACTGAGTCAGCTAATTATCAAATCCCAGTTTATCCAGCCTCCTTGGTCTGCCAGTAGCTAGGGACTATGGAAAAGAATGCCCTTCACGAACCGTGTATACAGGAAAGCAATGTGACAGATAGATAAATCCAGATACTTGAGCAAAGTGTGTTTGCTGCCTGCAGGGCACAGTGACAAGGAGAAAATTATAGTCTGTATTGGGTTTTGCTGGAACATAAAATGCACAGATTTTATGCCCTCATGCTCCAGTTTGCTCTGCTTGACTGACAAGGTGCACAGATGCATTGGTACCAATTTACACATCTTTTTGCACAGAGGGATCCGGTGCTGCATGGCACGCGTTCCCTACCGAGGCACTTCCCAACCGCAGCTGCAGCGCCGTAAGCCAGCTAACAACCCCTGACTGGCTGGGGCCGAAAGGCTGGTCTGAGCCTTCCTTCCCCTCCACCGACACACTGACATTTGCAGCAGTAACCACCACCTGGCGTTGTACAAAACCACACTGCAAAAGGTTGGGTATACTGCACTGCTGCACGATTTACACCCAGCCTTTGAAACCTCCCCTCCGTCCTCTAATTTGAGGTAGAAAACAGGGCACTACAGTGCTGGCTGGGCAATAGCTGGGAGTCTGTGGTGAGCCTCAGGGAAGTCAGGGCATCAAACTTACCACCTCGGCAAAGCGGTAGTTAGGCAAAATACTGATGAGAATAATAATGAACAGAGGAACAACTGCTAAGCAATCCCTCTTTCGCAATCCGGATCCCGGGAGCTCCCGTTTCTCCTGATATAAGCCAGTGGGGCAAGTGGGGAGGCCTGGCCTCACTGGAGGCCGTGTTGCATGAGCTCCTTCAGCATTGCTGCTCTGGACCCACCACCCACTGCCCCACAACCAGCACTCGCGGGGACGGCACAGGGCAGCGGCTCAAAACCAGCCCAGGGCAAACTCCTCAGTGACTGGTACTGGGGCTCTTACAGCTCCTGCCGCAGCAGCAGTCAGAGGCCGCGGTGGGAGAACCTCTCCAAGCCTTGGGAAGGCTGAAGGAGGGAATTCTGTGCCCCGTTATAAGTACTTGGCCCACCTGCCTGCTGTGAGACATGTTTGGCCATGCTATCTAGGGCAATCCACGTGGGAACCAGCACGCAGGTTATTCTCTGGCACTGCTGCCAGGTTCTGTGTGGCTCAAATGACATTTTTCAAGGATGATAGAGAGTGAGCAGAACAAGCGTTCTTTTGGTTTGACCTGTCTCCTTGTCTAGTTATAATATATTAGTGATTATACATGACACTTACATAACATCCTCCATCTGAACTGCTTCACTACCCTGCAGAAAAAAAAGGAATAGCCTCTGTCCCTACATTATTAAGCAGGAAAGCAAGGCAATGTAAGGAAAGATGTGCTGACTGTGGTGACAGGCCAAAAACTCTGAATATGCCAGGCAACAGGACCCACAGCCAGTCCTGAGCCTTAACTCTTCGCTTCTCCCATCCCACCTTGCATTCATGATCCTCCGCGCAATCACCCTTTCCCCACTACCTCTCTTCTCTTTTTTTCCCAGTAAAATTTTCCCACATGTACATTGCTATTGTTATTAGTCTCTTTAATGTTTCCTTCCTCAGCCACACAGTTCTCAGCTGGTATCGTCCAGAGAGTTTTGCTTTCAGCAGTCCTGTTTCTCTGAGTGAGCAAACACTTCAGCCCTCCATTACAATTTCTCCACAGGTTTGGGGTACTCTTTTGATGATGCTCAAGACGGAGAAACAAATGACTGACAATGCAGAAGGCAGCAGGGTCTGGATGTCTCTTCCCACCTGGCAGGATTTTCCTCACTTCGAGCTGCTCCCCAAAGAACAGACAGAACAAAGGAGTATGGGGAGTAGCAAAAAAAGAGGAAAATTAGGAATCTTTGGCAGCGTCCAAAACTGTCTCACTTACCTGATGGACCTACCAGGGAAATCTTGCAGTCCCACATGTAAGGAATATTTCTGTTTGGTAGAATGACAGGATGAGAGAAGGCCCAAGGTGCAAGTTCTCAGGGAGCCAAGAAAGCATTAGTTTCCCCACTAACACAGGTCAGCACGGAACATATTCCCACAGCATACGACCCAAGTCCAGCTGTGCAATGGTTCTTCTAAGATTATATCCACAAGCCGAAGCATAAGAACATCTTAGTACAGGTCCCACTAGAACGACAATCCAAATATGCATTAACCTGGGTGCCTGAAGTCTGAATATTACTGTAGGCAGCCAAATAATGTGGCTTATTACCAGACAGTGAAAGCTCTCTCAGAATTTCTGCCTTCATTTTCTTACACTGGAAAAAATAAGAATCAGGATATACACTCTGCAGGACTGAGAGTTCATGTAGATTAAGATGCTAAAAACTTCCATGAACTAAAATCACCTGCTTTCCTCGGTATAATTTCAGACAGAAAAATACAAGAGAGAAATTCCATTGTTTTGAACCAAGAGCAATACCCACTTTTGCAAAAAATCCTTTAAGTACAGCCTCAGGTGTTGTTTGAATAGAGACAAAATTGCGCTTTGGAAAACCAGTCCAGAAGAGGCTTTCTCAGGCCTTTTCCTCCTCTCAGTATAGTCCACACAACGAGATTTCTGCTTGTGAAAGAGGCACAGTAGAGTTCAAGTTCTCTTGCACTCACAGCAGATCAGCCAGTGTGTTCGGCTAACTTGTTATTTGTTTTTTATTTGCAAAGGACAGCATCTGGTACTTAATCTCCAGAGTAGAAGGAACCATTTACACAGATCTGAGATCGCTTTGTGACAGGTGCCAAAGAGTCATTTCCAGAGCCTTGTGAGCTGACCATATGCTACATCTTTCCCCAGTTAGAACAAAGGCATTCAGCCATCATATAATTCGGCAGCAGCATAAGATAAATAGATAAATAAGTGATAAAATGACACTATATGTATGTCTGTATATTTACGTCTCAAACAAACTATGCAAAAAACTGCGTGCAATAGAATTACTATGCAAAAACTATGGCTCAGGTTTTAACTCCAGCAACATGCAAAGATCTGGTTGAATTTGTAGGTTTGCAATGCAATGCATCAAATAAAAAAGGCATACCCCAATACTACTTCTTTCCCATAGTCTGTGTTCAATGTGTTACAACTCATGCAAGCCTGAAACCACATTTATAGAAAAGTCTCTACCAAGATCTGATTAAAACATGGGAGGACAATGGGAATAATTCACTGAATATTCAGTGGAAATAATAATAAAATCAGTAAATTATTAAATAATCAAAGTGCTTTTTCAGTCTGATGTTAATGAAGTTCATGTCCCAAAACTGAACTACCAGAAGGAGAGGAACAAGAGTCTGGATGCTAAAGCTTTACTTATGGGAAGTGATGAGTAGGACCGTACAAAAAACAGTCATGAGATGTCCCTCATCATCAGTTTTGCCAAAAAATTCTGAACTGAGCTGAGGTACAGAAATTGTACGCAGGCCTCAATTTTTCCTAAGTAGCAGGTGGTCCTGGGATCCGACCTCAGCCATCCATATTCCCTAATAGAGGAGAAAAAAGATGTATCCACATGTTGCTCTCCTGGTCGTCAAAATCCCTCGACAGTATAAGGAGTGATATCTAGGCAGCTATTTCTATTGCTTTTTCAGAGGCACAGCCAGGGATAGGAAACTTTTCTACATTTTTTAGAAGATCTGGAGGAAGAAGGGAAAGGATTGAGTGGTCTCCAGGGCAATAAAGAAAAATCATGCCTCTCATGATTGATGCTACACAAATGGTATCTCATACATTTTGTAATCTCTAGCTCCAAGTCCAAAGACTGAGGTAAACTGGAAGAATCCTTTGAATCACGGGTGGCCAGTGACGATGGGAGGGAGAGGATAAGGAGCAGTTCAGACTCTCCCAGCAAGCCTGCAGGAGTTTATCCAGAGCCATTCCCTGCATAAAGGCTTTTCAGGATCTGGACTGTGTAACTAGTATAAGCCTAGCACTGACGGGTTCAACCATCATTAATTTCCAGCCATTTGGGAATGGGTGATTATTTGACAGTAAGATGTGATCTGAGAGGTGCTATTAGAATGTGGAGAGAGCTGCTATTCTTGTACTGCAGCAGAGAGCTAATACAATGGCAGAGCAGTGTGACTGTGGTGAAATTCACAGGGGAACAGACTTCTTCCCAGGGCTCAAATTATCAGCACATTTTCATTGCTGCCTCCAGAAAGAGACGTGTAATGCTGTCAGACGCTGTTGAGTTGGGAGTTTTTAAAAAGAGATGGAAGTGTATGCATTAAAGAAACCAATATTTACACAAGGACAATCCTCTCATGAAATATAAATGTTGGAATTCTGCTGGTTACAGTCCTTATTTTGAGATTTTACATGAGGGCAGTAAACTGAAGAGGATGCAATGCTCCCTACCCACTCACCATTTTCATTATCATATATGAATTTTAAAGAGGTTGGGTAAAATCCAATCAAAGCTTCATTTATAGATGCTTGTACTTTATATTGCTGTCCTTGGTACACTCATCCTTAGTCCGAGCAAAATAACTCCAATTCAGGCTACAGTTCCTGAAAAGGAATGTGAATTTAATGAAATAAAAGGCTCATCATGCCAAGCCCAGGTTGAGAATAACACCCTATCCTGTTGCCATTACAGACAGAGACAGAAATATATCAAAGTCGCCTAGACACTTAAAAGAGAATGGGAAATAAAAGGGACGTGTCCAAGCAGTGCTGGTGGCAGGTGTCAGAAAGCGAACATCAGCAGGATCAAATAGGCGAGCTTTTCTCTGTTGCTTCTTGAAAGGAAAGAAAAAACCCAAGACCCATAGATTTTTATTAAATACAAAGGAAAATTAGATTAAGGTAACACCAAAGGAAGAGCCTGGGGTTCCTACAGCGTGGGCTTGCAGAGCTTGGCTTGCTTGCCTCCCAGGACACAATACAAAGCCAGAGTATTTGGCATCAAGTCTTTGCTAGCATTTCCCCACGGACTGCCTGCAAGAGCTTCTGGGTGGGCTGGGAGATATGTCAAAGCAGTTCAAGGTGCATGGGGTATCTTTTATTCCCCCCGCCTTGGTACAATCCTTTTGTGATGCCCTGCTGAAGAAGAGCAGATATATATACCAAGGAGGTTAAGAGTTCACATCAGCTGGGCCAGATTTGACTCCAAGAAGAAAGCTCATCTGCTGTGGTGTCGAGTACATTGTTCTAGTCCCTGCTCTGGAGGGAGCTGATTTAGCTTCCATACTTAACGAACTAAACCAGGGCTCAGGAGAACTGGGTTCATTCCTCAGCCCTGCTGCACGTGTCCCATCCGATTTTAGTCGAATCGCCCAGGTCCCATGTACCTCACACGGTAACTGGGCTAGTACCGCCCGTAGCAGAAACCATCGGTGTGCATACAGCACTGAGCCCAGGACCAGAACTGATTCATCCGCACAGCACTCGGTGAAATTACCAGCCTGGTCCAGTGCCAGCTTGGAAATCCCTGCATTGTGCTCCACTGATCCACAGAGATATGTCTGCACATCTCTAACAGGTGATCAAGCTGGTACCATTTATTATACTCATTAATATTGCCTAGTTGCATATTCTCCTATGAGCCCCTCCGCTCAGCTGCTTCCTAACTTTACCCGATTTCACTTGTTTGGCAGAAATTTTACTTGCCCATTAGCTGTGCAGTTATTTATGCCTATTCCTGGAAAATTTCAGGTAATGCTTTTCAGTCATTTCCAAGAAGAAGGCTAATGAGAAAATACATTATCCTCTTCATGACAATCCCTTCTTTGGAATGCTCTCCTGCAACTGAGCATTAGGCAAAGACCAGAAATTTGTCTGGGGAGAGAAAGGAATGAATCAGGGTTGTGCCTTTTGCCCTGTATGAAAATTAGTCCAAATGTAGCCAAGTTAAAAGCCTTTGAATAATTGCTGTTTGTGCATATCTACGATAGGCTGCTTTGATTTTAGCAGCTGAATTCCCGCAAGAGCCTTCACAGGCTATGCTGGAGATTTTCACAGCTCCTGTGCTTGAGGAAGCAGTGCCTGTACTGCTAAGCAGAGAGCAAGGGAGTGTGTTCAAACCAAGGGTTATAGGTGTGGTTTTCTGCTGTAATGACTGCTTTGATTCGGACACGAGTAATAAAAACACACAGGATTGTCTTTCCCGTGCTGTTGGTGCCCCTTCTGCTGGCATCCAAGCAGCATGGGGGATATGGCTGTCCCATTGGAAGATGGGGAGAAGCGGGAGAAAGGAGACAAATCTGACATGGAGTCGGTGAGTGATGCAAGGGGTTACAGAAGTGAAAGAAGGTACTAGGAAGAGATGAAACAGGAGCAGGACTTTATGGTGAGTGGTGCAAAGGAGACCTGAACTTCCATGATATTACCGTGTTCATTTTATAAACATAGAACTGATGCAAATGCTTATCCCACACCTAAAAGTTTTAAATGCTGGCATTTCCTAATGTTTGAGTACTGTTCTTCGTAGGTTCAATAAAAAAAGGTTTAGTATCAATCTGCATATGCATTTTCCCAAATTTATCTAAAAATAAACAAACAAAAGAGAAGACAACAAAACATACACAGACACAAATTTCATTATTTGACATCTTCCTAAAACACATGCAGGTCATCAGCAGAGTTTAAAGCTTTACTGCCAACACAGATTTTGCCACTGAGCTAATGGAGCGGCTGTTTGCATTAATAGATTGCTGTCCTCCTTGCGGACAGATGCTGCAGGGGGACGCAACACCCCGTTCTGGCAGATGGTTCCAGAGCAGAGCAGTGACACTGAGGGATCTTGGGCTCAAGATGTCTGCTCGGTTCTGTTCATGAGCTATCTGGCTCAGGCAGGGAGCGTGCCAGCGCAGCTCAGACACATCTACTACTACTCATAAGCTTGGCTTCTTTTCTCATTAAACCAATCGACAGAAGCCTGATCTTGCCTCTTCCTTGCCCTCGGCTCCTCAGCCAGTCGCGCACTCGACAGGGTTCTCACTCCCCTCTCAACCTTCTTGCCCACCAAGCCTGCATCTCACTGGATGTGCTGCCTCACGTCCCTCTCTTTTCCAGACCCAGAGCCTCGTTGCTCTTCCCATGCTGTACCCAGCCTCCCCATTCCCAGCCTATTCCCTGGCCTCCATCGCCCAGCGCCGTCTGTGCTCTCCACGAGGCCTCCCACCTCCATCCTCCTTGCCTTGGTCTCGTGACTCACCAGTTTCCTTCGCTCGCTCAGTCACATCTGTCCTCCTTCTGCCTCGCCTTCTCTCGGCTCCACGGCTCTGCATCCCACCCTCCCGACCCACGCCGCTTCGCCTTCCTCCCCCATGCCCAGGCCTTCTTCACCAGCCCCAGCCCCAGTTTTCTGGCCCCAGCCCAGCCTCACTTTTGCTTCTTGCCCCCCTCCCCGCTGCCAGCTCTCAGGCTAGTTTACACAAACCACAGTTTTCACGGCTTCGTAACAAGGGCAAATTTTGATGTTCCACCAAAAAGATGGTAGACATCATGCCTGACACAAAGGTTATATCCCCAGTGAATTTCAAAGCTTGAAGTCTTTGAGCCTCCTAAAACTGCTTTAGCATGCTCTAAACAAAATGTTTTTAGCAAGATCCTCTCTCCAAACCAGACGAGCCAGTTCGATGCTACAAAAATTTGGCCTCTTGCTAAAAGACAATAAAACAGAAATCATTGCAACGCTCAGTGACTGCTGCTAAATGACAGACTGGGGAAAGGGTTGGTCAGCCCTAAAATTGAGTAATGCCATCAAACATGCATACACTAAAAGCTGCTGCAGATAGAGTGGTAAAGATAAACTATACTGAAGTCAATATGAAAAACAAGCAACTAGCCTTTCAATTTAAATGCACTTTGAATGTATGTAGGTCAAGGAGAACAGGCCACATCAAAGCGGACTAGATTCCACCTGTGCCTCTGTGCTTTGTCATTCCTACTGACCAGCTTGAAGTCAGACCTTTATGTACAGCTAATCCATCCAGCGAACTGCAATAGTTATTTAGCTGATGTGATTCATGCAATTCATGTAATTTAGTTGACCAATAATCATTTAACACCATCCTAAAACTGCAAATAGCTGTATATTAAAAAAAAAAAGAGGGGAGAGGGGAGAAGAAAAAACTTCAGTTCAAGGGCTGGATATAAAAGTGTAGCTGAAAAAAACCCAATAATCTTGCAATAAAAAAGATCTTTTCACAAAACAAAAAGAAATGCTAAATATGCAATTTGTTTCAAATGAGTCATTCAGATCCATTATTAATTGCACTAACTTTGGCTACTTAGTGTTTTTGATTGCTTTTGATATTGTTTATTTTATGATGTTTTAATTATTGTTGTTTATTTATTACAGTAATTGCATTTTAATTGTCTTTGGAGCAGCACTGACTGTCTTGGCAGGGAGGCACTAAATAAATAAAGTCATTATTATTATTATTATAAACATAAGCGATGGTAATAGTTTTTCACTCTGTATTGTTAGTAATGCGGAAAGCAAAATATATATATATATTGTCTGTAAGAGAAAAACAGTAATCAGGACCTCAAGGTTATATATCCAACTCTGCCACTGATTATATCTGCAACTTTGAAAAGTCACTTAGCCTCCCTCTTATCTCCATTTATTCATCCGTGAAAGGATTATCATAACACTGTCCAATCTCACAGGATTAGTAGGAGAATTAGCTAATGTCTTTAAAGCATTTTGATCTCCTCAAATGAAAAGTGAAAAAAAGCTTTAATCTTTAGATTATTAATGATATAACAGAAAAACTGGTATAATCTACTAAGCCAGAAAGAGTTACTCTAGTATTAATATTTTTATCCATA
>JAVJGG010000030.1:11516612-11545956 GCA_035590195.1 Aviceda cuculoides
ACATTTATATTGTCCATACACTTAGGTGATGAACACTTTGTAGATTCATAAATAGCTACTACTACTAACAGCAAACATGCATTCCAGAAAGAAAACAAAAATGCCTTCCCAAGTTTCCAATCTGAAAAAAATGGGGGAAGCAGTGCTTTTAGATGCATAAATTGTTTTGTCCTCCCTATCTATACCCACATCTGAATCCTTTTGTTTAAAAAAGAAAAAAAACCCACTTTTTCCTTAGAACGCCCAAAGACAAAAGTTGTTTCTATGGATTCATGGCATAAGAATGCAAAAAAGGGGGGAAAATGTTGCCCACTACAATTCAGAGAAGAGATCTAAGCTTTAAAATCAAAGTCACTTTGAAACTTACAGAAAAAGAAAACTTTGAAACTGACAGGTTGGTCAGGAGAAGGAGATTTAAAGTTGTTATTGACATTTTTATAAGTTTAAAATATTCTGCTTTCATTTAAACCAAATAATATTGTTCTAGGCTCTGATTCATTATGCTAGGCTTCGACCTAATCAACAGGCTTGGGTTTTTTTCAAGCAGCTTGTTAGAAACTCCTAAAATTTAGTGAAAGGAGTAGAAAGAAACACAGTTTTACGCTACAGTAACCTACCTGCTTGCTTGGTCTCTAGCCTGAGGTACCCACTCTACTATTCTTCCTCCATAATCCCATCCAACTTACACGCCTTTTTGCTGTTTCCATTAACAGCCAGTTCAGCTAAAATACAGGAAAATCCCAAATGAAATGAATTCACCTTCACTACGAAAAGGTTCTCTTGCCCTCACTGAGATTCATGTTTGTTATCATTATAGAGGGCTACACCCGAAGTTGTGACGCTCTCAGAATTTTGTTCAGAAAATGCTGACTTGTCATTCACAGGTGCGTGGTTTCAGTTATCCTCCCCCCTTGATCTTCGCATTGCCATGCTTCACTCGCACACATCAATACTGATGCCTGTTGACAGTCAAATTGCTGTTCATACTCCTATTAATTAAAAATTTATACAGCTGATAATTTGTTAACACTGAGAATATTGCAGCTATTATTAATGACATTTGGCTTCCTATCCTTTTCTCCCCCCAGTGCCATTTGCAATGTTATTAATAACTGTAACAGGACATCATCAAGACACTTCACCAAACAAAATTCTGGTTTTAAGTAGACTGCCTTTCTTGTGGAAAAAATTACCTGAAGAGCGTAAACAAGAAATTAATACTTTACACATATAGCATCTCCAATGCAAAGGTTCGCTGTTATTTATGTTTCATGTTGGGACATCTGTGTTTGGTAGATATCACCTTCACAATTGATTTTGTACTGCAAGCTTAGACACTGTAAGATCATGACAAAATTTTTAGAGGGGACTCAGAATACCTCAGGTGAGCCAGCTAAGGCTCGTATGCCAGACGTGCCAAGCCCTAGGTATCAGTCATGGTCAATAAAAACCGCAGTAGCCAAGCACCTTTGAAAGTCAGACCCCAGATTATTTGAGCTAGGCATCCAAAAACCCAGAGACCCAAAATCGATGAGTTTTCAGCAACTTGCCCGAGGTAATGGAGCAAAACCTTGGCAGAGCTAGGAGTACATCTCAGTCTCCTGCTGCTCAAATTGCTGCTGTAGCTACTGTGACACCTTCTCTCCTAACAAGAGCCACGCTTAATGTGTCGTGCTGCTCCCACACACCCCGTGTCAGAGCACTCGGCACACACAGGCAGAGGGGTCTCATCTCACCTGATCCCTGCACTCGACTCCTGTTAGTTTCCAACGACAGCTTGAGTGTGTTGGAATTCAGGGCCAGCCAAAGGGACGTGCCACGTGCAGCTGCCCAGGGTCCCACGCTGGCCGTGGATTCCCTCCGTCAGCATCCTTTCCAGACGGCATCCCTGGCCCTCTGGCTCACCTCTCACAGCAAGAGGAATTGAAAAACTCGGTTCTTCAAGACCCTACAATCGCAGCATCCACACCAATTACCTTCATGCGTCACGCTGCCAGCACACTTATTTTCCAGTCACTAGTCAGTCTGTAATGAGTATTTTGATATCTATGAGCAGCTGAAACTTTGCACCCTCCAAAAATGGGCCTCCCCGTCATATAATCCCTTCACCCTCCCTAAACCCTCCTTCCATCTCAGCAGCTTACCAAAGTCTGCCCAGGCCTTTTCTGAGTCCCTGGACACCCAAAGACCTTTTTGCAGCGTAAGCTAAAGTGTAAATTTGCAGTACATCACCCTCCCTTCTCCACATTCTTAAACCTATGATCAATGCATTTTGTCTTATACTTTCCTTTCCTTCACAGAAGGATGAAATACTTCAGATTACTTTACAATTACCGTGGGGTAAGAGTATACATGCAAAAATGTCACCATGGAGCTGCTGAAATGCTGCGAATTCACAGCTTCACTTCCTCTGTAGAAACTTATTTGGGTGTCCATACCCACAGCTTATTTGCAGGAGTTCTCAGAGAGACCTGAGGCTGGCACAGAGAATCAAACCTCCCTGCTTATCATGGTAAATGGGAGCTGCATATGTTGGAGTCTCTGGGCCTCTTCTTGTCTGTGAATAGCTCCCATTAACATTTATGGGGGGTATGCATACTGAGGGAAAGAAGAGAATAGGCCCCCACTGGGAAGAGAGCAGACTCCAGCAATTCTATTCTTGTCACTTTGTGTGCTTTAAGTCTTCACTAATCTCAGCAAAGTATCCTCATGCAAGACTTCTGAAGGGTTTTTTTTTCTTTTTATCTCCATGGAAATTGTATATTTTTGAATAAGAAAGGTGACAAATAGTTAGCTTATGCTCCAGTAAATCCACAAGGCCAAATTATCTCATTTAAATATCTATTCAACTCTCAAAACAAATATCAAAGTTGAGACTTTGCAGATACATGCTTTGCTGGAATAAGTAGGAAACTCTCTTTTCTCCCTGTTCAGGCTACTTCAGAGTCTGTTTATTCCCTCGTATAGACACCTGTGTTCTCTTGTAAGCATTTTTACCTGTAAAACGATGGTCTTTCCCTTTGTCATAGGGCCAACAGGCTTCCACAACATGAGCAGTTTCCCAAAACTTCCGCAGCGCTACCACCAACAGCACAGCTTCACCACAGGGAGGATAAGCACAGGCTAGGCAGTGACAGGATTTTCACTCTTGCCTGCTCTGAGCAAGATTAAAACGCCAGCAGCTAGTCCCCGTTAGCCCCTCTGACTGTTGTTATCACCAAGAGAGGTGAATCAGTGCTGTGCAAATGCTGGGAAATCTAAAGAAAAATGTTAGTGCCAGCAGAAGCACAGAGGCTTAACTGAAGTGCTGATAGAGAATACTTTGGACAGCAAGAACTGATAGTTGTGCTACAGAGAGAAAAAGCCTTCAGAGCTTGCCTTTTATTCTTCAAAAGCACGCATGAAAATTTTCATTTAGCTAAGACTTAAATTAAAGTTTTGATTTTTAAAAGGTTTATGGTTCTCTCTAGTCTGCAAGCAAGTAACGCTGGTGTGACTACATCGATATCAAACGTAAAAGCTAACAGTTTCTTCTCTCTACTTCACACTCACAATGATGAAAAAAAGCCTGCATGAACTAGAAGAGATTTTTTCCCCTTTAATTCAGGAGTCTCACATTCCTTTCATATAATACCAACTATCAAATAGAAAAACATTTAATGTCTCCTCAGATTTAGCTGACATTTGAATTCTTACAAACTTGGGAAATGTGTAAATGTGGAAGATTACTGTTTGCTAGAAATTAGTCAGCTTCCTATGAGGTTACACCGGAACATCTCAGCACCACAGAGCAAGTAGGACAAAGGACACGCTTGGACTTTGGACACTATTCTTATATATCCTTCCCCCAAAATAAAAAAACTGAAAATAAGGTCCAGGAGCTTACCGAGAGCAACAGATGCAACCTGGCAGGACAATATCAGCTTCTCATTTGCCTGGCCCCTTGGAACAAGCCTTCAGGAGAGGGCGAAGGAGAGCAATCCATCCCAAAGAACAGCCCCATTTTGAGGAACAAATTACAACATGAACACACACAGTTTGGTTAGATGGCTTATTTACTGAGAGCCTATCCAAGCACACAGAAGCATTTGTGATGATGCAGGTGTTACAAGGTATTTTGGATGAAGTTAACTACACTTGTGCTATTGGGTCATTAAATCTTAGTCATTCTTCAGAGATCCTTTCTGCCTACCAGTCACTGCTACAGAAATGAAAATTAAAAGCTTTACGTGCAGCCGTACCCTGCTCAGCAGAACAGGTGATGATGCCTAAAGCTATGACTGAGATAAACAGAACTGAGTAAGTTTTGGAAGCAACATTTGGTACACGGTCTCCTCATTAGCAATAGTTAGTCTCCTGACAGAGCTGAGTGATAAATACTTCTTCATTTTTTAGAATGTTAAGTTTATCACAAACCACAAAACTTTAGTGATATAGGTGAAAACCCATAACTGCTAGTTCCCAGGTGTGTTGTCCTCTCTAGAGGAGGAAAAGCCCAAATGGGGCTTTGTATCCCATTATTAGGGATCCTGGAACCAGTTAAGGACATAAACATCTTGATCAAGCAACTTGTTCCAGCCTGCGATAAACAATGATTTTGTGTCACCGTTAAGTGTTCTCTATTGCCTTCGTGTTTTGCTTGTTTCTCTTTTTATGAGCGCTGTCAATAGCTGCTGTAGTCTTGCAAAACAAACAGATGCCCACACCAAATGATGACACCATTCTTCAAAGTGTCTCCTGTTTCCCTTCAAGATAGGGCCTTTTTTTCTGACATAACACAATCCTGATGATAGCCATTTTTCTTGATGAAGTTCCCACAAGCATTGTAGGTTATTGTATCTTCCAGTTTCTGGATTATGCGGCTTAGCATGCAGAGCAGAGCAAAAATGGTGTGTCAGTGTAACTGAGAAGAGATTCACGACCTTTTTTTCAGCAACCAAGACCTTAACCGGTAAGCGGCAAACAGAAGTTGCTGTACGGAAGGAACTGTAAGTAGACCCAAAACAGACTGGTAACGCTGCCAGTGACAGATGCCCTTGAGATGGATAGGTGATCAATAGACAGACAGTCTAGTTCTTTTGGGTTTAAAACATTATTGATAGTGCATCTTAAATTAATCCATCATTCTGTAAATCTTCAACCCTTTTAGAACAAAAGCATTCTAGAACTTTAATTTATCTTTTTTTTTTTTTTTTTTCAAACTAACACATACACTAAGCAGCAACCGAAAGGCAGGAAAAATCAAGTTCAGAACAAACTAGTTGTACTCAAACATTTGTAATTAAGCATGATAACCAATTACAGAAATACCTGGAATAGCTCATGATTCACTCTCTCACATCAGAGGTTTCCTAATCAATTTGAAATAACTAGACACTGCTATAGAAAATAAGCAAGATCACAGCATTTGCTAATGAGTCTCAAAAATGGATTTCGCTGCATGAAAATGTTTATTGCCAGGAGAAAGCTTGTGTTCCCAGAATCTTTAGGGTCATTTCCATTTGCATTTGATTGGAGAAAAGTCCTCTTTGTTCTTTTCTTCCTTCTCACATCCTCTACAACTCCTCGCCTTTTTTTTTTCCCAGTCTCCCTTCAGTGAGTTGGTGTTACTGTATCAGTGTGGTACACTAGCTACTAAAAATATATTCAAATAAGACCCTTTGTGCTGAAGTAGCTAGAATCCACTTCAATTATTACTTAATTTCTCTATGTTACACTGATTACCTTGAATATAAATTTGGACATGTACGACTTCTAGAAAATTAGATGGCAGAAGATGCAGTGGCAGAGCTCTGAAGCACATACCGGGGTAGTATATTATGCCATGGATAATACCACTTAAACATTTGTAAAACGTAAAGCTTTTCTGAGCTCATCTCCTTCCCCTGGGACGCGAACTCTTGTTGAACAAGCTGTTCAAAGCTCACCACTCTGATAAAAACCTACCCCAACAAAAGAGTGACAGTGACTTTTTTTTTAATTATTATTACTAAATCACCCTTTCAGGTTGCCAGTTGCTTGCTCTTCCTGCAACAAAAAAATCAGGTATCCATTTGACCTACTTGTCCCTAGCCCAGCAATGTTCAGAGCAAGATGAGATCTGATGATAATGAACTTATCTTGAAAAAGGAATTGCAAACTATGTCCCAGACCCTGCAATCAATTATTCATGTGAGTAACTTTGAACTCAGCAGGAGTACCCACAGGCATAAACTTTCTTACAGGGGGAACAGTTGGCAGGATCAAGACCCACCTCAGGAGGAAGACACACAACACAACATATGAACCCTCTGTGACTCTTTTTTTATTATTATTATTTTTCCCCTTTTCGTCCTTGTTATTGTTCAATTTCATTTGTCAGTGCATTTCCCACTTCCAGCTGGGAGTAGAAGTGAAGATGCCAAAATACGAAGACAAAAGCTGCTGTTATGCTCAGCTGGAAGAGAAAGTACTAGAAATCTCTCCAAAAAAAAGAAAAAAAAAAAGGCATAGAGATTTCCAGATCAATTTTGTACTCCTCAAGGGCACCATGATAGTTCAAAGAAACTTTGTAAAACTCATAAGAGAAAGCAGAGGAAGAAAGGCAAGTTACTGGTGGACTGAAATTGTCCTGTCTGACTTCCCTCAGCCTAATGTATAAAATCTTTCTTCCTCATCATGCCATTAGCAGTCCCTACCCAAATGATGCTGCAAAGTCCCCTAGATGCAGAAAGACCCAGGTCCACATGCCATGTAGCCCTCAGGTCTACCACAACAAGAGAAAGGTCTTCTCTTATGGTCCCCTCTCCAAAGAAAAGGGGCTCAAACACCCCTGGGCAGAGTGGATGTCACCCCTAGAGAACCCCACTGCTTTAAAAGAAGCACTACCTTGTCTTGGAGCTCAACTAACTTAGAGAGTGGATGAGATGACTGGCTGTTGATAAGACAAAGCTTAAATGCATGAGCCATCTTTCTACACCTGCATCTCTTATTCCAAAACACACAAACTTGGACTTAAAAAGTAAATTACTGAGTCAGAGGAATTAATGTCTCACTTTCAGGTTAAAGCTGATAAGATGGAGGCAAAGCAGGGGAAAACTCCAAAGAAATTAAGACCTTGTAGGACAAGGTTATAAAACAAATAAGGAAAAGATAACATTAGGATTACTGGTGTTCCTAAAGAGCAGAAAGGGGAAGACATTTCCAGCTTGAAGCCCTTGAAGTAGACCTTCTGATTAAAGGCACTGAGAGGAAAGTAAGAAGAGCACCTGTGAGCTTCTGCAATGTGATTAACCTAGAATAACTGTTAGTAACATACTGAAAGGTACAGCTGTACAAGAATTGCTCAGGAGAGCTGGAACATGTGGCGAGCTAGAAAGGGAAGACATTCCTGAGCAGAATTGTTCCATGAGTGTTGAAAGGCAAATACATGCTATTCATGGCACTGATCACAACAAAATACAAACCATGAAATATCTCATTAAATGTCTAGCTACTCTGTGCAAATGTGATAGACATTAACAGTTTCCAGGATCCAACTCTGACAAAAGCCACTGTTAAACAAATTCAGTTCTTCGTGCTGTTATTGGGTAAGTAAGCAAACGAACCCGAACTGAGATTAAGGTATAAGATATCGGTATTTTGCATGGTGTGATACTACAGCCAGAATTCTGTTCTGTTCAGATGTCCACACTACAGGGGGGATGACAATAAATTGACAAAGGTTATAAGAAGAGCTGCTTGGATGATTAAATGCACTGAAATACATGCCCTGTGGTGACATTTCTTGGCCTAATGACATGGAGGTATGATTTGATCAAAGGCAGGGCTGCACTACCTGAGGACTCTTTATAAATGTCTCTTCATTATCTCAACTTAGCAAACAAAAGCATAAGAAAAGCCAAAGTCTTAAAGTCAGAACTAGACAAAATTCAAGCCAGCCATAAGGCATACATTTTTAACAGTGAGGATAATTAACTACCGGACTGTTGGAAGTATTACAGGGTAGAATCTCCATCACTGGAAATGTTTCAGTAAGGATGGGATGTCTTCAGGTGGGGTTTTTTGGTTGGGGTTTTTTTTTTTTTTTTTTTTGGCAAGCTCAGGTGATAATTAAGTCAATTAGGAAAGTCATATGGCCTGCATGATTAATGAGATCAGAAGAAACGGCTCACAAAAGTGTTTCTTCTGGCTGTGCCTTTTGCATCCTGAATGCAAGAAAAAACCTCCTCCTGCAAAACTCCACAGTGTAGGGCTGAATGCCATCTACAATACTGGGTTTGTCTTCCTTTCATCCATTGTTTTCCTTTCATCTGTTGCGCATGTGCCTAAACACTGCCAGTGGTTAGGCTTTATATGGTGCTTACTGGCACAACCCCACCATCTCCTAATTACCAGAGCTATACAAAATATGAAGGAGACCAGTCCTTCCCACCAGCGTATGGAAGCCTTGCACAGAAAAGTACTCATAACTACACATTATTCTCATTTTAACTCTTTTGCTGGGTTAAAGTAAAAAGAAATGCTCCAAATCACTCTGCGGTTTTGGAGCTACAGTACCAACGGGTGTCTTTGGGATCACAAACAGTTGCTTGGTCAGGGAGAAATTAACAGCTTGAACATTTATTGGACTATATGAGCCAGATAAAGCCATAGTCAGTCCTGGCAAGCAACCAGGTAGACACGGAGACTTACACATTCTGCTATCAGAAAGAAAACCTTTTCTCTTTGGGGGCTTATTTAAGCCTCTGAGAAGAGATTATCTTCTAACATATCACTAGTTAGCTGAAATTGCAAATGATGAAGCAATGAAGATAATTTGAAGATCAAACTGCAAGAGCAGCAATTTGAACATCTCTTATTTGGGAGGTGAGTTTGCCAGGCGGTGGGGGAAGCTAAGCTCCTTCTTACGGTTGTGGCCTTTGTGACTTTCAGCATTGATGAATGGGAGACTATCGAACTAAATAGTTTTGCATCCCTGCTTATATGACAGAATTATAGCATACTCTCCAGTAACAGAAAAAAATCTTCATAAAGGCTAATAAAAAATTGGCATCTGTACTTCAAATGTTTAAATTTATACCAAGATCATGCCAAAACACCACAAACTAAAAATCCTAAAACAAATGAGGTAATAGCTTAGAAAACATGGTAGTAAATGAATAGACTATGTTTTATTTCACCTTAACTAAAAATTATAGAGAGCATAGAGAAGCAGTTAGATAAACTTGTAGTACATAGACTAAAACAAAAACCTATGGTCAGCTTTGGTTAATTCCTTCATGGTTTTTCATATAAAAAAACCTGGAAAGAACGCCTGATAGCCTGACTGCATTTCACAGAAATAGACCTAACTGTGAGAAGAATGGTAAATCCCAAAGCAGCAATGGATTTCCAGTTGAGTTTAAATAAAACTCTAACTAAATAACCCACAGGCTCTCGAATAAGCTTAATGAGGCCAAAAGAGCAGTATCTCACCTCTGACCGAGCAAGAGGTAACAATATCTGTTACCCAGGCTAAGGAAAAGATCCTGCTGACTCTGCATGTTGGAAGCCCATTTCATTGATAAATTATGACATGATCATTCTTGCCAGAGCCTTAGTCGTCAGTTGGAAGAAGTTATGACTCAAATTATTCACATAAATCAGGTCAGATTCATTACATGTCAGCTGTGGACAGACCACCCCAGGCCATTCATTGATACAAATACAATTTCACAGCACTCACAAGAGCCTTTGGGAGCCTTTTTGCTAGATTCTTTCCTTAGATTTGGCTGGGATGTTCCCATCATTTCTTAATAGTGTACAGTTTGGTGGCCACTGTTGATTAGAGTGGATTAAGCTGCTTTACAGTCCTCCTGCCTGTGTGCTTACTTGCCTTGTTATGAACGCAGGATTGCTTCATCCCCACTGTTGCTGAGTCAGCACTAGTACCACTAAAATGAGCAGCTGTGGGGCTTGGAGAGTGCAAGGTAGAGTTAAAACTGACCATATAAAATGACAGCAGCAACAGACTGCTTGTTTGGACCCAGCATAGACTCAATTCTTGAGCTCACAAAGCTCAGTGTCCAAACTGTTGAACAGTTTGGGTTCTTGCCTGGATATCGGATTAAAAAGAACAAGCCTTTGGTGGGATTTCCAATAGCTATTCTGACTGCCGGGTGACTTTATATATCTAGGAATTACAGTTTCTGGAAATTTAAAACAAATGCCTCAGTTATCATACCAATCACAGATAAATGAGCTCTAGCTCCATAAAATTTCATAAAATCCTACTTCAGTGAAACTGTTGCCCAGACAGATCACATGTTCAGGCAACTCAGTTACTGTGCTCCCCAAACCAAGACAGCCTTTTCTGTCGTAGTGTGGTATTGTTTTCATATCTGTTTTCCAAAGTGATTTTGCTGTCTGTGTGGATATTCGTCTCCCTAAGACCTTGTCCTCACCATGACTTTTGAACTCATTGGCCAAATTTAGACAAGCTTGACAAAAGGACAGAGGCTGGAAAAGTCTTAAATTGCTGTGAGCTTGATAAAAAGAGATGACAGCGTAAGGAGATCCTACTACTGAAAGGATCACTGAAAGGCTGTGACCTGACCATAAGATACAGTTCTCCAACCCCAAATCACCCACTCCTAGGAAAGAAGGATTTCTTCCAGTGCTCAAGGACCACCTTCCAGAACAGGGAAATGGCCATATGCCTTTTTTAAAGAGACCATAACTATCAGCTGAGAAACAGCAGTTAAGATTCCTGGATCTGAGGTAACATTATGATGCCTTTGTAACTAGTTCAAAACACAGTCTTCTGAATTACTCTTAAAGAAAAATTCCTAGAAGGTGCTTATAAAGCTTTGGGATTTTGTAGATACCAAATGTTATGGCTAGCGTTGGGCCCCTACACTGCCCACTGAATAACAAGGACTTGGTCCACTGAAGTCCCTCCCCTTGGCATTAGGGCAGCTTCAGACGTGGCTTCAGCACAGTATGGAGATACTTAATCTAGTTTCTGCCCAACTAGTACAAATACCGACATAATAAATCTGACACAATAACATGGCGGTCAGTGTAGGTTATTCATCCACATCGAATTGACTCCAACCCAAACTAGTCCTTTTGTGATAATGTACCAGATGTAGTCTGTGCAACAGTACAAGTGGACTAGAAGTCCTGAATAAAATCTGAATATAAATCCACATACTTTCATCCTCTCTAACTCTCATCCATTCTCTCTAATCCCAGTCCTCCTTGCAGAGCTTGGTGATACTGAGATACGCAACTGCAGCACACGTGCCCCAAATGGGCCAGCCTGCATGTGATGAGCTAGGAAAGCACAACTGGATAGACTTCAGCAAAGTATGCTTCCTACCTACTCTGGGTTCTGGATACTCAGTTCGGCTCGGGTGGCAACACTCTATATTAAACATACCTGCAAACACTCAAAATCTGCACACTTGCAGCAGTGTTGCAGAAACACCAGTGGCACCTTCCAACCTCTAGTGGCACTGCCAGACTACCCACTGTATCCTCCCACCTCCACCACCAGTGCCTTTTCCCCCTCCCTTTCAACTGCTTGCTGTTTCTGCATTTGAAACCGCTGGGAACAGTGAGAATCCAAGCACTGTACAAACACTTCACCATTTCTCATTTCTGATGCATAATATTTTGGTACCCAGAATTTGCTTGGTACGAAGTACTTGAACACATAATGTAGGGAAAAAGCACACAAACAGAAAGCAAATTGCCTCTTTGCTGAAAGTCCAGCAGTTTGTGAATCACTACAAACTGACAGACACGTAGAGAAGTAGCACAGTTTGCACAGTACAATTTATCTGGAAGCAGTTTTTCTTATTATAGAAGTGCTCACAAGCTTGTATCACACCTATGCAATTTCCTTCAAATTTTTTCTGTTTTTATCCATAATTCTGTAGTTTATGGAAAAGTTTGTTTTAAATACCTGCAGTGTGAAAAAAGAGGAAGAAACCCATAACAGCAAGAGCTTTGAGTGTGCTCTACCTACACCTTTAACTTGAGGTGAACTCCCCCCAAAATCAAAATGCCCTGTAAGCTTAAACCCTAATTTTCATTAGAGTATAAACTAAGACAACTTTCTAAAATACAGGAAACCTGGTATAAATTTGAACCTGTCAAGTGCAGTTACCAAAAGAATTGGTGAGGCGGAAGAGAAATAAAAGGGGGCTATAGTCAAATCTCCATCCCACTGACTTTGTCCTTAAGGAGAGCTCCATGACTCCGGGCTTGCCTTCAGTCCATTCATTCAGAAATGGCAGAAAACACCACACCATGCCCTCTGGTCCCCAGGAAAAGTCTTTTTCTTGCTGCCATTTCTGATGCCTGGCACTGTGTTTGCCTTTGCTCCTCTTCAGGAGTGTCCCAGTCCCTTGTACCTGCCCCATCGTCCAGAGCCTCCTCTCCCTGAATAGCCTCAGTTGTTCACAAGAAAGAGCAATCTCCTGCTCCTCCCGCAGTCCTTAAGTCTGGCCCTTAAGTCTCTTCATACGGCACCATGATCTAACATAAAGCAAATGCTGCACATCCCAGCTTTTGTCATCCGTGTGCTAATCCTACGGGGCAAAAAGGCTCTAAGGCAGAGTTGCAGTGACTCTGTTGAGAAGAGGAATGAAAAATGTTATCAATGTTGGTGGATAATTTTCATACTCTTTGTTCCATCATCCCTACTCACATGTGGCTGTCAGGTAACACTCTCACAATGTTGGGGGCAACAGCCAACTGCCACAGATGGCAAAATTCATACATAGTTCCATGGCAGAATTGTTGCACGCCCTTAGTGAGCTTGATACTGCTCCCACTTCGGAACTGAACATGACCTTTTTCTGATGAAGCTACAGGGAACTGAGAAAATTCATAATACCTGTAAAGTGCTCAGATATTGCAATATTACCCATGCAAATAATTAAATAGATAGATTAATTTTCTTTTTCACAACTGAGATCACTGTTTATCTCACAATTGCTTTTATTTCAGTCGATAACTTTCAAACCACCTCACTTTTAGCAGTCTCCTATCCTTAAACTTTCCACTTAAATTTATGGTTGGAAATGACAAAGCTGTATTAAAAAAAAAAAAAAAAAAAAAAAAAAAAGCTTGGATTGTTCAGCTCACTCTACAGTGTAAACCAGCTGGCAGCCTACAGCCTCAGAGAGCCTGGCACAGGGGAACAGGGGAAGTGTTTCTCTATTTCCCATGAATAGGCGACAACAGAAAGATAATGACAACTGCTGGAGTACTTTGCAATGCACTGTTTGGGCAGATGCCACTCCTGCCACAGAGGCATTGCTAGTTCCTGTTTCTACTGCGGAGCGACCTCTCCTGCAGCACCGCGAGTGGGAGTGGGATCTGGGTTACCGTGTCTCCACTCCACTGCCCTGCAGGAGTGTGGGGAATTGCATCTTTGCGACAATAAGGTTTGCTGGTTTAATGTGCAACTTCACCCTTTGTTCATACACCTCAGCTGCTAGTAATGGCCTGAACTGAACTAGGAATGGCCCATGGAACTGGAAAAGTCTTGACGTTCATGAAAACTTTATTGCAGAATTGAAATGCCCTTGATTTGCATGCAGCGGCAGGGCAGAAGTGTTACCCTCACAAATGACAGAAATGTTTCTTAGGTGAGGGTCTTTCAGGAGCAATGTTTTGGAAGAGGCTAATTTGCATAACTACAGATTATTCACGTCTGGTTAAATAGTAGGTATGTAGACCTTCCAGGAGAATAACCAATTCAAAGAATCATATAATCACAGCACAGTTGAGGTGGGAAGGGACCTCTGGAGGTCATCTGGTCCAATCCTCCTGCTCAAGCAAAGCCACCTAGAGCCAGCTGCCCAGGACCATGTCCAGATGACTTTTATGTATCTCTAAGGATGGAGAGCCCACCACCTCTCTGGACAACCTGTGTCAGTGCTCGGTCATCCTCACAGTGAAGAAGTGTTTCCTGATTTTCAGACAGAAGCTCCTGTGTTTCAGTTTGTGCCCATTGCCTCTGGGCCTGTTTACTGGGCACTGCTGAAAAGAGCCTGGCTTCATCTTCTGTGCACCCACCCTTCAGGCACTTATACACATTGATAAGACCCCCCCCGAGCCTGCTCTTTTCCAGGCTGAACAGTCCCAGCTCTCTCAGCCTTTCCTCACAGGAGAGATGTTCCAGTCCCTTCATCATCTTTGTGGCCCTTCATTGGACTCTCCAATATGTCCATGCCTCTCTTGTACTGAGGAGCCCAGAACTGGACACAGCACTCCAGGTGTGGCATCACAAGCACTGAATGAAGGGGAAGGATCACACCCCTCCACCTGCTGGCAATATTTCACCGAATGCGGCCCAGGATACCATTAACCTTCTTTGCTGCAAGGGCGTACTGCTGGATCATGTTCAACTTGGCATTCACCAGGATCCCCAGGTCTTTATCTGCAAAGCTGCTTTCCAGCTGGGTGGCCCCCAGCATATATTGGTGCATGGTATTGTTCCTCCCCAGGTGCAGGATTTTGTACTTGTCCTTGTTAGATTCATGAGGTTCCTGAGAAATGGGCTTTCAGTCCATTTCTCCAGCCTGTCAAGGTCCCTCTCGATGGCAGCACAACCCTCTGGCCTATCAGCCACCCCTCCCAACTTTGTGTCATCAGCAGACTTGCTCAAGGGTACGCTCTGCCCCATCATCCGGATCATTAATGAAGATGTTAAACAGGACTGGACCCAGTATTGACCCCTGGGGTACACCTCTAGTTACCAGCCTCCAGCTAGACTTTGTTCCTTGATCACTACCCTCTGGGACAGTCCGTGCAGCCAGTTTTCAATCCACCTCGCTGCTCACCAAGCCTGTACAGTGACAGCTTCTCAATGAGGATCTTATGGGACACACTGTCAAAGGCCAAGTAGAAAATAACCACTGCTATCCCCTCATCTACCAGGCCAGTTATTAATTCCACTCAAACATATCAATATCAGAAAAAGATGTTGGTACACTTTAACTTTGTTTCAATTCATAAGTGGAGATGAAAAAAGCAAAGCAAACCAGTACACAGGTAGTGTCCCATGAGCATATTAAGGGGGTAGAGCCCTGATCTGCAAAAATGGGATTGGTGATAACTGATGCAAGCAGTAGTCTTTCAAACTACAATACAAACTGTAAATAAAGGAAGTATGGTGACTATATTTACAAAGCGAGCCTCGGTTTGGGTTGGATTTTTCTTAGATTTGAGGGCATCTACACAATATCAGGAGGAATTCATGGACACAAAGCAGTGAGATGGATTTCCTCCTCATCACTGAGTCTGCTCCAGAGAAAGCACATATTTCTGAAAACAGATTGTAGTAAGTGTCCTGGTTTCAGCTGGGACAGAGGTAATTTTCTTTCTAGTATCTGGTATAGTGTTATGTCTTGGATTCAGTACGAGATTTCTGTGATTAGAAAGCCAATAATGCAAAAATGTCTTGCAGTCCAAGAAGAGCTTCTAGTTGGCCATAACAATACATCATGGGCATGGATGGCTAGCAATGTATCTACCACCTACACAGTAGCAGGGGACAAAGCACTGAGGAGGAAAGAAGGTTGTTTGTCTACTCCTCAACTTTCTAGTCATCCAAACATCCCACTAGGAAACACCACATTTGTGTTTTTCAGAATTTGCCTGCTCCACACCACGTCTTTGATCCCACATCTTAGATAACTCAGTGTTTGAAGGTGAAGCCTAGAAAGTCAATGAGTTTCTCCTGATTAAAAGACAACGAGGATCTGATTTCAAAGCTCCATGCAAACAAAATAAACAGAGTCACCGTGCGAGGCAACTGCCACCATGCTGGGCTTACGGTTCTGGCGCCTACTTTCATTATTAAGGAGGAGGAAACAGGATGACAGAGGCCTTTCTGTACATACCAGACAGACACATCGAGCCTTTTGTTAACATTCAGAAGAGTTTCTCTATAGTCTCAGAGGAAAGAACAAGCAAGAATAGTATTATTTCTGTTGCAACTACATCAGTTGCTGCTGATGACAGTGATACAGGAAAAAAAGAGTGACCTTACCTCCTCTGCCTTCTGCTCACTAGCAGTATAAAGGCCTGGAAAGACAGACGAAAATATAACAAGAGAAATCACATCACTGTAGTCAGATCCAAAGAAAACAAAGTATCCTCTTAGTATACGTCCCATTAGGCAAACTTGCATTAAATACTATTCATATGCATTGTATCTGAATTGTAGTATGTTAAAATATATCAGCAAATATGAGTACATTTATTATTCCAATTAGTTTCTGTGCCTCCCCTGGAAGATTCTAATTTGAGATCTAATAACAAAAATGGGATAAACAATTCTTTTGTTGAGAGGATGATGAACCAAACTGCTACAACATTGATTAAAATAAGCAGAAATCACTGCTTTCTAGTCTGGCATTTTGGCTAATTCTATGGGACACTGAACACCCAGCTTACAATCTTTTTAGCCCCAAGCAGGAGACATGAGAGAGAAAATCCCCAGCAGGGGGTAATGTAATGTGACCTCACTGGGGCTTTCCTACAGAGATAATAACACAAGTTTTTGATCATGACATGGCACCCTGCAAATATCCTAGTTAGCTAGGATCTGCTAAAAATTTTATGTGTGTGATTGTGGTATTTTTTGCTACAGAAGTGCTAATATTATATGGAGTTGTTATTGCAACACTAGTGGGAGAACTGTACAATATTTACTTGATCCCTATAATATAAAAACTAGGCACAAAAAAAAAAAAAAAGAAATAAAAAAAAAAAAAACCCCACCCTGAATCCGGCATTTGCTTTAAAATGAAGAAATAAGAGTTTAGCACCCAAATGCCACTGAAAAGCAAGAGAAGTTTGGCACCCAAGTCTGACTAGGCTAAATGTTTATATGCAGTTACGTGCTCTTTTAATTGCAGAGAAACAGGAAGAGTCATGGATGAGCCTGAATCACAAATTAAATACCACAAGACTAATTTTCTCCATCTAGAGCTTTTGTTTTACTGTAAACAAACATCTTTCAGCCCGCTCTGTCTATTTTAAGACGAAGACTGTACGGTGAGAAGTGCTGGTTTAATAGTACGCCGTTCCTAAGACACTCATACCTCTGGGAGCAATGCTGCAAAATATACACCAGATTCTGCAACTCTGACCCGGAGGGATTGCCAGAGAGCTCAGAACAGAGCGGCTGGGGCAGTGGAGTTACCCGCTCCGCCTCTCACCTCGCGCCGCAGTCTTACCCTCCCCGGTGTGCCACGGCAACTGTTTATCTGACTGCTCCGTAAACCAGATCACTCGAATGATTGAGGTTAAACGTAACCCTGAAAAGTAACAGCAAAATAACTTCGGTGACCTAGCTCACTGGTTCGGCTGTCATCGAGCTGTGTCAGCACAGCTGGGGGAGTGGGGAGAGTGAGCTGCAATGCAGTCTTCAGCACTTCCCAAGCATCCTCCCCAAACGTAACCTGCAATTACACTCTCCTCAGCCTCGGCAGCCCTACAAGTTGTATGCCTTTCACCAAGGATCCCACAAATAATAAGGCTGTGTTTTGGCAATAGACTACATTTAGCTCAGAGTCCATCAGAGCTCTTGGATGTAGAGGGTTGATGGGGTATTAACTCACTCTGCCAGTTGTGACAGGTGAATTTTCACCAGCTGGCTGCATCAGCAGTTCTCTGTTGCCCTACAGCCGACGCGCAGCCGCCGTACCGACACACCGCCACCCGTTACTCTGAATCTACGCTCTATTCAACAACAGCAAAAAAAATAAAAAGCAACCGTGAGCCTGTTCTTGATCCAGGCCAGATGCCCATCGTGCAGCGATCCCGCTGCACAGATCCGCTGCTGGGGGCCGCGGTCACGGGGCGGCCAACGCCGGGGTGAAGGCAGCCCCGCTCCCCCCTCCGCCTCCCCCCCGGCTTGCCCGATCCTGTGCCAGCAGTGGCCGCGGCGGCAGGACAGGCACAGGCGAGGAAGCCGGCGGCCGTCGCTCGACATCGCGTCAGCTCGGCCGCGGGAGCTCTCAGTACTGCTACGGTGATAGATACCTTGTCGTGCAAGTTTGGGAAATGATTTTCGCCCAGCTCTAAAGGAGTTTTTCCTTAGAATTTTGCCCGCCGCGTCACTGAGTGAAAGCAGTGAGGGATTGCTTTCTAACAGGCAGCTAAGGCAACCGGCAAAGGCCAACTGGAAGGCCCTTCTTGAGGAGGGAGAGCTGATGTACTCTGCCGCTCCAAAAGCCGTACCGGGGGAGGAACTTCTCCGTAAAAGGTAACGCCGCAGCTAGGAGATTTTGCAGGGAGGTGTTGTAACACGCCTGCAGCAGCTTCTGTGGCAATCGGTTCCCAGCTTCAAACCAGTCCTGGTCACTGCCAGCATGGTCCCAATTGAGATGACTGGTTCAGGAGTAACAGGACAAACCCCCTCCATAGCTCGTAGTTCATTTTGTGACAGGACCCCCACTTTGGGGAGATTACTTTGCACTTTCAGACGCAATCACTGAATACAACACCAGTATTCACCCCCTTAACTGATGTGGAGCCTTGTACATGTCACTTTTCATTTCAAGATTTTAGATCCCTGAATAGAACTCACTTGCCTTTTCACTATAATATTCCCGATCCTTTCTTTTTCTGTTGACTGTGCCTCTACTCCTTGCAGATTTCAAAGAGGAGAAAGTTTTAACCTTGTGAAGTACCCAAGAAAAGAAATGGAAGTATCTTGTAAATCCCAAACCAAGCCAGCATAAGCTAGTGAGTGCAAAAGGAGAAAAAAAATATGTTGGAGATAAAATGCAAAGAAAGGTAAGAAAGGATCCTGTGTGTGTTCTCACCTTCTTACGCACATACAAGATTCACTGCAGCCTTTAATTGCTGGTGGGGGTGGAGAAAATAGAAGGGTTGAAGAAGAGTGCCAGGGAAAAAATAATGGAAACCTGACCAGTGACAGGAGTTGATTGCTGTTGGCAGACCATATAGGTTTCAAATTCATGCTGTGACTTAGGAAATGCGTCCTGGCTGGGATGCATTTTTCTGGAATATCCCTAAGGAATATCTATCAGTGACTCATCTAAGCAGCCACTGGATATCATTACCGCTCCACCAAAAATGTAGATAAAATAACAATCTGGAAGAAATAAAAGAAACAAGTGCCCCAGATTTTCTCTCAAACTGTAGCAAAGAGATCACCAGGGTGGGTAAAGATAGGAGGGGGGAAGGAAGAAAGGGCTGAACTTTTCATCTGCATGTCCTCAGTTTGCCTTTAAGCTGTGCACATCTAGTTTACTCTTGTCAGAAGCTACTACCACTGTACTTTGTAGCTCTTAAAGAAAGAGATAATTGCCTTTTTTTCCAGTCACATGCTTACTAATACAGAACTTTATTTTTTTTTTCCCCAGCCCTACACAGTAGGACCTCCATCATTCAAAACAGCATAAGCTTTGCTAGAGATGTTAATGCACTATCCAAACCAAACACAATGCACGGGCTCTGACAAGTTCACATTTTGAAGTCCCTTTTGAACTCAGAATTTCTCTCTTTTTTGTCAGATAAACAGTGGCCAATTATAAATTATGGCTCTTTCCTAAGGCCCCACCCCAACAGCTCCTATGGGTTATGTTCCTATCGGGTGTGTGTTATACTAGGCTGGTTTTATGTCTCCAAATAGTTGTTGGGTATTTTCCCTGCTGTGGTGTTTAGCCAATACATAACTACTCATATGGGAGAAAATAGGAGAGGGAATTAATTCTAGCAAGAAAGAGCTTTTTAAACTCCTTTTTTGTTTGTTTGTTTGTTTGTTGAGTCAAAGACATGCCAAGAAAGCTATTTTTATCCATAGCATCAGATACGCAGCTGGACCTTTAACAACAGTTCACTAATTTACATCAGATGCCCCATAGGGTCTATTTGATTTGCAAGTTTAAGCAGAAGATTGTTATTGAAATCACTGTTCTTATATATAAATATATAGCTGATCCAAAGAGAATGTAAATATCTACTACAAACCAAATCCAGTCTAGATTCTCTGAACCTTGTAGGAATTAATTGCAAGAATTACACTTTGGAGCTTTTAAAGTAAGAGATAATTGCCTCTTTTTCTGTCATGGGCTTACTAAAACAGAACTTTAGTTTTTCCTATTCCTCCACAGTGGGACCTCCATAAGTCAATGTAAACTGTGTGAGAGAAGCTAACGTTAAGCACTACAAAAATATTCAAATGGGACATACAGTATTTCAAGTGTGAAACAAAACCTGTGGGTTCAGGAAATATTTCTTCACTCAATTCGAGGAGAACATGTAAACAGGATTTTTTAACTCTTCACAATCCGCAGAGGGCTTACTGTAGTGCTAACCTCATAGCATCTAGAGCCCTGATTCAACGAAGACATAAGACAGTCATTCCACCCTCAGGGGGACTCCTCAGGTGCCCAAAGTTCAGTCTGTTTCTAATTAACTTGCAGAGCTACAACCTAGGTCAATAAACTAACATTTCCAACAGGATTCCCAAAGCAGCTCCTGTCTTCCCCTGTTTTATCATGTGTGCTTGTTAGTCTACTTATTTCCATTCAACTACAAGATGGTCTTTTCTTACAAAAGCCCACTTCCATCTCTCTAATTCCTGCTAAAATGTTTCCCACCCTGCTAGAAGGCCCCCTGAATAAGAGATTAGAAAGAGGATCAAGCAGAGGATGTTTAGCTCTCTCCTTTTCAGGATAGTACCTATTAACGGGAACTAGGTATATCCCACAGCGTTGCAGTTCCTAAAATAGCTACAGGAAGAGGAGACAGTGAAATGCAGAAGCCAGTGTGTTAATTCTCTTGTGAATTACTATCAGAGTTTGCTACTAATTGAGAAAGTAAATAAAAAAGGTCCTGACAATATGCTCTTTTCTAGTGGGGGCTATTCTCGTTAAATGCAAAATAAAAGGTTGCTGCTTCTCTTTCTGACTGGAAGTCCTTTACAGCAGAGAGAATGTTTCTCTTCATTTAAGGAAAAAAGACCCCAAATTATATTAATACCAGGCTGAGTAGCCAGCTGCATGATGAAGTTTAATTTATTTCCTTTGCACTTCATGGCAACCTGAAGCGAGCTGCCACATCCTTAGGGACTGTACTCCTAATGTCACTCACAGGTGTAGTTGTGCAACTCTGTACGAAGGGAGTCAAAAAAAATGCTGCCAAGCCTTTGGCTCCTGGTTTCTACAACTTCCCTGAAAGGGCCAGGGCTTAGGGGATAGAGGATGCAGGATGACTGGGCAACCATGTAAGTAACCCTGAAGGATCAGGATAAGGAGTTACAAGCAACCAGCATGGAAGTAGATGAGCTGGGAATTTAAAAAATGCTGTAGCCTCCTAGGAAAAGTATGTGTATTTACAAACACTGCTCAGACATTCCTACCCTTTAAGCTGCAATCACACCTTCATCTGAAATTTAGACATCCACTTAAATTCAAAATACCCCTGCCTTCTTAAGATGCACACTTAGCTTACTGTCACTCTCCTACAGTAACACAACTTTTACATCCACAAGAGGCAGGGACAAGAAAGTTATTAAAATGTTCTGGTCACTGGACTCCAAAAACTGGGATCACAAAGAGGTCCCCAATGACTAGTCCACCTGGCAGCTTTAAAGCTAGGCACAGGGAGCTGCAATTTCCGATGAAGGCTTTTGTGAGGAAGCAAGATGAGAGGAATTCCAAAAGAAGAAGAAAGGAAAAAAATACGACATATAGTGGGGAAGAATAAAATAGCCCATGTGAATTTTCACCAAGAACCTTGCTAGGCCCCTGCCTTCAGCCAAACATCAGGAACATCAAGTTGTATTGCTTAGATAAAGCAAGTGGCATACTGACAACCCACGAAGCTGGGGTGTAAAGGGGGTTTGTTTCCTCTGGGATGCCAATACCAGTTGGCAAGCAGAAAGGCAGTAGCAGATTTGCCGATTAGCTCAAGTAAATGCTAATACAAAACTCTAGCTCACTTTGCAAATTTTGTATAAAGCTAGAGAAAGATCTTTCACAAATGTCCTGGGGACTTTTCATCATTTTTATTACTATGCTGCTATATAATTTCTCCCGAAAAGGGAATGCGTCTTTTAACGTGTAGTGTGACACTACATTTTTTCCAATGACATAGTCATTTAAGAAGTTTCCCCCAACCACCACTCTCCTGCACATACACAGAGATGCAGTAGTTCACCATTCCCTCAGATTTACCACTACGGCAGGTGACTTAAATTATCTAAGTTACAAAACTAACTTTGGCAACAGTCATTTTTAACCACGTTGATTTCTGTGACCAGGTTACAGCACATCCCACAGATGTTTTTGATGGTTTTGACAAAACTCTGGAGAGAGGTGAGCTGGGGCAGAGACAGGAGTGACTAGCCCACGGGTAGAGGAGGGGAAAATGACTTACACCGCTTTGTTAAGAAAAATGCTATGTGCATTTGCAACCTTAGTGTAAGGTGTGTGTTGCAGAATTCAACCCCGGTGTAACTCCACAGATCACTGCAGCCATGCAAGGAATATACTTGGCATTATGTGAATCAAAATGTGGAGATGGGGGAAAGCAAAGCACCACTTTTTAGAAAATTACTAAAAAAATATCTAGTATTCCTTGTGTAGATGACCTAACCTAACACAAAGACAGGTATATGCATCAACAGTGTTATCAGGAAAGATGAAGATTAGGACTAAGTCATAATCCTGAGAAGGAGGAACCGATCAGCGGGGGGAAAGGAATGACCTGTGGTTCTCAGCAATACTTATCTGAGAAATGAGAAAGATCTGCCTGGATTGAAACCTTTGGTAGGAATCAGACGTGGCAGGCAGTGTGAATAAGAGGATAAGACACTGGTGTGAGCTAGAGTGGAGTAGGAATCAGGTCTGGATTTTATCCCCAGATCTAAACTGACCTGCTGCGTGAAGCTTAACTCACTTCACCTCTTCATTTTCCTTTTCAGCATTTGCCTTTCAGCTCTATTTAGGTGACAAACCCTCTGGGCCAGAAAATCTGCGAGTGGATGCGTCCGTGTGTGTACTGCTGAAAAATACACTGTGATTTTGATGTATTAATTATTTGCATGACTTTTTCAGTGCTTTTTCTCCCATTGTACTAGGTGCAGTGCAAGCAGAGGCAGAAAAGACAGTCAATTCTCCAGAGGTTATTAAAATATAAAGTATGTTCATGTCAGACTCACAAGCAAGTTATTACTGCACAGCGAGTAGCCTACATCAGCTGAAGCATAGTAACTGTTCATATAGGCACTCTTAGCCAGGAACGAATGGAAGATAATTCTTTTTAGCCCAGTCCACAGTGAAAAGGGATTGACAAAGTCAAATTACATGGTGTTCTCTACCATGTGAGAGTACACACAGACAGTTACTGTGGCTTAGGCAGTGAGGAGTAACTGGTTAAACCATGGTAACTTACACAGAAAGGCTGAGCCCTAAGAGAAGAGAGAATCAATGGATACAAATAGACAGGAGACTGGTAAGAATGTTAGATTCGCACAAACAAATAATAGGTTTCATGGCCAAAGTGGGGCCTTTTGATAGCAGACACAACCCTGTAGAAGAGTTCTGTGGTTTTCACAATAAATTAAAGGGAGTTCTTTCAGAAAATGAAGCATTTCATGAAAAATACTTACATGCATTTTGTAAAACATTCCCAAAGCACCCAAAACTTTGACAGCACTAGCAAGATGGCACCGCCTTCTAATTTTACTGCAATAACATCGCATGTGGAAAGGAGTAACATCTACAGATTCTGGCTAGTGCCATGACTAACAGCTCCTGCAACAGCAGCATCACAGGATCACTGATAACGTTTCTTATCGGTTACAGGGAAGCTATCAAGATTCTGAGTGTAGCCAAATGACTTACAGTGAAATTTGGTCATGAATTTGATTTTGTTGTATAATGATTATTCAGCTAGAGGGATAGAATTTGACTTTCCATTTGCTGCTATCCCATGCATGCAGATGTGTGTTGGCTCCTCACTTACCCTAACGATGCAAGCTTTTGGTTTTAAAGATCGTACTGGTTGTGATGCATTTGATCTCTATGGTGTTTTGAATGGAAGATGCTTCTGTCCTTTCAGGCCTCTTCTACGGCAAGTAGAAGTGCTAACTGCTTGTGGGAGTGCTGATTAGAGCAATTATAACTTCACGTACCTGTTGAGGCAATGAAATTCCTGAGGCATTAGCTGCTATTTACAAGTCTTATTGGTTATGCTGACATTTTTATGCTTCTGTCAGGAATGATCAGTCAGACGCATTGGTAAGGCAGAGGTGGAGCACTCCCTTACTGTCATTCTTAACAGCAGAGTTTCCCTGCAGTTTGCAACGAGTGAGGGGTGAACCCTGAAACGCAAAGATTCAGTTCAGCTGAACATACCTAAACCAGACGCATGTGAAACTTATCTACCACCCTTTAGCATGTTACTTTCACAACACAATTCTGTAATTACTGACTACAGAAGCAACATAACAACAGCTGTTCTTGTGATATTTTAATACCACTGGAATTAGGAGAGGTAAGAAATTCAGAGGTGTATGACAGTTTCGAAAATATCTGTTTCAGTATGAGTTTAATTCAAAGTAAGGTTGCTTTTGCCATCCCTAGGCAAAAAACTCATGGACTAGACACCAGAGGAAAAATTGGGAGAGGGCCACATTGGTCAGGATTATTCAAGTCAGAAGTAATAGCTATTTCTTAAAGAAAAATGGTGCTATTTGGAACAGTTCAGATGGACACAGAGCAGCAGAGGAATAGCTAGCATGGTAGTTGACTGGAAAATTGAATTTCCAGAACACTTTTTAAAACAAATTCTCATCTTTAACCAGGACAAGAAGACAGAAGTTCCAGTTTGTTAAAAGGACCTACACTATTAATGAATAAATACAACTATTTCAAGGATAAACCGAAAATGTTATTACTGTTGTCTAATTACCTTCATTTCCTGACTTTCACCACTGAAATGGGGAAAGAGAGACACTCAAGAAGCCATGAAACTGCAAGAATTTGCAGTTCCAGGTTCCCTACTTGGGAGGCAGTTGAGAGGTTCAGGCAGCAAGCTAAGAAAACGCAGGCAGGTTTCATAACGTTCCCATGAAATCATTAAGCTCTGATGCAAATTTTGTTTTTTTGTTCTTTTGTACCTCACAACAGGAATCTCTTTCACCTTACAATATCTATGGAATAGGCAGAAATGGAGTAGTTCCTTGTGTGGCTTTTGAAGCAACCAGTCAAGCCATCACCTGCTTTTCTGCATCGCTTCTAGAAGGGGCTAAAACATCTAACAAACTCAAATTAGAATAAGGCATTCACATTTGCTGGAATAACCTCTTTCTCCAGCCTTGAGGGCCTCACTGGAAGAAGGACATCAACAAAGAACAAAACTACTCAGAGAAGGGGAAGAAATATGCAATGCAGGGTTGCGGGCAATCCCTGCGATCCATTCGGCAAACTATCACTCCTCCAGTCACCCAGCAGACCAGGGGTATGGGGAGGAGAGGACGGGAGAGTGGTTGGAGCCAACCTGTTTCTTTTGTATTTTCAACAGATTAGGAAACCGCAAGGGGTCAGTTTTGGTGCTGTGAGAAGCATGTCTCACTTGAGGAACGGTAAACTGCAACATGTTTTCTCTCAGCCCCTTACAATTGCCTGGCTAATCCTTGGTCACTGCACATAGATCTACAAGACTGGGTTTAGAGACATAGAAGACATGGCATTCAAGATGGGGAAAGCAAAAATTAAAAAAGAAAATTAATTCTATTAGCAAGAATAAATGAAAAATATGGTTAAAACTGTCCAGGAGCTCATTATTTTCTTGATACTTAATATAAAAATGACACTGAAATTAAAAGGCTATAAATACAAATCAAAAAAAGAATCAAAGACATTTATGCTGCATGCGGTTCACCTGTGGAATTCATTATCACAGAAGGTCAGAAGTGTTAAATTGTGGATTTTTAAAGATCTGGATAATGACCATGCATAGCATCTGGAATGATGTGATACCAAGTTAATAATTTATTCTACCTCAAAAATTTTGGCATCATCTGATTGCCTACCAGGTTCAATGTAAAGTTTTTTCCCTTCTGCCACAGTGATGCAAAACTGTAGTCATACTCTCTTTCGGAATGTTTTCTGTCTTCGTGTGCCCCCCCGCCCCCCGCAAAAAAAAAAAGCAGAAAAGCGTGAAGAGAAATTCTCTTAGACTGAGGTTTCCTCTTTATAAATTCAGAACAAAGCCACTTTTTTGGAAAATAAGCAGGGCTGGGAAAACTCTGAAGTGCCTGACTGATGTAAGGAGTTACAAAGTGAGACCTTCAGATTGTTTCATAGACACTGCAGCTTGTAGTGAACCGTAGGTGCCTTTTAACCAGCTTCAGGATTTTTCTTCTTAGTCCTTAAATAGACATCTTCCATTGTTTGGAAATGGTATTTCTCAGGAATAGCTTAGAGCAAACCATCACATACTCCTACCTCATGCTGTATTTTGGTTTTGCACTGGTGGCTGAGATTCGTGAACATTTTGGTCACAGTCTGCAGGGTTTGGGCATGCCACAGAGACCACAGAGGCAGAAGTTGCCACTTCGAATCTTTGTTCTCGTTAATTCAGTGCTGTGTCTGTTCATAGGCAGGAATCCTTGCTTCAGAGAAGAGCCACAGACAGGATAGGTGTAAGTATGTTTTACATGAAGTACTCATCCTGATTTCCAAATATTAGATTGATTCAAGAGCTGAAAAAAAAAAAAAGACTTTTATCTCCATTCCAGTCTTAGCTTAAAATTCTTAAATTCTCCACCCTGTGACAGGGAAGTTGATTTCAACCAATGCTGATCTTGATTAATTTTCACAATCCTAGCTGAGCCTTTCACTCAGCTAATGTGTCAGGTACAGGACACTTCATGGGCTAATGACCTGATCTAGTCTGGGAATTCTAATATCATTATAGCTGTCAACAGAAAAGGGTTGAGGAGGAAGAGCACCACCCTGACAATGTCTTTCAAAAATGAATAAAAGTGTTCTTCACACAGATACGGACTTAAAATTGTCAACCACAAATTCATATAATTAATGAGAAGATACAATCTCATGCACATGCTCTGGAGAACACAACAGTTCTGGTACCAACTCTTCTTTTTTGACAAAAATACAGAAGTCCATCTTGGACATGAATAACCCTGACCTGTCTGAGGAAACAATGCAGGAAAAAAAAAAAAAAAAAAAAAAGCAGCCTTATTAAAGCTAACTGGAATGAGGCACATCCAGGAATGAATAACGCCCAAGGAGACCTCAGGGTCAGAGTGGGTAGTGAATCAGACATTGACAATGCAATATGGCAGGGGAAAAGAAAGCCTGCAAATGTGGTCTGTCACAAGGGAGAGAGAGACTGTGTCCAGAAGGCTCTCGTGGGAATAAGCTGCAAATACTCACTCAGCTCCTGATCTGCCATTGCCAAAAAAAAAAAAAAAAAAGGAGGGAACTAGAGGAAGTTCAAAGAAGAGCAATCAGAATGATCTGCAGGCTGGAAAAACTCAGCTGTGTAGAAAGTCTAAAATGGCTAGATAATGGCAGTGGTACCTAAGTGGCTTTTTGGGTGATTTGCTTGAGTTCACAAACATATGGAAAGCAGAATCCAGCCTCTTTACACTGCTTTGGCTTTTGTAGGTATCCTACAGAGTCCCTAAAAGCCCCATGTTGTGCTGAAGAAGGACTCTGCCAACACAGTGACCGTAGGGAATAGCTTGAAGGCTTCCTCAGGGAGCCCAGTACCAGTTTCAGGGATAACAGCCAAGCTGTGGAGATGGTGCTGCAGCACAGTAGAAATTACAGTACAAGCAGCAAGATTGTTACCTGAACTTCTGGTGCTCAGGGTATTTAAATTATACTAAAAGCCTTGAAATGGTCCAGAAGCAGGAGGACACAAAGGTGGCTTAGAGCCAGCACAGCCCCATCCTTAAGACGTACAGCAAGCAGAAATTGTGAGAGGTGGGTAGGAGGAAGGGAAGAAAAAGGGAAAAAAAAAAAAAAAGATGAGTTAAGATTGACTAGCAGAGGAAAAAAAAAAAACCATCATAAAGGTCAAAGCTAAGACTGTGTAGATGTGAGAGGCGAATGGCAGAAAGCTTCACTTCTTGCAACATTTGCCATGAATCTTAAGGGGACACCGTGCAGCTGAATCGGAGTGGACTCTTGTCGAGTAAATAATAAACTGGCCAGCAATTTCCATCTTGTCATTTAATATTTAGATTAAAAGACCTAAAGCCTTATTTCAGGCTAGACTGGGGTGCTGTACAACATGCGTGGGTGTGGAAGGGCTCCACGAGTCCTATGGCAAGAGCCGAGATTTCAGTTCATTCTGCATTAAGGTTAGTCATAACCTCGGGGGGGGGAGCCCTGTGGGAAGAGGTGGCCCGAGCAGAGGCAGGCACCTGGAAAATCCTCCTCCGCTCCTTCCCATTCACACGGCAACCGCCGCATGTGACCGCCCGCCTCCCCCCCCCAAAAAAAGTGTCATCTCCATTAATAATTCACCGAAAATCTTGATTCATCAAGTCCAGGAAGTTCCCGGGAAGTGTGGGAAAAGACCAGTCGGGCAGCTCTGGTGTCACCAGAAGGACTTAAAAAGCGGCTCCGAGGCTGAGAAGCCGCAGCCCAAGCACACAGTTCACAACAGAGGAGCGTGCCTCTCCGTCCCCTTCATCCCCCCCCGCCCCCGCCCCGATTTTATTCTGCTTTTACTATCAGCACCACACGATTGGGAAGAAGCTGGCTGCTCGCCACCTCCCGCACGGAGCGGCTCTCGGGGGGAAGGGGGGGCTCCCTAGCGCAGCCCTCCCCTTCTGCCCTCCCACCGCATTCACTTGCAAATCCCTGCCCGCCCGCAGGAGCCCGCTCCGCGCCCGCGCCCGCTCCGCGCCCCCAGTGCGGCAGCTCCGGCAGCCGCAGCGCCGGCGCCAGGACCGAGGGGGGGGAGAAAGAGTGTGGGTGTGTGTGGGGGGGGGTGAGTGTGAGTGTGTGAGTGTGTCTGCCAGGGCGGCAAGCAGGGAGGGAGGAGTTTGGCTTTTTTTTTTTTTTTTTAATCCCCTTTCCCTCCCCCCTTCCTTTTTTTTTTTTTTTTTTTTTTTTTTTATTAATCAGGAGCACTGAATGGAAACCAATCAGATAGAGAGCCCCCTCGGCTCGGGCAGCTGCCTGCATGCCGGAGTTAAAAAGTGCTGCCGGCCGAGCGGCAGCCCCAGTGCCAGGCGGGGAGGCTGAGCGGCGGCGGAGGGAAGCGGCCGGCAGCCGGGGGAGCCGCCGGGCCGGCCTCGGCCCCGTCGCGCCTGCTTTGCCGGTAAGGACGT
>JAVJGG010000030.1:11546112-11599092 GCA_035590195.1 Aviceda cuculoides
TTTTTTCCTTTCTTTTCTCCGCGCTTATCGGGAATGCTAATGAAGGCGGGGGGGGGGGGGGCGAGCACTTTATTTTTCAAAGTTGGCAGCTGTGTTGAGGACGTCCCGTTGTACCCCCCCACCCCGGCTGCCGGGCGTTCGGGGACCACTTTTGCTGTCGTTTTAAGTGAGGCGAAGGGATGCGGCGTTTTCCTGGGAATTGTTATCGCCAGCAAGACACTTGGGTCGAGGGGAGGTGGTGAGAGCGGGAGGAGGGTCGTGGGGTTTTGGAAAGGAATGAGAATATAATAACAACAACAACAGGAATAACAGGAGAAGCGTGATGAATAACTAGCAAATAATAATACAAAAAATCCGTCCCGGTTTCTTGACGCTGCCTAGTTGCTGTGAAATGGATACAGGGCAAAAACCTTCGGATCACGAGCAATATCCGAGGCAAAGTGCAGAGCTGAATGTAGAGCACGGTTGAAATGAGGTGCTCCCTCAGCGAAAAGAAGGGGGCAGAGGGGGCAGGTCTGGGGACGTTACAGGAATTGACAAATGTGAAATCTTTTATTTGATAAAGGAAGGGGTTTGGGAGTGATGGAGGTGGTAGAAGAAAGGGGGTAGGCGTACAGGCATTTTACAGGAGAGAAGTTGGATAATTGCAGAAAGAAAGCGCTGAATTTGGCTATGTTGTAAGTGTTTCTAAGCAGCTGGTAACATACTTTGCATGTCAGATAGATCGAACTATTTATATATTCACATGTATGTAACACCTACATGCACACACAGGGAAACCGATACACAGTACATATACTATATACATGTGTTCTTATGCAAAAGGTTGAGTCAAGAGATAAGCAATAGCAGTAGAGGTCAGTGGCTGTGGAAAGAAGTCTTGTCACTGCTGCAATAAAATCCATATTTTATGGAGAGTTAAATGCAGTACTTTCTAAGTGCAAGTGGATGGTCACCTAAGTAACTCCTGATGACATTCAAGGATCAAGAAGTTTAATGACTGAAATTACTCCCAGCACGATGGCACAGCTGCTACTTTTATACAAATCGAGAAGATGGGGACCTTTTTCCTTGTACTTGTGTATGGTGTGGGATTTTAAAGTTCTGTTAGCGCTGCATGGGAGATGGTGTAGCAAAAATTATTTACGGAGTGTAAGGTCAGTCCTTTCTCTAAATTTACCGTTCTTCTAGCACAGCTGGAACAGAGAGTACAGTTGTTCCTGTCTATTCAGGACTCTGTGAGGATGGCACATGCATCCTACATGTGTGCTTCGTGAGCTATGTGCATGAGCATATGCGCAAGGAGAACACTACAATCAAGAGCAAGGTTATTTCCATTCCCTTTTGTCATAGGACCATATGTAATAGCACCCTGGAAAGAACATAATTCCAAGGGAATAAAATTGCTTGAACGTGCAGACCTCTTTGGTTTTAATCAAAATAGACATAACTCTCCCAGTCAAGATAAAGGCTTATCTCCTGTATTTGCTGGGCTGAAATCTCTATTATGCAGTCAGTTCTGTGCAAAAGTGCTTGCATATTACTTAAAGCATTCCATAAAAATGATTAACATCTGTTCCTGAGCAATATAATGCAATGGGTAATGGTGCATCCCTATTAATTTCTTTTTTTCTAATTCCTGTTTAAAGGCAATAAGTTTGCATGTCATAGGGAAGTCGGGTAGGGCTTGGAGGCTTGTGATCAAGATCGAGTAGATTCCTTTATCACTGATATATAGTTTTAAAGGCCTGGCAGCAATGACACAATTGGATAGCTCCTTTAAACAGCCCAAACATGTTAATAAAGACTGCAGGGCTGAATCCTTTTCCTCTCTTCTCAGATGTTATCTGACACAGCACCGGTAAATATATAATCTCATATGCTTCTGGCTTTCAGCTGCACTGTAATCTTTCTGGACATGTTTCTAGTGGCTTGCAGTTGACTTTTGAGCTGCGGTGGGGGGGGAGGAAAGCAGCCAGTCTTTTCAGAATAATGTAATCAGAGGCAGCAATACATTTTATTTATTTATTTATTTATTTTCAGGGAAAATGGCATTGATTCAGTCCTGTTGTAGTTCTCTGCAATTATCCTTTGCAGCCATTTAAGGAACTGGGGTCCCCATAGGGTCTTATTAATCCCTCTAGGTATTTCAGTTTTCACACCAGTTCAACGCTCTTGCATATCTCCATGCCAGCATTCCAAAGATTACATTTGTAGACATGGTCATCCTTTTCTAACCAAGTTGTTCAGCTAGAAATACGCATCTTAACTTCTGACTCCTCCCTCCCTCCCTTGCACAGCTCTCCCATGCAGACGGTAACCTGCCGCTCAAGGCAGCCTTCCCTTTCATAAAGTTTGCTTTTTGCCATCTGCTGTTTCAATAATATTTAGTTGAGAGACTTCCTTGAAAGCAAAACACACAGGTTAAAAAAATGTTGTGGTTTTTTTCCCCCTCCTTTCTGCTGAAGATCTCGAAACTCATGCAAACTTGATAGAAGTTATGAAGGTGCCTGTGCTCTCACCAGCTGAGATCCTGCCAGAGCACCTTCTCTCTGCGCCCAACCCTCTCCCCAAGGACACACTGGGTTCCTCGGGGCGGGATCCTCCCTCCAGTCCACTGTACCCTCAGGTCTGCTGCATCGTTTTTGCTTTGATTGAAGATTTCTGCACACCGATCTGCTGCTTGTTAATAGACTCCTGCAGTATTTCAGCGTTTGGAAGGAATCGCTCCTGGGTTTTCCAGTGGATGCCTGTGCGCTGTGTAGTGGTCAAGCGGACCTAGAGGGCATTGACATTTATCTGTTGTCAAATGAAATGGTGGTCTCCGTCGCTTGCTTACCTGAACTTTTTAGTGTGCCGTCTGTTCTTTGTTGACTACTTTTAAACTACGTTCACTTGCTAGTGCAATCTTGTAGCATTACGGCTCAAGATGGGTAGGAAATTGCTTATGGATCTCCTTGGAAATGGTGGCTAATTACTAAAATGAAAGGTAGCTGAAATCTATAAAAATGAGTGGATAGAATCCATTGGAAACAGCAGGCCCCACTGTGATGGTGCCTCATCGTGCATAATGGTTGCAATTCCTCTAGTGGCTCTGCAGCAATTATACCAGAATAAAGTAGAATTGGTTTTCAGTATCTTTTGATTGTCATAAGCGTGCGGGAAATGCCATGGAGGGGCTGTGCCTTGGAAGCTGGGTGTTAGGGAGACTTCTTCATTAACCCCTTGAAGACCTAGTTAGCTGCAGTAACTGTGCCGATTTCTTCAAAGTCTCTGTGTCATTTGGGGTTTGCTTCCGTTTCCTTTTCTTTTTTTCTAAAATAATTACTTGGGTTCACAACTCAGAAACAGGGCTGATAAACTTAGTTGTGATTATCCTGACTGCCATGTGGGGCCAAACTCAGGACCTTTTCAACATAAATCTTTAAAGGGAGTCCCCCATCCTGCACATGAAGCAAATGGTTCTGTGTGACACTGAACCCAATCTCTTCTGCTGACTCTCTGCAGGATTCAACTTGCGGTATAAACAAGGTTCTCAAGTTTAAATGTGTTCTAGTTGAGATAAAAATCCAGCAGCACCCGGTTTGCTCATGCTGCTTGCTTAGTCATGGCAGCCCTTTCCAAGGGGTCTGGGAGAAACTGGGCTCTGTGAGGAGAGAGGTGCTTTGGCCTCTTGCCTTCTTTCATTTGGGATGGGGAGAGAAGAGATGTAGAGGGAATGTTTAGTGTGGTTAAATCCCGCTGTTATCTGTCTTTATTGCTTAACAAAAGGTATAGGGCAGATTATTAGTCCCTGTCTGAGTTTTAAAAACACCCTTGAAGAACGCATAATTAATGCAAAACATCAGCAGAAAAAGTCATTCTCTCTGGGTTGTGTTGTGAGTGATGCTGCAGTGGAACCAGGTGGAGGAAGTGCTGGATAAAAGCATTTTTAAAATTTGAGTTTGATTACTTCTCTTCACATCCATTTGGGGTTTTCTTGCTGTAAATGTCAGCCTAAGAGCTTCTCTCTCATCCTTCCCCAATGACTGGCCGATATCTGTTGGAGTCCATCCAGCCTCAGGTTCCTAAGCTTCTCCAGGGCACTGCTGTGTGTCCTAATCCTGATCACCCATCAGCGGTTTCCCCTCCCTATTTTGGGCAGCCTTATCCCTCCTTGCACCCGTGACCATCTCCTGTATTTACTCCAGGTGTGGCTGGTTGCCAACATCGTCTTCCACCTTTTTTATTTTCCTGGCTGTGCACTTGGCACTGAAAGGCCCAAACAAATACTGTGAATATTTGTATTTATGCTTTTGTTTGTTTGTTAGCAGGAGCATTCCCAGAAGAAACTAGGATAACTGTAGTTCAGGACTACTTAGAGTGGTGTGAATTAATGTTACTGGTTGGTACATCCAGTCTCGTGGAGCTGCCCACTCCTCCGAGTATTTTCCTCTTTCAGAATAAACCAGGAAAGACAGTTGCTGCAACTGCAACCCCGTAGCAGTGGCAAGGAGCAATACTGATGGGGAAGGGAACTGTGTCTTTCTAGTGAGTGGAGCCTGCGAGCCCTGCCAGCATGGAAAAGGCACGTCTGGCATGGTGTCCTTCATGAGTTATGGTGTTGGGCCTTCAGGAAGAAGCTTTAAGCGAAGAAGTGATTGCCTAACTGTGACAGTGCCAGAGCACTTGGTAGCACTGTGCTGAAACCATCCAAGATTACACTGATACTGCATTATCTTTCTTCACACCCAGCCACAAGACGGCCTCTCCATACTCTCTTCTTCGCCAAGCACACAGACAAAAGAGCATATACATTTCCATCTGGTCGCATTCAGGAACAGTGCCAGCCTTGCTATGTTTTAAGTAACCTGTTCAATAATGGCTTTATTCTGGTGTTGTGGGCAAATATTCTACAGGTTAATTAGCCTGTCTTGTCAGGATATACATATGTATTTATATATAGTCAGAAAGTGCTTAACTCTAGCCAGAATGTGACTATTAGATTTGATTTGCAACATAAATACCCGTGGTAACCCCTCAGCCCTTCCCTAGTCACACACCGCGACGCAGAGAAGAGAGCACTTTATGAATGAGATCAGTCCTGTACTATCTGGGTACCTTAATTCCTCTCGGCTAAACTAATTCCATTATCTTGCTGTAATGTTTACAGCTGCCTGCGAGATAATAGGTAGTGTCTCTTTTCAGCATTCCCTCTTCTGCATCTAATCGCAGAGCCAGAGCAGGAGGACCTAGGAGAAGGGTCAGCAGGAATTGAAAATTAGCACAGAAATTAAACACTAGTCGAGTTTCCCCAGGTACTGCAGGTGCGTGCTCGTCTGGGTGTAAGGCAGAGCCACCTACTCCCTAGCTGCTGCATTTCAATTGTCAGTTAATAGCTTCTATAAGCACAAAGCCTGCTTAATCAACACGATCATTAGCATGTAGCTCTGCTTTGGTGTGCAGGGTAAGACCAAACTCAAAGAAAATACTTGGCTCTGACGGTAACTCCGCTTTGCGTTCTCAAAGGCCATGGGGATCCAGACCTGTCCTGCGTGTGAGGTGGTGGGAGAACCACGCGTGCCCGTGGGTCCCAGCCGGGGTGCTGACACTACACAGCACGGGGGCCAACCTCCATACTGACACTCTCACCTGAGGGAAAGCCCGCTGGCTTAGAAAGATACCCATGTGTCATCCTCCCCCAGCCCCGCCAAGTTCCAATACATTAACAAAAATAATTAAAAGCACGGTTGCTTTTAGTTTTGCCCTAAGCATTCCAGGTGAAATCTGTTTCCTCACTGAATTGATTCTCTTTGAGTGACTGGTGGTTTGTGACTTTAGGGTGTCATTAGTCTGGCAATCTTTATTTGACAAAAACATCTTCATGGACAAAAAGAAAATGAAATGGCTTACAGTAGCCTGCCAAAAAAAATTAAAAAAAATAACACTATCATTGTGAGATGCTCTGTGGAAATTTGGGAGTCTTGCTTCAAGTGAGGGACAAGGCATAGCTGGTTGACACGGGGCCTTCACTCAAAAGCTGTTCAAGTATTCCACAATGTCTAAAAATTACGTCTTCACCACACGGCCCCCCTGCGAGACTGGCCTGTATAATTGGCCTTGTTTTACAGCAGGGGGAAGTGAGTCACAGTGGAGGTGAGCGACTTGCCGAAGGTCACACAAGGAGGCCGTAGCACAGCAGGGATGCTGAACCAGGATCTGACGGCAAGTGCAGCGTACAGTCAACCCTCTTGGCTCTCTGCTGCTCACTTGAGTTGTTGGAGCTGATCAAAGAATGGATGGGGAAAAAAGTCAGATTTGGGTCTCTTTTTTTCATCCAAAAGAAAGCCAATTATTTTTCTCAAGGACTCCTTGCAGCCGCTTTGACACTCTCTCCCCAAAGGATTTTCTGGATGTTTTTTCTTGTTTGTTCAGCCGAGTTCTGCATGGACGGGAGCGGGGAGGCTGGGTAGCTCCAGAGCAGTCTGGGACAAGACTGAATATCTTATTCCCCGGAGAAAGTAATCTGAGCTGTCCCCAAGCAAGGTGGCGATGACCTTCCTCTCTGCATTGGCCCAGTTGGACCGGCCACAGAGTTTCTTTACCATTCCCTGCCTCATCCATTCCCACTTACTTATGCCTGTTGGGGAGAAGGGGATGAAAAAGTCTCCTAAAAGGCTGCCTTTTGTGCATGCTGCTGCCCGTGGTTTGGGGCAGCCTGAGGTCACACCACACTCTCTCTTGTTCACGTCCATGCCTGTACAAATGCAGTTCAAAGCACCCCTGCTTTGTAAACATCTAAGGAGTAGTATTCCTGGTGCATAGATATGAAGGTGAGCCAAAGGGAAGTTACTTGAATAAGGACATGGCGTAGACCAATACCCCTGGCATGGGTATTGATCCTAGTATAAATAAATAGAGGGAAAGTAGAAAAAGACACATAAAAAAGACACATTAAATTTCCGAGTTGCATGGCATGTTTAGATCCAATAGTACCGGGTTCTGAGCTGCGTGCCACCTACTAATGCTTTTGGAGCTGGCCTTGCAGCTGATGGACCACTACAAGGATTCAAGAGAGCCTATTTCCTCATTTTCGCAGTGCGAAGAGTGCTCTGGCAGATCACAGAGCAGGAATATATAGAGTTAGAATCCCTTTCAGGGAGCAAATTCCTTTTGTGAAATTGGTGCTCAATTTAGCTGTCACTGCTGAAAGGGAAAAAGATGCAGAAGCAACTTTTAAGTCCACCAGCCACATCCCTTTAAGCAATTCATGCTGTGCCAACCAGTTTTATAAAACTCTGTATTTCATCTAAACTCCATTTAAGTCTAAATAATATGAATGCCCTGCTATGGTGTTTCCCTTCTCACTGCTGATAATTACCAAGTTATTTCAGCTATAAACAAAGCAGTATTATTCTCTCTCTCTGTCTTATCATACCTGGTCCCAGAGCAGTTTACTTTTAAACATACCAATAAACTGCACCGAAGTCCACAAGACTGTTTGAATACTGAAGGGCCTTCCTGGATCAAGATGTCAGGATCTTGTTATGACGTGTTTACAACTTTTCAATTATCTCCATGGTGACCAAACTGTGACCTCCAAAAATGTGTATACTTGGTCTCCCTAAATAATAGATGAGGAAAAGTGGGTATAGAAAAAAACCTGTGTAAGGAATTATCATCTCTTCCCATTGGAGCCCCTTCAGCAATATAGCCCTGGCTCATTTGTACAGCAGGGAGGTGGATTCTTCGCTGTCCTCCTGCTCCCGTCAGCAGCTGGGGGCAGTTGCAGCGGGCATCCAGAGGACGGGACTGAGATTGTCACTTGCTGGCTGGGTCTGCTGGAACATAGCAGGAGCATCTTTCCTTTGTGCAAGTGTCACTGTGCGTTACATCTCTCAAGCCAATCCTTAGCTCAGATTCTTCATTCTGGTGCCTGTGTCTTCAGGTCATCTACACTTAAGAGAAAGCAGTGCATAAGCATCTGAGGAAAAAAGCTGGCCCAGTGTATCTTATTTGTTGATATTTACAGCCATCAGCACAATTCTGCAGACAATCTAATCTCAAGCAGCTTTGAAATTCAGTGCTTTTCAGAGCAGTGTTTCCCATCAGAAACAGAAGTGTGCACTCTGATTTGTAGAAAGGATTTTTATTCCTCTTGGGGGGAGGGTGGGGGACGACAGACAGGATGACAAACCAACCAACACAAAAACAGGCTCCCGCTTTCTCAGCACAGAATTTATATTGTTATTAAATGAAATGTATTATCATATGGTAACATGTTAGGGTGTCTTTTGCAGGATTTCTGAAGTGGCTCCTCATTAATCTACTGTAATTCATCTGTCAGATATCTCAAAGCTACTTGATATCACAGTTACTCTAAGGTATGACAGAGTTTTCCTTAGCAACAGGTTGAAATTTCAACCTGGCTGGTAAATGCGAGGTCAGAAGCTGGTTGCTGCAAATCTAGGAGGTTAAAATACACTGCACATCCTTGTTTCCTGTTGCAATACAATCTGAGTCCTGGATGAGCAAAAATAAATACTGGGGTCGCTCAGGAACAAACAGGTTTTGTCCTTTTGGAATGGCTCATTTACTATGAAGTGTATTTTCTGTTTATTACAGAGGTATTTATGTTTGGTCAGACTGGCATTAAAACCAGCCTTCATGCGATGCAGACACCTTGGGTGCAGATTTAGTTTCGAGCCCTGATCCGAGCAGGTATCTGTTACGTCTCCGAGGCTGTGGGTGGGTCACTGCCAGTCGGAGCTGCTGGAGCAGCGGTGCTGCCTGGGGGGGGGACAGGGATGGGGACGGGGGTTTAGCAACAGGCATCTTGACATGGTCAGGCATCCCAGCCCCAGGAGGCAGCCGGAAAACTTGCTTCTTGTACACACTACTGATGTGCAGGACTCATGGTTATCGCAGCTTTATTTACGGGATGTGCTGTATAAGGGGTAATGAGGACATGTTTTCAGGCACCACCCACCTCTCTACGTTCTCCTTCCCTTATATATTTCTCTTCTTCCATTGGACTGTTTCACGCTCATCTGTTGTTTTATAAGATAACCATCCTTTGCCCAGCTCTGTGCTTGTTAGAATCATAGAATCGTTTAGGTTGGAAAAGACCTTTAAGATCATCGACTCCAACCGCTAACATAACAGTGCCAAGTCCACCACTAAACCGTGTCCCTAAGCGCGCTGTTGCCTCTGGGAAGACCAGACGTGCCAGGAAGCCAAAAGTTCAGTAGAGATCAGTGTCTTGGAAGTAGGTCTTTGTCCTCACAGGGTGCGTCACGGGGCTGGATGAGCTCGTTCTGCACTTGCTGTTTTGCCATTGACTCCGACTGTCTGAACAGAGCAAAGAGACCAAGCGGGATTCAGCTGCAAGCTGGGATAGGATGAATTATTGTAAATAACTGAGCTGAGCCATTAGAAATAAGTTGCTAATGTAAGCAAGATTAACTTGATGTGCTGCCTGAAATGAGATATTAGAGATGATAGGGGAGAGAGAGAAAACTTTTCATTTAGATGGAAACAGGACTGATTAATTAAGCAGTAACGAACAAGGAACCTTGCCTTGAATTGATATGAGGCTTGCAGAGCTAATTTAACACAAAGTACAGCTCCCAATTTGTTATTAAATTAAAATGGCTTTTAAAATTGTTTACATTTTTTTTTTTTCCTTATCTGCTTCTGTGTGGCAAAATGATTATTCTGGCTAGTTAGAGAAACCAACCAGAGCACCAGAAAGTGTAAGTTGAAGGGGGGAAAGATTGTCCTGTTGTGTAATTAAGAAATATACACTAATATCCATGACATCATGAATAAGCACTTCAAAGTAGTAAGTGTGCTCTGTTTTGCATATTAAACTAAACAATTAGCATCCTAACAAGCTGCTCTGGACATACAGTGAAAAGGCATTGCACTTAAGGAAATGACTGCTTCTTATTTTTTTAGTCTAGAGTTCTTCTCACCTGACTGACAAATACTATTAAGGAATAATAAGGAAGAAACATTTCTCCTTTTTCTTCCTTTTCCTTTTTTTTGTGATTTTTGAAAACAGTTTTGATTTGGTAGACTTTGTGGTTGCCCCGTACAAGGGAACTTTTGCTACCCCCATCAAAATATATGATGGAAATATGAGACATCATAGTGTATGATAGACAAATCCTATGGAACAACAGGGAAAATAACCTTGTAGCGACATTGCTTTTTTAGCCTCAAACAAGTTTTACTCTTGACAGGAATGATTCTATGTAATTTATTGTAGGATAGCTCAACAGTAGCAATTTGTCATGCATTGTGATGTAATTTGATGGGTTCATTTCTTAAATGAATTATGGATTATGGATTACCTCTGTATATCAACAACAGAGTTGTATCTTTTATGTAAATATTCCCTCAACTTTTCCTTCCTCTTCCAATCCATTTTCCGTCATACAGAGATGACTTTTCTTCCATCTAATCTTTCTACTAATAAGGTGTTTAATAATTTAGCAGCCTAAAAAATGAGCATATTTCAAAGGAGTTGGTATCAATGGTAGTGTAAGAGCCTCAGGCTACAAAAATGTGGATGAGGCTACCAAAGTTTTAGAGTCAGGATCCCAACTGTCTTTCTGCTTCAGGCAGCTATTTTATTAAAGTTGGTATTAAACAACACCGCCTAAGGTCTGATTAACAATTTATGACTTCCTAAGAAGGATTAGCAGAAGCCTATCATTTTTATATTTAAATCTTAATTTGCATCTAAGAGAAACCATACCCAGGTTTATATTTTCATTATTTATTATTTTTGTTATTACTGCTGCTGCCTCTAAAACACCGCTTATGTGAACGTTGCAGTTTGTTGTACTGATCTTTTAGTACCTCATCCCCTCACACGTGTCAGAGGGAAAACTGGCCTCTTGTGTCATGCAGTGGGCTTGATCCTGCAAAATGGCAGCTTTTGTCTCTTGCTGGGCTGGGCTCAGTTGCTTTTCACTGTCCCTGAAGTCCATCGGGATGGAGGGTGATCGGCACTTGGCGGAGTCAGGCTGAGATCTGCAAGCCCAGGAGCTGAACGTTTTCCAGCTGACATTACTATAGAGAATGAACTCCAGCTGTACATGACCAAGGCTTGCTTGACGTACCTTCCCAGAGAGGAATTTTCCTTTCTGACATTTACTTTGTGCGACTAGTTGCATCTCTGTCTCAGCGATGTTTTTCTTTAAGCCTCCCAGCCCTCCTTATTAGGTTACTGCTGGGCAGCCTCTGCTAGGAGAGGAGGCAGAGGGTGATCCTGCTGCTATATTCTGGGAAGCAGCGGAGCAGGAGCTGTTGTTTTTTGCTAATACAGAGGCAGCCCAGGAAGGAACATGCTGCCAGGTGGGAAGGGGGTGAGGAGTAGATACCAGTAAATCTGCCAGCCAAACTTTGCTCGCTCTCCTGAGTATAAAATCAGGTCAAAGATGTGCAGCTTAGTGGAACATAGTGGAATTTATTCCACTTCTGGCAAATCTATTTTTGTGTGTGGTTTTTTTTTTAAACTTGTTAATGTTAAAGTAGAAAATAATAACAATGGTCTGTTCTGTTATCTATTTTCAAATTGACCTAATGCTCCCCCTTGACTTTGTCTTCTTCAAGTTTAGCTGCTTTAGAAAATTGTATGGCATATTTTCTTTTTTTTCCCCTGTGTATTTCCATTTCTGATACTCTTCAGTGGATTTAACACTCGTTTCACCAAGGGTTGGATGTGATGGTTGTAGCCCGTAGAGCTAGGGGAAAAGATTGTCAGCTAGGGGCTATGAGCTCCGCTGGCTCACAGCAAGGGAGACATTATTTTTGTCTTCTTGAGCTTCTCTAGTCAGTAAGACACTAAAAAGCTCAAAAGAAATGCTGGTATTTGAGCATCTTCATTGCTTTATTTGAACTCTCAACATCTCCATGGCTTTTCTTTTAATCAATAGCTTAGTTTTTGTCTTGGACTCGAGGGCTTTAAGTTCTAAAACACTAGAGCCATAATCTGAAAACTGCTGGTTTTTCAAAGCAAAAATGAGCATTAACACATTCAGAGGAAGATTTCTCATTTCCCTGGCTTTTCAGGATGTGATAAACTGAATTTTAGTTTCAGGGCTGCATTCACATTTCAAGGATCTGGTGTTAGAGGGACTCTGAGAACCGCAATCAGAGTATTTTCTTGTGGCACTTGCATTTGGCATGTGCTTGTGGGCCATTACTGTCAGTGGGATTTAAGCAAATGCTTAAAAGATTGTGCTGAATCAGGGACTGAGCAGTACCTGCAAGGAATAAGGCCCTTAGATTCAGGATTAGCAATACTCAAGGTTTCTATCTTATTCTTCAGTTCTGACTGAAATTTTATCTAGTCACATTCTCAGTCAAAAGAGGACAAATGAAACTTATTCCATTGACTTCCAGGGAGCTGTAATGATAAACATGAGCTGAAAAACTGGACCAAGCAAGCAGAAGAAAGTGCATGAATAAATTATAAACAGTGGACATGCCCAGGAACTGAGAGCAGTCATCTCCCCCCCACTCTCTCCTCACTCTCCTGTTAAAAAATCCTTAGCCATGTAGCCAGAGAGCAGGAGTGATGTCATGGGACTTCAGTGGCCAGTGACACAGCAAACAACAGCATGAGCAAATAGTTCATACTTAATCTGTGTTATGAATTATTTATCCAAACTATTCTACAGCAACTTATTATTATTTATTTGTATGACATTGGTGCCCACAGGTCCTAATTGCATGAAAAGGTGCTTTAACCTAATAGAGTCCCAGCTGGCAAATAAGTTCAGAGAAATCAGTCTTGGCTGCAGGATTATTTGACCAAAATGTGGCTAACTTCACAGGAAATTATATTAGAACAGAGTGGTTAAGTGAGTTCTACCCTGTAATAGATGCATGTTAAGCATGTCAGCTATGCTTTTGTCCAATTAAACCACACTTATTAAAAAAAAAAATAGCTGAATGCCTACTATATTATGATTCATTCTGTAACCACTGGTATGATTTTAAAGTCTTCTGTGTACAGAATTTTCAGGGGAGGTCAATGTGATTTTCATTCTCAACGATGGCTTCTTGGTTCCCTTAAATGAATCAGAAATTATATAAAAAAAAAGGAGGTCTGATCATAACACATAAGAATATCTTATGTGGAGGAGCAACAAGGTATCAGGCCTAACACAAGAATATCACAATTCTTTGATGAAAATAAGAGACAGAACTAGGAAATAAAAAGTGAGGTACAAAACAGTCGCTGGGAGCTCCTGGAGGTCAGTGGAGATCATAATATGTGCCTTCAGTGGTCTTCAGGATAAATTCTGCCCTCAGTGTCACACATCTTTCCACTGTATTTGTGGGTAGGACTGTTGCCAGGAAAATGGCTGCCTCTGCTTTGTTTTTCATGTTATTCCTATTCTGTCACTGCACAGTCTGATCTAAGCACTAACTAGTGCCTAGTTATCTATAAGCCATTCAGCCTCGGTCAGTAGGTATTTTATGGTTATCCCGGGTTGCTTTCTGCGGCAAGGATGACAGAGTTTTGTGGGAAATGTTGGCTTTGTTCCACGTAAGTCTGCAACAGCATGCCACAGTTTGCAGATACGGACATGGTGTATGCATCAAAAGAACTGCTAGATGGAAAAAAAATCTGTCAACACCTGGTTTGTACGCATCTCTCAACCTTTACTTTTGGATGCTCATTACTAATTGAGTTCCATCACACATCAATGCACTGAGATTTTCTCATGTGGACATCAGTTCCAGGAGAACATGTGGATATCAGCTTGCAGCAGAGTGTCAGCTGGCCTGAATCCAAACCGTAAAGCCAAATACCTTCACATGATGAAGGTGTTTGGAGACTGAACTGAGGTCCACGTTGTGCAAGTGGCATCATCTTGACATGACTGAATGAGGGAAATGCATGAAACTGTGATCTCTTAACATCTGCTCCTGACTTATTTTCTGAATCTCTTCAAAACAAGCAGACACCTAGCCCTGCATCCACACACCCCAGCTTTAAATGGGTTACTGGTACCCAGCTCGGCACTTCGTGGCTCAAGTCTTTCTGCTGCTTCAACCCAGCTCTGAAATGTGTCCCTCCAGGTTAGCTTGCATAAACATAAAGCCCCAAATTAGCATTGCAAGCAGCCATTGCCCTCAAAAACCAGTAGTTTTTCTGTGCTCTGTGCATATTTGCCATCTGCTAATGCATTAAAAAAAGAAAAGAAAAAAGAAAAATCTGGGCCAAGTCCTTAACTGGAGTAAATCCATGTGTAACTCTACTAACTTTAAGGAACTGTCATCGCCTTTACCAGCTGATGAACAGGCCTCTACAACTGCAAAGCAGAGGATGCTTTGGAGCATTTGGGCTATGCATTGTTTCTGCCTGACCGAAAGGATACCAAAAGGAGGGAGTATGTTTTCACAGAGGGAGGGAGGACGTTTTCAGGGAGGCAGCCTTCTGCTGGTTGTCCGCTCTGCAGAACGGGGTGTATACCGACACTGCAAGCCGCCTGCACTTCTGGCTGCTTGGCTCTAGGCACAATTCATATACCCTGTAATATAAAGACTCAGCTTTGCTTTCTCAGCTCTAACTCTTCCCATGCAAAGTCAGAAGCGTGGACACTGTGCCAAAAATAGGAAGCTGAACCCTAGCTCCTGCAAAAATGATCTCTTTAAAGCTATAAGCAAAGAGGGAAAAGAACGTGGGACCATCTCACACCAGAAGAGATATTTTTGTTGCCTGTGGGATTTTTCCTCTATCAGAAAAGAAAAACAACAAACAAAAACCCCCAAACCTAAAAGATTAAAATAACAAGCCCTGTTCTTTTGGACACAGGAGTGAGCATTTTAACCTGACTCCTGCTCAGGATGAGTAGCATGTGACAGCCTGGCTTGTGCTACACCATTACTATTCAGGCCACTGGCGCTGGAAAAAAGTACAGAACTGTCAAGGAATATATAGAATGGTGAGAATTTATAAAGAATATCATTATATTTTACTTCTAAAATTCTCTCTATTTTCAAAAAGAAAAAGAGAAACTGTTAGCATTTACCTTTTCCCCATAATATGGTGGATTGGTAAATGCCTCTGGGGGAGGGATATCTGGGAACAGAACAGGACACTCTCCAAAAGCTTTTAACTAATGCTGCTTGGACAAGGTAGTTCACTAAGCATGTTTAAAAGGCCACACAAGAGAAATTTTGCATCTTTACTTCACAGCTCACCCTCACTCGCCTGTCTTTTTCAATTAACTATTATGCTGCCATCGAGAGCACCTGGCTTACTGGCTGGTATCCCACATCTTTCAGTATGTTGATACCAACATAGCTGGTATTCCTCAGGGGACTGGCAAGCAAATGGGTTTTTGAAAGCCCTCTACCTTCAAGGCCCCTACTCAAACCCCAGCTAGAACAGATGCCAGCAGTCAAAAGCACCATTAGTACCACCTAATGGCTCTTCAGAGGACTGTGTAAGCAAAACAAGTATGTCCATTCCCTTTCATACAGAAAAAAATAAATAGTAGGGGGTTGTATTAATAGCATCATCTATTGAGAACCTCAGTGGCACTGGCTCGTGAGCCAGTAGCAGAAGCAGCGTGGAGGACAGCGCTGCAAAATGAGCTTTAGGCTTCTTGTCGAGGTGGGCTGAAGAAACTCTCATTGCTGCTGTTTATCCATGATCTGTTCTGTGGACAAATAAAAGCCTTCAGCCTCTGCAGCTGCCAGTGTCTACATTGCAGAAGCTTTGCATCAGTAGAGAGATTTAAAAGAAAAAAAGCTCATTCCAAGGTAGCTGACTTGCCATGGAGGCAGGCATGGGAAGGATTCCTGAACTTTAGGGCCCCTCAGTTACTCAAAGAGCCCGTAGCCTGTGTTTTCTCATATCTGCAGAGAACTAGAGACAGGGGAGTCTCTTATCTCAGGGTGGAATTCACTTTTCTCACACCCTAGTCATGCAGTGAAAGACCTGCAGTGAATATACCTAATGCATTTAGGCCACATTTTTGAATCTTAAAACTTTGACTTGCAATGTGTCCTGCGATGGAGAGGGAGCAGGGAAAGGGGAGACAAAAGACACTCACAATTTTGCAGCCACCCATTAGAGACCAGTTTTTAAAAAGGAATTGGATAACTCAAGGTTTAAGTGTCAGTGCCCTTCCTTTCATGAGTAATCCTTACTCATGCTGAGTTCAAATTTTTTAATAAAGTATGTTTTATCACTATCTTTTAAGGTCTTTATACCCCAGAGCAGATCATTTGCAAATTTACAGTGAAAAAATTTTTTCGTGAAGCCAGTAGTGACTCACTTGACCAGGAGTTTGCAGACCTGGACACTGGGGTTTGAAGATTCTCTGAGTATTTGTGCTTTGTAGACATGCAACTTAACAGAAGCACAGGCATGCAAAAAGAGACTATACAGCATGTATTTGTAAACAGAACAGATTTTGCCCTCACACAAATAGATGTATATGCATCTAACATGCGTATAGCTGTTCGTGCCATGCAGACACCTTTTTCTTCCACTTAAATCTAAATCAGACATAAAGCTCAGCCTTAAGCTTCAGTTCATCAGACAGGTAAATCAGTATTCTTCCAAGGGAAAAGCAAAGCAAAACCAACTGAAATTTATAACAACTGAGGACATGATCCTATTTTCTGTCATTTGGGAGGTTGAGATTTTACTCGTAGATTTTAGTGCAATTATTCTCAGCTTATGTGACTAGTAGCAATGAATCAGGCCCTTATATTTTAGTATTTTGGTGGTGTTTATTTCATCTCAAAATCCACCGCATATGTCATTCCTTGTTGTCCACTCTTAGCATTTGTTTTCCTTAAAGCTCCGACCTGTTAAGGTAAAGATGTTATTATACAGGGATTTTAGTTATCACTAAAAAAGTAAAATTCCTAGCTCTCGCATATAAAGAAAGCCTTGAAAACATGAAGTCTACCAAGGGGAAAAAATAGAATAATCTTAAGTTATTTTTAAGTCAGTCCAACTTACTTATGATTTATTTGGAGAGTCAGGTTGGCAATACGGTTAATTTAATTGCAATAATTTATTACTTCCTCACTAACTAGTAGGTTATTACATTACCAGCAAATTTACCTCTCAGCTTTCTAGAGCAAGGCAGATTTCAGGACTCCACCTCTCTGTTCCTGTGGTCTCACTGGCTCACCTGCGTACAATCTGGCCAAAGACACGCAGATGCCTTGGTCACAAGCCGCTAAATAAGACAGAAATACATCAAGTAAAGGTGAATGATAATGACTGTAACACTTAACACTTACATGTTCCTCCGTGTCCAAGTGCTTCACAAGCAGGAACTAATTACGATATGTTCAGTAATAATGGTATGTTCAGAGAGATGCTAAATTATGTCCTTACTGTAATAAACTGCTGTGCTGGGATAGGAAACCACTAGATTAGAAGCTAGAAGGAGGCAGCTTTAGGATAATCTCTCTGTAACCTCATGCCCCGAGGTCCCTCACTGGAGATGGCACGCATCTAGACTTCTGCACAAACACCCACTCTTTTTTTGGAAGAGGTTTATGCCTTGCCTCCATTGCTTTGCTTCAGCTGTATTGGTGCAAAGGAGCCGCAGGGCTACAGGGACGTCTGCCTGTGTCTGTTTGTGATAGGACACAGAAGAAGGGTTGGAAAAACACTTTTTAACAGCCACAGGTTTAAAGAAAGCTGACTAACCCTGAAAGTATTTTCAGTTACATACTGCAGAGCAAGAGAAGAAAAAAAAAAATCCCCTCTTTGCTGCTCTGCTCGTACTGTTGTAGCAGAGTCATCTTGTGTTTTCTCCTTGAAGTATGCATTGTCACAAAAAATTAATTCCTTGAGCAAAAAGAAATAAGATTGCAGGGAAAAAACCAAATTTGTAATATTAACCTGATTGTAGGTACAGGTAATAGATAATCTCCTGCTTTATCTTATAGGAGAAAAGATAGCTCATTTTAAAAACTTACTCAAAAAAACCTTCCCTTTTTTTATGAGGTGTCTAGCAACAAAGGAAAGGAAAAAGCATCATCCATGGATTTTTGCATTTACTTATTTGTAGAAAAACTTTCAAAGGATGATTCACATTCCAATGTAGTCCTGTTTTTTAACTTCAGCCAATAATCCTTTTCAGGAATTAAGTCCACTGCATGGAAAAGGTAGTGGCAGATGCTCACTAAAAGGCAACTAAATTGTGTGGGTGGTGCTTCCTCTCTGCTGAACTGACCTCTCTCCAGGCTCCGTGGGGCTGCCCCAGAGCTGCTCCTCAGGGATGCTAGGACGTGGTGATGCAGTCGCCGCTGCCCACCAGGGAATGATGAGGTCACTCTGGATGAGAAGGAATTATCAACTGACAAAGTTTTAGGCATTAAATGAACTTTGGAAATGAGCAGGATGTTCTGTTGACTTGGCCAAGCTCCCAAACCACTCAAGTTCATGGCATTTCTGAGCTTGCCCAGCACACATCATTGAAAGCAATTTTGCTTTTCCTTGTAAGGGATGGTGTATAGGTGAGATTCCCTCTCCACGGGTGCTTTGGGCATGGAAGTTCTTAAAAAAGTATACAGCCACTAAACGGCAGTGGTGGATACCCTAGTTACTGGCAATGTTCAGGGTTATGGAAGAACACCCCCCCATCCAACCTTAGTTTCTTGGCATTAAAAATTTATATTGAAATACCAGCCCTGTAAAATCCATTGATTACTTGTTCTAATGCAAGAGAGAAGGCATTTCTGAACGTCTTCAGTGTTTATAATATAGATTTAATGAAGGATGTTGCCAGTTTCATGGATGGTAACAACTCAGGTTGTACTCTTTTTGCCCATCGTTGCTGAAGTGACACGCGATGGCAGTTTCCCTACGCTAAGCTGCTGAACATCTTTCTCTCCTCTCAGCTTTCTAAAACTTAAGTGTAATTCAACTCTTGTGAACATTAGCTTGCAGGTTACAAGACAGCCAAAATTCCAACTGGTGCTCATTTAAAGAGGTCATTATTCTTTTTAAATAAATAAAAAAGAAAAAAGTTGGTCTTTATTGGCAAGAAGTATGATTACTTTTCTCTTCCACCTACTCTGTGTTCAGTAAATCCTCTAACTTCCGTGAATTCTAAAAGCAATTTTTGAAGGTATTACAGCACAATTTTACAACAGATAACAGACATGCTGAAAACTTATCTTTTTTTTTCTTCTTGTGAAACCTTCCTAAAACAATATCTCTTTGACCTAAACTTTTGTGTTTAGCAAAGCACTAAAAACATGGAAGATATTAGATTATTGGCATAGTTAGCATAGCTGATGATCTATTTAACTAGAAGAAACAGATAATTTTCTAAAATGCTGTTTTAAGAAAACAATAGCAAACAGAAGGTGTTTACACTCAGAAGACTAGGGTAATGCATTTATCATTAAAAATAAAACAAAACCAGACAGGGTTGAAAACAAACAAACAAACAAAAAATCCCCAGCTACCCAAATAGACTGTGCAAAACGGGAATGATTAAAAAAAAAATCTCTGATCAAAAAAACATCTGCATGCTAATCCTGGTGTTTTCAAGTGGAACAACAGAGTAAGAGGAAAAAACCCACATATTTAAGAAGAAATGTGAGAAGCAAACAAAAAAATAATGATGAATGGAAAAATATGACCAAGTCAGAAAAATTCAGAGAAAGAAACTGATTGAATCTGTGTCTTCTTTCACAATAGAGCTTCTGCTGGTGTGACTGCATATTCAGCAGTGTGAAAATTATAATTAAAGAATGTCAGCTCAAGCAAAATGTTTTAAAACCTTCCTATTAATAAACAGATAAACTGCTTAAAAATACTGATTAAATTAGGAAAAAGGGATGTGTTTGGGTTTTGTGTTTCAATTTCTTTCATCCGCTATGACACATTTAAATAGCAGATGTCCCTCCCAGGCGGTGTTTGATAGCAGCACTGTTGATTTTGATACCGAGGTGGTGAGAACATCTTTACGGAGGGGGTTCAGCGCTGCGTTGCGGGTCGCAGAGCTCACTGGTAGGCGTGCAAGGGTCGAGTCAGAGATCCCACAACAGCAGCCGAGCCGTACCAGCCCCGTGCCGCGTCCGGGCTGGTTAACTCTGCCCGTCAGCAGGAGGGATGGATGAGGCAAGGTGCGGCGTGGTGCTGATACGGTGGGGCTGCTGGCAGCGCCTGCCTGGGCTGGGGGCTCTCCGCGCCGCGCTCCGCTCCACAGCCGTGTAGGCATCCCCTTAGGAGCGCTGCAGACAAAGAGCATGACTCCGTACAAGGCAGGCAGCGAGCGCTGTGCAGCGCTTTATCCCAGGTCTGGACCAGAACGGGAGCGCGTGGGAGAAGGCTCCCCAGCGCTGTGGAACGGGGATGCCAGGTCAATGCAAATCTCTTTCGTCTCTGGGGTTTGGAAAATTGTTCACAACGAATTGCAATTAGAGTCGCCGCTTCTTTTTGTAATAGCAAGATAAAGCTATCAGGGTGATGGACAAAGGACACTCATGAGTGCCAAAAAAATTTAATTTAAGCTAAAGTGAAAATTAGCTCTGGTGGTCGCAGGTTAGACCAGATGAGCCCAATCTTGCAAATACTTACGCACAGATACATTTTTAGAGGCAGACATAGTCTCAAGCACTTAACGTGTGTAGCTGCTTGCTTATCATTCAGAGGTTTAAGGAAGATCTAATCATTACATGTAATGATCTTAAGGGAGATCATCATTACAATGTAGCTTAAACCCACACCTTTTTAGGTCTTTTTAAGATACTGTTCCAATGCAAATAACTCAAAGTCGGCTGAACTGTGTAAAATGGCAGTTGAAAAATAACGCACTGATGTATAGATTCATCCTGGGCTCACAGGAAAACATTTGTCATCTGAAAAGCCACTCTGAGCTTACTTTTTTAGCACCCAGAAGTATCAGAGCATCTTAATACTTTTGTGAGGCTGTACCTGTGAGGCTGCAGTGCGCTTTTTCTCCTCATTGTGGCCAAGCTCTGTGTTGTGAGCAAGACAGTCTACCTGAGGTGTCATTACAAAGCGTGAGAAAATTGTCATCGTAAATCATCAATGTGAAAATAAACGCAACCTCTGGGATTGCAGGATTTCTTTGAAAATTTTTGCCTTGCTACGAAGTATCCTGTGATCTAACACTAGGTTTCTGTCTTTTTCAGTTGCTGAAGTGCTGTTCTGCATTTCTCTGTTTCCAGAGAGTCACCATGGCAGTTAGACTGTTAACCCAACCTTGAAGAGCAAACAACAGCACAAGCAACAGCCTGGTTATGAAACTGTAAACATTAGCTCATCCATTTCAGAGACATTTTAACTCTCTTCCCCATTCAGACAATGAGATACAAACTGCCAACTCCAATGTCAACTGTTTAGATGCCAAAAGCATTAAACATTATAAAAAAAGAATTTTAAAAATTCCAGAGTAATAAAACACACATAATCACAGCCTGGTGACATCCTGATTAGGCGATTTGTGAGTCATTCAAAGACAAAACTAAATACATTTCTCTCACTGTATACGTTTAACTTTGTTCTGTATAGGAAACTCACAAAAAATGACTGAAGTTTGGAATTTGGCAGATGAGTAGAGAGGAATGCATTCCACTATACGTTTGTGTAGCAGAATTATGCGATGCAATATGATGCACATCTAGACAAACAAAAGACTCCACGTTTAGTGGATAGGATTTGAAGAGAGCAGTATTTAATAGTGTCAGTTCTGAGCATGATTTTGCCTTCTCATTCTTTCATCCAGTTGTTGCCTTTTCACGCTATAGTACTTTTATATTTTGGTATCAGAAAATTATTGACCTCACATTCACGGTCAGTCTCTCTTCATTCCACAGTCTGGTCATAACTATTTGGCCACTATTTCTTGCTGCACGCTATTTTGGTTTAGGCTACTTAATAGGAAATAGTTAATTGGCCCTGGTGTCTTATGGAAGAGAAAATAACGATCTTAAACTGTATTAAGCTCCCATCGGTATTTCACTTCATGCTAATTTCTGTGCTTCTAGCTGAGCTGTTTAAAGTGCTCCGAAAACCACTTTTTTCCTTTTTTTTTTTTTTTTTGTCACAGTGAAATACTTCAGTAGGACACAGTGAAACGATAATCCGTTTGTGTGTTAAAAGGGGTATCGGTGAAGGAGCTACTTCTTTTTTTAAAAAAAAGACTGGCGGTCCTTTCCCTCCTGCCCTTACACTATTTGCCGAGCTACATACCCCAGCAAAGCACCGGTTTAGTTTGTTTTGTTTTGTTTTTTTTTTTAAAGTATCAGCGGACCGACTCGGAGGACAAGTTCGGTCCCGGGCCGGCTCCCGTCTCCAAAGCCTCGAGCTCCCCCACGTGGCGGCCGGGAACGGGAGTGGGAACGGGAGCGGGAGTGGGAATGGGAACGGGCTTCCTTCTACCTCCCGCCTGGGAGCTGTGCACAAGTCGACCAGAAATTCTGCCCTGCCATCAAATGCAAACGTGCCTTGTTCAAACTTGACACTGCAGCACCACTTTTAATTAAAAACAAACAAAAACCCCCCAAATCCTTTTTTCACTGTTTTTACTGAGTCTAGTTTTGCAAGACTTTCTCCTAGAGCGATGAAGAAGGGGGAACAAATTCCCCCAGAGAGCAGCGTTAGTCAGACTTTGGTGGCCTGACTCTTCCCCTCGGGTTGTGGCTGGTTTCCAGCCCGGAGTCACGCCGGGGAGGCCGCGGGCGCCGCAGACCTTTGGTGTGACCCCGCGGGACTTCGGATGCTGTGGCGGTTGTAAGGCCAGGTCATGTCACTTGACCGAGGAAGAGGAGCCTCCGTGAAGGAGGGCTGTGTTGTCCTGCCAGACAGACGGGGTGAACAGAGCAAAGGCTGTAAGTGGGGTGGGGGGGAGGCTAAAAATACCATATCTTTCCACTGTACATTCACAGGGGAGGCATTCAGCCATGGGACAGAATGGCACTGTGGAAATGGTTTAAAAGGTTTTTGCCACCAGCTGTATGTTGCCGTGCCACCACCAGCGGTTAGTACTGATAGAGTGCAATACTAAGTTCAGTGCAAAATCGCCTGGACTTACTCACACCAGTCTCCACGGATGTATAAATTAAGTGTGCAGGCTTTGTACCAGACCTCTCTGTGTTTAGGTGTGAGGGCAAAGACTTCCAGCTGAGGTGCTGTGACTCACCTTTTGCCCTGAGCCCTGCAGAGGCAGGTACCTCCATCATCTGACTCCAGCCCTTGCCTCGGCGAGCGCCAGAGCCTATGTATTGGGTCAGCCTGCACCCTCTGTGAGGAGCCAGAGGCTGGTTTTGGCCCCTCTCCACCACTTATATTAGCAACATGCAGGCCGTGGAGGATGAATATTTTTTTCTGGCAAGCACAAAAATTCACCAAGATAGCAAGCACAAGAAGTCACAAGGGTTGATAGCATCAACTCTCTCCTCAAGTTTCTCAGTATCCTTCTCTCAATATATATAACAAGGCAGTGTGCTTTTATCTGGACACACTGCTGCTTCTTGCAGCTTCAATTTATACCCGGCTAGTGTCATTTCAAAATCCTGGCTTTTGAATCACATGTGAAAGCACAGAGCTTAGAGATTTTCCCTTGAACATCCCATCCTTTCTTTACTTTTTACCAGCCCCAGTGAGAGTACTGAAGGAGCACTATATCATGCTCAGTACATTATGCCTGTGATCAGAGTCACAGTGCAGTAATGTGGACACAATTTTGCCCATCTATTTCTATAAGGTGGTTCTTTTAATGGCTTGGTAAAGCACTCATGCAATTGAGTTGCATTAACAGGGACTGAAAATGGGTTAAGTTATCGGTTTAATGAAAGAAAAATCAAATACCAAAAAGCCCAGCCTCCAGCCAGCTAGGTCACAAATATCAATCTTTGGCCTTAAATAATTCTGCTATTGTTATTCCCTTCCCGCAGTCAGACCCCGTTTGCATTAGCACAGATTGGCACAATTCCTCCAGTATAAATCTGCCATCAATCAGCCCTGGAAGGCTTATCCCAAAATAGGTGAATTCTTAGACCGAGCAGAGCTTTCCTAGCTGTATTACACTCCCTGCAGAGAGTATAAGTCAGGACTTGGTCTAAAATGTCCTTTATCACCCTGTTGAATCCCTGCTGTGTTTAGCAGCTGGCACAACTTAAAATAGCCTTCAGGCTACTCTAAATATTGCTGAATTTCCCAGGAACATAGCACTAGAAGGAATCATTCGGGACACTGAGTCCAGCTCTCCCATAATCACAAGTCTCCACGTAATAGACATCTAGTTTGCAGGAGTGCACAGCACACTTCATCCTTCACTACATCCTGTAACCCACCTGAGACCTGAAGTACAAGATGCAGAAGAAGCTTAAAAATGGCAAAACATAACAATAAAGGAAAGGAAGAGATCAAGGGTATGACCTGGCAGAAGCTGACGGAGGACTAGTAGTATATAAGGATGGCTTAAGGCCACCTTTAACCTTACCTTTGCTCCCCCAGCTGTTCTTAAGCCACAACTTGGAATGAGTCAGGCTCCCCTGTGCTGCTTTTGTGCAATGCTAACTTTGTAATCCTTTCTAGAAGTACAAAGCATTGGCAAAAAGATTGGTGGCACTCATTTTGAATCCCGGGTACTTTGCAACTGTGTAGGAGTTTGTATTGTATGGTTTCAGCTGGATCATGTAACATCATACTGACGAGCTGAGAAATGCATCATAAAATAGTTTGGTTCGATACTGGCCAAAAGCAAGATCTTGCTCACTGTGGTAACGTATTGCCCCAAGTCTTGTGTCCCTGTCACTATATCCCCATATGAAATAAAGGCTCGCATAACATGTGAGCACCGTTCTACTGTCTTTGTAATACATGACAGTAACGACTAAGGAATGCATTGCCTCAAATTGTACCTATGCTTTACCTACTTCCTTTCTACATTTTCACTAAAAAATCCACCACGGGCAGAGTTAATATCTTGATTACATTTTAGGGCCCACTGAAAAGGATTATGAGCCTGTCAGTCATTCTGGTTTCTTTTAAGGAGTGATTAAAAATATGAATGTCAAATATATTCAGAAATTATTTTCAGGAGCTTGAATTTTACTTGCCAGCTTTTCCATTGCTTATTAGTTAGATAGACATTGACACATTATTGCTCACCCAATAAACTTATGCAATACTGGACACAGTGGCAGGGCTTCATGTTTCCCAAAAAAGGAGTCCAAAAGCAATAGTAATTCCTATTCGTCAGAAGTCTAGCTGTTTGCAAAAGTCTGGAAAAATGTATGTCCTTACTTTCCAGTATGTCTACAGGGGTTTTTTTCTGCAGTTGAGCCAAAAGAGGCATATCAAAATACATGTTTAAGAGCACTAATAAGAGTATGTCCAAGAAAATAGTCTCATCAGGGCACACATAGCTGTTAGAGTAAGTGATAACAAGGGAAGGATCTTGAAATTTTCTCATGTATGAAATACAGCAACCAGAAGGTCTTACGGAAAAACTATTAAAAAAGCTGTTAGCAGTATCTGTAACATGCAGGAATCCTGCCCCCGCTCCCATTTCCTCCTCTCCCTCATGCACTTGCAATATGTTGTAAGGGTGCAAGTGTGAAAAAGTACACATACGGAGTTACTTGTAGGCAGTACAGAGACACTTGTCATTTTTCTCAGTGTGCGTATTTATTTTTGATGGACAAACATCATAATTTGGCCATTATTATGGAATTAATTGGGCAGTAGGTTTTGCACCTGGCATGTTATCATTTGCCCTGAAATCTTGCAAAGGTATTTAGAAGTTAGAGTATGCTTCAGGTAGATCACAGGGACATATTTTTCCCTGTAATCTGAATTTAGTTTACGTCCTTGATACTACATTACACTGAAAGCTCTACTTATACACATCCTAATGTAGCCATATACTGACAGTCACCATTCATTCAAACAAAACCTTGTAAAAATCTATTTTATATAAGAATATGAATCATTTCTGACTTGTTGACTTCTATAATAAAGCAAAAGATCTTATACTGCATTGTTTGTTGGGAGGGGAGGGAGTAGGCTGGTAGGTTTTTGTTTGGAGTGTTCTGACAAGTATATAATGTTTCACATGTATGGGCTTGACTTGTCTTGCATATTTGTGCAACACTGTGGCATCAGCAGAGACGTACATCATTTGTCAGATATCTGTGTTTTATCTGTTCTCATTCACATCACTGTTGCAATTCCCGCTACCTTCTTCCACTCTTACTGCTGCTTTGCAGTACACCCCACAACTCTAAGCTTTGTGTCCCCATCCCTAAATGTATAAATACAGAGGATGATAGGAAATGTTGGGGGTTTTTTTCATGTAACAGGAATAGATACTGCAGGAATGACTGCAACACATAATCCTGCTAAACCCAAATTCACTAATGTCCAAAAGGGAATGTGACATGTGTGTGGACAAAAACTGCAGACTGAGAATGCCCCAGGGTCCCCATGACTGCTTTTGGAATGTCCGTAATACCTCAGAAGTTCAGAGTCTCAAACTCTACCAGACTAGGATCCCCACATGGAAAGCAGATTATCCCCCTATCAGCCTACTGCTGGGATCTTTGACCATCCCTCTAGTTTCTGACCATCCACCAGATGCTGGTCACCTTCAGAGAAGAGATACCAGACCAGAGATGCCATGTGTTTGTTCTCACACAGCACAATGGCTCTAGTCCTACGTTCCGTGTATTTTTTCAGTGCTTCAGGAGTTCAAATTCTGACTCAGGTTGGGCTCTGCTTTAATGAAATAGCTGTGGCCTGGAAGTGTTATGGTGCCCAATTTTTTAATGCACCAGCTAGAAGAGACAGAAGAGAAGAGATGTAGCAAATGCCACTGCACACTATGCTCTCCAGTTACCTGGAGGCGTTATGCTGTACAAAAGCATAATGTCATCAGGTACTTGGTTTGATTCAGCTCCTCCCCATCCTCAGTACTACCTTGTAAGAGGTATAATTGAGCTCTTTTTTCTATTCTTTTCAGATTTTTTTTGTGTGTTTTTGTAAAGTCAAACAAATAGGAAAATTAATGACAGCACATGAGTGCACCACAGAATAATGCTACTTAAGGACTGCTGTGCCCTTGGCTCCAATTAACCTTAGTGTTCGTTATAGGTTGCAGCCAGCTGCATCAATCACAGTTACTTTGGTTGGGGGAAAAAATCCATCATTATTGCAGCCACACACAGATATATACATTGTTTTCCTAAAGCATCATAATCCTCCACTTACCAAAGAGGGCCTGTGATAGCTGGGAGGAGATGAAACTCAATTTGCCTTCACATCTGCTTGATCCTTCGGTATAATCAGCACCACATGCACCAGGCAAGGTCACAAACTATGGCAATGTTCATCACAACATGCAATCTCCCCATTCTAGTGCCATTAACTGCTCAGCAACCTCTCCTTCTCCATCCCACTGTTTTTAATCTGCTAGACCATTTCAGAGCAGAAACGGGAGAGCTTTCCTCACAGACCTGTTTTCAAGATCGCTGTCAAAGACCATGCTTTGAGAAGGAGTCAGCAGTGAAGCACTACCCCATTTGTTTCACTGGAATAGGAAAAAGAACATCACAGTGGTATTTAATTTCAAGTTTGCTGGCCAGCACCTGCATCCAGGAAGAGATTCTAACTGCACCAGCATTACAGGCATTGCAGCATCTCCTCTGAGTAACTTCCCGATAGTTTGCAGAGACCTGTAGCTGATCAAGAGGCAATGGGATGAAAAGTATAGTTCATTTTCTTCCTTTTATTTTTTAAAAGGGTAGAGAGTCAGTGACGTCATTGCCCTCTGTTACTGAAGGTGGTTATTTGCGGAGTGATACGGTCAACACGCACTATGATTTTCTGAAAGCCTATTTGCTTAACCTGCATTGTTTTGACTGATTTTTTGTTCAAAGCCTGTAGTTTGCTCGAACCAGAAGTTAAAGCAGAGGACACATCACCTGAGACAAGGGTGGGAGGTTCTGAATGTCACCTAACATTATTTCATATGGCTCTTGTTGCGCTACAGTTGCTTCCTTCATAAACGCAGACCTTTCCCAAGCTACCTCCCTGCAGCTCTGACGGGTCAGATGCACTCCCCTTGGCTTTGGTGCCTGCCTCTCTCCCTGGCACTCTCTGGGCTCTCCTTCCTCCACACAGGGCCCTCCTGCCCCAGTTCACAAGATGGCACCTCGGCCCTCCCGCCCCGGCTCACAAGATGGCACCTTGGCCCTCCCGCCCCGGCTCACAAGATGGCACCTCGGCCCTGCCCTGCCTCACTCTCCTTGCGTAAAGGTTTGCACGCGCAAGGGTTAGAGCACCCAAACGTTAGCCGCTTACTTTGAGGTTGCCCTTAGCTCAAACAAGGCGAGGTAAAAGCACATAGAAGCATTATGAAATAAGCAAGTTAGGCCACAGGTGCACAGAAGCAAGAAGATAACCAAGCCCCTGCCTTCCAAGTAGCAACATCAGCTCTAAATAGCTTGCTCTGTGTGTATCCAGCTGACGAGCTGACAGATACTTCACAGCCCTCTGGCTGAGGATTTGGTTCTTATGCAAACCTATGACTTCAGATTGCATTCATGCAAGAGGATCTGGGATTTTTATAGAACCAGATGCATCTTTTGGCAGGAGGTATATATGCGTGTGTGTGTGCAGGGGGGCACATTCAAATTCAAATTTTCCTCTCCCTTCTCTTTCCCTGCAAGGGAAATTGTTAACTCAGGGAAGACATTTATGTTACCAGACCAGTGTTTGCTTTTCCCAGTTTCAGAAATGCTGTTGTGCTTTGGGAATGGCAAGGTGTGGTGGTCTCCAGCATAGATGATAAATAGAGTGACCTCGCTCCTGGTCTGCCAACCCGTTCTAAGACAAAAACGTTCTTTGCTGTTTGACAAAGGGAATGTCTCAGTACAAAGCTTCTTCCCACACGGAGCCTTCCACCACACTTAGAGATGTGTCACTGGAGAAAAACTAAGGCTGCCCTGAACTTGCAGAGCAATCAGAAGAGTTCATTCACCTTCTTCCCTACCTGGCTCAAACACAAAATGCCTGTTTGGAACGAGTAAGTTAAATAAACTTGCTGGAAACATAAAACCATTTATTTCAATGAGTGAGAGATAAGATGCAGAAATCCATTCCTCACCTGTAATCCCTACTGTTTTTATGTGCACTGAAAAAGTACTTCTATCAGCATGATGCCAGCCCATCATTTCTTAGATAATGATCAACATTTTCTCTGTTATGCTGTGCTTCTTAGGCCTCGATTCAGTAAAGCATTCAGGTACAGCTTTATCTTTAGGCCTGCTAGCAGCCTTCAGTAAAAGCACACAGTTTGAAAGCACAGTGCTCTGCTAAATTGGGTCCTTCACAGGACTAAAGAGAAAGCTCACATGAGAGCAAAGCAGCATTGCTTTCCTTCTAGTCACACTTGGTTTATTCACTTGCTCTTGCTGTGTACAGCTGTGGATTCCTGGCAGTGTGGATTGCTTGGATGGAATTTGAGGGATTCACAGCTTCAAAGATGAGACATGCCAGCCTTTAAAACACGCTTGTATAAACACAGGAAACAAAAGCATCCATGTAAACAAAGGGAGGCAATACATATATTCACACCTGAGCAAACACACACAGTTTTACATGCAGTCCTCTATCAGCAGTGCTCCAGCAGCTTATATAGCACTCACTGTATCACCAGACATAGCTCACATTTCTGTTCTTGCTTTTCTCTTTGCTTCGTGATCAGAGCAGCACTGGGGCCAAGCCTGCTAGTTTTGCAGCACACTGTTAAAATGTATGAAGAGGTTTCAAAAGCTCTGACAGTGTCTCATCTGCACTGAACTAGCATTATAGTTGTGCTCAGGGAGTGCAGCATGCTACATATCATTGAATTCCTACCTTATTTTGTATTGTCCGTGTGCTTTCTGAGTTTCAGTACTTTTTGCCTGTAAGCATGGATTTGTCAGTTGTCTTGCCGAGATTTTGGGGGGAGGGAGATGTTGTTTGATTTTTGAAAAGACAATGAGATTTTAAAACGTATCCTCTAATTCAAAAGGCTTTTAGAGGCTGTGTGTAATCATAGAGATCAGAGGATCAGAAGTAGAAAAAAACTTAACACTGCAAATATTGAGCATTTCTGAACTCTCTGCCACAAAAGAGCCATCAGATTATCTCAGTACTTCAGGGAGAGCAGGTTGTTTCCTTGTAGTCTTTACTGCCTCAGCTCCTTCCCTGCCCTGCCACTAACTACACCAAGAAGCAGCACTATCTCCATGGCTGGTGTATGATGAACTAGATTTTATTTCCTGCTCCGTTACAGAGTGACCTGTGCAAGTCACCATGGAGGTGTTAGCCTTTTGGAGGCTACCCAGGGCCACCCTAAATGCCAGGTAAATACTGATCCTGGATGCACAGCCAGAGCACATGGAGCCTCTTGTGTATGAGCACACTTGGCCAACAAGTGCACTAGTTTGGCAGGCTCCTGGATTAATCAGGCTCACTGTCATCCCCTTCAGGGTTGCATAGGCTAACCTCTTATATAGCCCCAAGGCCCATTTACTTCAATGAGAGGTAGAAATGTTCAGCCCTAATCACAGTTGGAGTTGGCTCAGGCTTGACACACTCTTCTGTATGAGATTTACAAAGATTTAATGTTACTTCAAGAGATTTGCGAAAGTCCCTGAGGGAGTCCATCCATGGGAGTTAGATGCCTTCACGGGATGCACAGAAGTCAGATGGATGCCTAATTCCCATTAAGTTAACTCACGCAAGTATTTTTGTAAGTCCCTCTTGGCACTAATCCCTCTTGGCTTCCCTTCCCTCTTCTCCTTCCCCCTTCAATCTTTTAAATAAAGATAGCACTTAGCATAAAAATGTGTTTTAAGGCTCCACTCAGTGCCTATAAAGTGCTTTTCAACTCTGGCAGAAGTGCCTAAATGTACAGTATTCAGTGAAACTGGAAAGAGTGGGGATTTTTATGGAGATGATGTGCAAGCTCTGCTCTATCGGATGCATTCATCTCAAATTTCCCTGGTGTCAACATCATACGGCTAAAAGAGGGTGCCGAATCCCCAGGGCTCTCCGTGCCTTTTGGCACTGCAATTAAATCCCCCAAGTCTGATTCCCATTTCATCCATTTCTGCATGACTGAAGCAAGAGATGTGGTTTGAAGGATAAAAGAACAGGAGATATTTTAGCTAAAGCAACATAGCTAAGTCTTAGTTATACTTTGTTATCTTCAAAGAGAAGACAGATAATATATGAAGCAACTGCATTACAAACAAAAAAACACATAGAAAGAGAGTAGGGAAGGGTGGAAGCATACAACTGACAAGCCAGTAATTTGGTAACAGGGAGATGAAATACAACAACTGATTTGTTTATCAGACCATTCTGTTAACCTCTAATGCAACATTTCATCCTTTATAATTGAGCTTTCCATTTTGTTATTAAACCTTAATAGCTAAATCGGCATCTTGCAGACCGGGCCAGGAAATACGAGCAAGCACAGGGGTTCAGAAACAATTCAGTCCCTTCATCTATTCCACACAGAAGCTGCATCAGCCCCCATTTGCAGCCTTGTTCCCACATCCTCTTCTGGCTGCGCTGTGCTGGTGCAGGAGGCAGCGGCATTCCTCCACCTGCAGGCCACCTTCCCAGAGCTGTTCACATAGACCTGCTCCTGGGAGCCCTCCCCACCTCCTTTGTGTCAAGACTGTACAGGTTCACTAGAGATCTGCAAGCTACAATGAGCTCATTTCGACTGAAATGGGTTGAGGCGTAGTACAGCTAACAACCTCCTCTCCTGGCAGGGCGTACAGATGAGTGTCTGGTGACAAAAAGCCTCTTAAGCCAACACAGCTGCAGCTGAGAAGGAACATGTGGGCAATACCCCACTCCCACATCTAAGCCCATTTGGTTGCGTAAGGTAGAGCTGTGGTACAGTTTATGCTCTACCAATTCAGCCAGGAGCAGGGAAAAGGAAAACAAATCAAACAGGAGAAAGAACTTAAGCCAAACCTTTCCCTTTGCTACTGGGCCAAAGAAAGGCTGGAGAGGAGGCTTAGATGTGGTCTTAGGGCAGTCAGATGGACGGCCTGGGTGCTATGAATATTAGAATATGTTACACAGCCTTAGCACAACAAATTGAAAAGAATCCAGCTCAGAGAGCCCCACCGGAGCGTGGTGACCGGAGGTGGGAAATGAGCTTGAATGCTGTTCCAATTTGGTGGACATATTTTGATGTCCCAGCTGAGGCTCCTGAGGGGAAATAGAAAAAGGAGGGTCTAGTTGTGGATCATGCCAAGTGTTAGCTGCCACTTTGCCTGCCTGCATCAGATTTGCATAATTTTGCCCTTTCTCAATAGCAGAAGTGCACGCACCTGGAGGGCTTTGATGGCAGAAGCAGGAGTGCCTGGGGAATTCTGGCACAGCCAGGGTCAGCTGGCAGCTGAGAAAAGGTTCAAAGGCTCTAAATACTGAGCTTCAGGGCCCAAGTTCTCTGTCCAGGAGAATTGATCCTATTGACTACTTTATTTCAATGGTTGGACAAATAGCACTTCTATAATTTGAAAGTTGCTTTTGCAGTTCTCAAACTGCTTTGTCCCTCAAATGTCACTAATACATTAAAACCCCCACATAATAAGCATTCTTACTCCATCCCTTTCTCCCATTTTTTTTTCCTTCCTCATGTACTCATCCTTTTAAAAGAGGACAAATTAATAAAGCTTGTCCCAAAACTCTGCCAATTATGTAAGTGGAGACTGTTATCAGCCGCATTTGTGAGAAAAAAAAGGCATCAAATTACCTATACTGTCAGCTAATGCCAGAGCAGATTATATGTAAAACTGGTTATATTCATACCAATGATTTGGTGCAACAAACTAGTTCACTCCATGACCACCCTTGTATGTGTAACGTGACATGTTTCATGAGATAGGGAAGGAAGAAGAAAGCACCATTTGCTACTTGGAAAGGGATTCCACCCTACTTTTCTCGAAGTCCCTGCAAGAAATCCTCTGAATTAAAGTAGATATAAGAAAAAGGCAAAAACCAATAAAGAATAAAGTACTATTTTCTGGCCAGTAAGAGGCTTTTACTAAAATATTATTGAGTAGTGACAAACAAACATGAAAGCTACAGAACTGCACTTGACATGAATGTCTTTTTTAAAATAAACAGACATGTTTGATTATTTGTAATCCAGTATAATCCACTGTGTAATGTTAAATATTTTAAGAGAATTTTTCTTCCATTTGTTCTCGGCATGGTTGGCCTGAAGCCAAAATGTTGTTATTTTTAAAGGCAACACTTCACTAAGGGTTTTGAATTTCTTTCATGTTGGCTCTTTTTATAGCATTTTGAAATTGATTGTGCATAGCAAATTTACAGACAGCAAAAAAACTATGGCAGCATATATCTCTCATGTAGGTGAACTCCTGGTCTCATTTCCCAGGGTTCTGCAGCAGGAGGGACTCGTTGCTAGGAGAAATAAAACAGGCCTGTAAGTACGGAAGAACAGTTAAAACCTTGCTTTTATACCTACGAAGCCAAAACACCACCAGTGCCTCCCTGCACCTCTGCCAGAAAAGGAGAAGCAGGTGGATTTCTTAACACACAACAGAGCTGAGGATGACACTGGTGAAAGAACTGGGCTGAGCCTTAGTCAGGTATAGAGGTCTGGAGAGAGTCTGGGTTGCTTATGGACTGAAACCAGGGCCCACGTTTTATCATACAGTTTTGAATACACTGTTTAATGGCATTTTGGAGCCAAAAGATGAAGTAAATCAATCTCTGTAAGAAACAGTTTTCCTCAGTAGAAGGTAACACACCAATTTTTCTCTGTTAGCTTTTCATTCCCTGGCAGAGAGAGCGATTTTGCTTCTCCCGAGGATGCAGCTAGCAGATAGAGTTTGCTACAACTATTCTGGTCCTCCTGGTCCCAACAGGTATTTTGCACCCCCCTCCACTCTCCTCCCCACAACAGGCTGCCACAGCCCCTTCCATCTGCTGTTCTTAATCTCAGCATCTTTCAGATCTTGAATTTAAACATCCAGAATTACCCATGCCACATTTGAAAGTCTGGGGCCTGGCCCCAACATGTATTAGTTTGGCTTTCCACTCAGGAGGTATTTTGTCTCAAACAATGAAAACGCATTTTAAGTACAGATTGGCTTTCATTGCATTCCGGCTCTGGGGTGGCTAGGACAACACAGGCTATATTTCCAAATATTATTCGGTGAACATTGGACTAGAAACATGCTTTCCTAAATGAAAATGGAGATTCTCCGACAATCACCCATCTCCAGGAGCTGGGGCTTTAATTAAAATATCAATTATTGCAAGACTTCTAATGAAATTGCCAGTCAGCTGTGCTGAACATCTCACATTCCTGCCCTACACATGCAGGCTTCTGAAGAGGTAGCATCCTTTTCTTCCTAAAACTTTCTGCAATGTAAAAATAAGCTGCATGAGCAGCCCAATTCTCTTGCAAGATATTTGTATAGGCCTATAACCTCTTTCAGAGATTTCTTCTTAATTTGTATTCATTCACAACCAGCAGAGAGAATGAAAAGTGTGGCAGGGAGAAACTCATTCCAGGAGTTCTGCAGCACCCTGCAGCTTAGCAAAGGTAATTTGTGTAGTTACAGCTCTTCTTTTATTGAACACATCTGCAGCAGTCATTGGATTGGGATGTTTCCTTTATGCCTCCTTGAGAGGTAGTACATGTCCTGGGTGGAAGGTTGAATTTGAAAAATGTTCATACAGCCTGTGACCAGCTATGGGAATACAAAAGCCAGACTACTTTGATCCTATCAAGCCACAGAAATACTACAATGCACACAAAAAAGAGAAACACTAGAAAGGACTCATGGGTAAACAGCTATTTATTTGTTATGATCTCACCCTAAAGATTTTCTCGTTAAGACTTAGTGTGGTTTGGTACAGAGGTGAGCTGGGGCATGGGGTTGGAGATCAAGCCTATAAATAACAGCAAGTAAGAAAAACAGTTTAAAAAATTGTTCAGAGCTTTTTTCCTTGTCTAAAATAGAATTTATAGATTTTGCCCTTCTACTATGAGGATGAAAATAAAGTAGGACACAACAGCCTTAAAGTGCTATTAGAAGCAATTCAGGGAAAAAAACCCTAATCATGACTAAAACAAGTGCAGCTGCAGGCAAAAGGCAGAAGATGACCCACAGCCACAAGGTTGATGCTACCCAGCCAAAAGTACGAGGAATAGGGTTAGATACCCAGAGTGCTCAGGCAGTACTATCCCCTCACAGTGCCTGAAAGAGATGCAATGGCAGCATGCACTCCCTTTGAAACCCAAGGGGAAATTCTGTTTGACCGAGCCAAAGTTGTCTGCTGCTCCTTTTCCCATCCCTCCTGAAATGTTCAGAATTAAAATGGTGACCCATTCTACTTCTGATTTTCTTCCTGAAGTTTCGCATTTTAACATCCTTCCTGCCACACCTAGAACTACAAGTATTACATTCACATATATCCAGGGCAAGAAAAAGACAGACATTCTAAAAGCATAGATTCCACACTGTAGAGGTTTGTCAAAGTTTTGCACATCAGACCAACTGACAATTAGTATTCCTTTCTCCACCAGCCATAAGCTGTGCTTACATCCCCCCACATCAGAAAAAGCACATTCATCAATTATCTGTCTCTTTCCCATCCTACTCACCAAACAGCTGTAATAATAATTAAAAAAATTTAAAAAAACGCTTATAAATTACTTCAGAACACAAAGGGAAATCTCTCCATTTTGTAACAAATTTGTTAATTTTAAATGGAATGGGGATTCTTTTTCCCTCATGTTTCACGCTAGCATATACTTTCTAGGACATAATATTTTGTTATCAATTTACAGCAAGTATTCAGCCAGATTACTACAGGGTCCTCCAGCAAATGCAGAAACAAATTGACATTAAGAAGCCACACATTTTCTGTAGGGAGTCACCTTCTGCAAACCTTGCCTGCCCATAAGTATGCATAAAAATGCAGCTCCTGGGAAAAAAGATTGAATTCTTATCCTAGGGGAATGGAGGAGGGAAGCTGTACTATTAATAAATCCAAATGTTAGGTTTAACTCAATATGCAGAGTTTAGGCAGGGAGGATATATTGTATTCCCCCATTTAAGAAGAAATGGCAAGGCAGGCCTGACATTGCCAATTTTTCCTTGAAGACAACTCATTTTCCTTCATATGCTTATTCAGGACAGATGGCTCAGGTGCCTTTTAACTGGGAGCCTCCACAGGAACCGCAGACCAGCCCCTTCCCCACCATGTCAGTTCGATGGGTATTCAACTCCACTGAAGTGAAAATGCTCTCTTTCCCTGTTTAGCTTTCAAGAGCAGTGAGGCATGTTGTTTTTTTCTTTTTTTATGATTGAGAAAACCAACTCGTGTGTCACACTGTACGCCGCAATTGGATATGAATAGGGAGCCATCCATCACTCTCCCAGATTCCCTGTGTTTACTAAAGGGTCTGTTTAAGGAGCTGTTAAAGGAGCCTTAAAAGCCCCAGACACCGCCAGGAAGGACACGGTCCCCCAGACTTCATCATTTGCACAGGAGCTGAACTTCAGCGACTCTGCTCACCCATATTACCAGCACAGAGAGCATGTCCAGGATGGTCTGGGGCTGCTGCTTCTAGATGCAGAGATTTGGGGAGGTGGGGACTCAGCAGCAAAGCACAGGCTGCCGTAGCGACCAGAGAGCTCCCCAGGACTGCCTCGGCTTTGTCAGGGGCCGCTTCAGCCCCAGAGCATGCCAGAAAGCAAGGCTGCTTAAAGTCACCCTCACCCGCCATTCCCTCAGGCCTCCAAATTACGGGCTGCACCTCCGAGACGCGGCTCTGAATTTCAGTCAGCCTTGACTAATGAATCGACGCTGTCTGTTTTGGCACGGGGCTTGTCCCTGTGGTGCAAAACTGCTGAGAAGAGGGGGCTGCTCCAAGAGCAAAGCTGATGGCTGTGACCAAGAGGGAGATCGCAGCCCTCGTGACGGCCCACGGTCCCCGGCCTTCCCTGCCGCTCCACGCGGACAGCACAGGGGAGGGACACCCGCTCAAATTCCTTGCCAGGCTGGAGCCTAAGAAAATACCTGACCCCTGCGATGCCAGTCAGTGTGTCGGAGTGCCACAGGCACGAGCTCAATATAAGTGCAGTGAAAAGGTACATCTGGGGGGTGTGCCCTGAGTCTTCCTCGTCTGGCTGCGTTCCAGGCGCACAGCTGGATAGCCAGCTGTGTCCCAGCTCTGAAGTGCTGCCAAGCTAGGAGCCTCTCTGCTGCCGCTCCTTCTCTTTCTCCTTGCTTCTACTTCTCATTATTTTCCCTTTTTCCACACTTCTGCTGCATAAAAATTACCCATCTGACAAAGAGTGTTACAGTCAAAGTCTCATTATGGGCACAGGGGAACACACCTTATATGCAGAGCCAACAATCAGAGTTTATTGTTAGTCTAATTAATGTTTCAACAGTAAAATCAAAATGAATCAAACAGTTATTCTAAGTGCTGTTACAACAATGCTAACATATATAGTCCATATTATCTAATTATTGCTAATTCCCATTAATAGTACAATCCAATTTGTTAGTCACCAACTTCCTATCTACCTCTTTTTGTCATGTCACGCTCACCTTTCTTATGAGTAGCAACAGCAAATAGTTAGTGCCCTAAGTTCCATACTGGGAGGAGTATGCTGTTGATGGTCAGAGTTTCTTCCTCTTTGGTCCTGGGTCAGCTTGGGGTTTTCACACAGTCTGTTGCTATTGCTTTTTTTAATTTGTGCCCAACATTAGTTACAGAATATTCACTTAGGAGTTGTTGGGACAACATACATGGTATAATTTCTTTTGGGTAAAACCATGCAATTTCCCAGAGTTAAGCTAACACAAAAAAAAGTTGGACATCAGTCACCTGTTGGGCACTTGCTGGTTCAGCTCAAATAAGCTAACATAAGCTCAGGACCAGACAAGGCCTGAGGTGGCCTATGTTAAGATAAACCAAAATCTGCAATTTTTCAGTATCAACAGCAACATCTTATTTCCTAAGGTGCAGGGCTACAAAAGCTGTGTTCACACTGGTACTGCTGATGCATACACCTTCTCGTACATACCAATTATGTCAATGCCTTTGTCAGTAAAACTCTGCTTCCCTGATCTTTGTCCAGTTACAGTCAAAGGAACTACAGTGAAAGTGTTAAATGTTATTCCCCCAAACAACTGAGGGTTTCTTTCCAGCTGAAGTCACTCCACTCTATTCACATCTGATGGAGTCACACTTTCATTTCAAGGAACAGCAGCTTGTGGTTTTATGCCTCCATCCTATTCTGGATACTAACGTCAAGGAAATGCTTTAGCCATTCGGCGCTGAAATCAAAGTTCAAGTCCCACCAGCAACAGTAGCATTACTATAGCCATTACTAGTACAGGTAGTAGTATATAGCACACAGGTGCAGGCATAAATATATATATATTTACATACACATATGTAAGCCTAACACTTGGAATATGGTACCAAGTGACAATATATCACACTTCTGACAAACTTCAGGCATTTATAAACAGAAAGGAATGAAAATCTAAAATCATAAATCTTAGATTGCCCGTTTAATGAAATACCATGTTTTTTCATAGACAGCCTGAATCTTGGATAATCCCTACTGCTTTATAAGTGCCCATACTTGAAAATAAGTCCTCTTACAACCTACAGTGTAAAATAACCTGCAGTAAATCAGAAGAAAGGGGTGTTGGTTGGAGATTCTAGGGAAGGAGCAGAGGCATGTACCTAACACCTGCATTGTTGCTAAGTTGCAAGGGCTTTAAATAGGAGGGAGAATCTAATTTCTGGTTTAAAACAGATAAATTATGGATTGGCTATGTAAGTGAAGAAACAACATTTCATTACAAGACAATCAATTCAACAGATAATGTGTAGATGGAGCTAATAAACTGCTGGTGTAATTTTGATTTTGTTTTGAAACTTGTCTTCATCCAGCAGGTGAGAAATATCATAAAACTTTAAATGTCTTACAGCTTATTTAAGGAAAGATCATTCAAAACAAAGTTGTCAAGACCTGAGTAGAAATACATGAAATCTTACAGCGTAATGAGAAGGATACACATGTATGTATTTATGAGTTTATCCATGTTCTGTTTATAATGAGTCCTCAGATTTTTCAGTGTCCATATTGTTTTATGTTTTCGAATTAGTGCTAAATCATCATGGGATTAATGGCTTAAATGCCATTGACCTGAATGCAGTAAGAGTTAGATTTCTAAATGCCTTTGAAGGTCTGGTCTTTACATTCACTTTGTTTCCATTTTCAGGAATGGTAGCTTTGCAATTCTCACAAAATTACTCTGAGGATAAATACAATAAAGATTATTAAGTGATCGAACTCCTTGGTAATTGAGACCATGCAGGTACCTTAGACAGGTGAATAAACACTCATGTTTGCCTTGAGGGCAATTTGACAATTTTCAGCTTACATCAGTTTGCCCATAATTAGAAGCAAGAAGGAAACAGGAAAGCAGAACGTGGGAGGACTTTAGGATGAAAGCTAAGTGACCTTGACAGGAAGGAGGCTTTTATCTCTCCAGAAGGAAGCAGCCTAAGCTGACGACAATCACAATGCACTAGAAGTGCATGTAATATTTAAGATACTGGGATGGAACATATTATGAGTGCAAATAAGTGCAATTTTTAGGAATGTTTGAGATTTAATTAAATGCATCCTTTGTTGCAAAAGCATGGACTTTTCTAGATACAGTCAGTAAACATTTGGTGACTTCATGTGGTATTTAAGCTCCAGTGTCTTCAGCTGTAGTCATTAAAATCAGGCAAACAGAAGTCTGCCAATAAAAAGAGTATCAATGATTGAAAGAAGCAATAGTAGGACTAAGAAACATACAAACAAATCAGGCCTCACATGCTGGCTCTAATGACACAAAATTTTCACCAGTTTCAACAAGACTGAGGCTGGTTGTTTCTGTTTACCACTGTCTGTAAGAGCATCAGAGAAGTTTAGTTTTGGCTCAAGAAAATATTTAAGACATATGGAGCAGTCTTTCCACTAATGGAAGAGTTGCAGTTTTACCCCTTTCTGATGTGAAGAGTAGTGTCAGAGATTGTACTGACGTCTCAGCTGGACAAGTTTCATTTCTTACTGGAAATACTTTTCTTGAGCTTTAACTGCTCAGGGGAATACCTTTGAGATGAAAAGGATTTTCCGAAATAAGAAGGAAGTCTCTCTTGTCCAGATTAGTATCTCTTTGTTTATTTTAAAGAGAGACATCTGTTTACAGGCATGAAAGCACAAATTATGCAGAAATAGTTTCTTTGAATTCTGCTCCTCCCAAACCACTTATCCAGTGTTTTTGATCTTGGTTATAAATCCTGGCAACTCCATGGAATTAATTCAGAATGAAACCCAAAACTCCACTGAGCAAAGGCGGCCAATTTTGCCATCTTTGGTGGCTTGCACAGAGCAATGTTTTGCTGATGCCTGGACTGAGAACTGCCACTTGCATTGCACATTTTGTATTTTTAGGATTAGCTCCTTCAGTTGTCTAAAACATAATAGCAGAGCTGTCCTAGAAGCTTCTAATCCCCAATTTGCTGCACATGATGATCACATAGTTATTTAGCATTAGCAATACAGTTAAGAGTTGCAGCACAACTCCCGCTCCCTTCGCTGGAAAACAATAGCAAAGAGTCTGTCTGGAACAGATTTTTTTTAAAAAAAGCACCATATTCAAGTCTCCATTACACAAGGGGAAGATTGCAGTAATTCCATTAGAGACTCCACTTGCAAAAAATTATAAACTCGGTTTGTATCCCAAAGAGATTCCACATGTAATTGCAAAGAATTTAACAATACTATGAACACCAATTGTTTTAAGTCAGATCAGATTCTTTCCATATCTCTTTTTTTTACTCCTAAGAAGCAAAATGTTTACAGGGGTCTGATCACATACCACTGAAATGAACCTTTCTTACTGGTTTTAATGCCCAGAGGAGTATGCTTTAATAATACAAGTAAAGGGGTTAGTCGCCTGTATAGTATTTGATGTTCACAGTATATATATGCAGAGCTGTGTGAACAAAGAGAGAAAAAAAAAAAATCATGTGATTCAAATTTCCTCAATATTCCTAATTAAAAAACTCATTAAGGTTTTTCAAAGAACTAGTGACATAAGGGGCATTATTAAATATTTCAGAAGCTATTCAGTCACAAGTAGCATTATTCTTTTATACATTTTCATATTCTGAGAAACATAAAATTACTAGCAAAAACATATTAAAAGGCCCTTTTCAAAGAAGAAAGCCACCTCTCAGATTAGTGATTTGAAAAGCAAGTATGCATGTTTTCTATTCAAGAAAATTCAAGAGATTCAGAAACATCACTCACTGTTCACAAAACCTCAGTTAAGTAATGAGTCATCATGGCTGGAAATACACACTGAAGTGGTAAAGTTTATTGCCTCACCTGAAGTAACAGGGAGAGCGTAGATGCTTCTGGTGTGCAGTTGTACAATGAATAAATATCATCTTGCCTGGACAAGAATGTCCTACTAGTCAGACTGCTAGAACACTCCTGCCATCACAGCATGGTATTTATTCGCCCTATGTGAACTGCAAGCATGCCTTACTCCCATTTTAATAGTCATTATCCAGTCCTAGTAACTCTGAAGTCACTCAGAAATGGTCAGTCCCTTCCACTGCTGCAGCTTTCCTTAATGCTAGCCACAAGGATTGCCCAGGAGGACTTGCCACAGGTTATTTCCACCCTCTGCCATCCAGTCTAGCCCTGCTTGAGACGATCTCCTAGATCCTTAATAGGATTCCAAGTAAGATCAAGAGATCTAAGAAGGGAGGCCAGCAGATCTATATTAGCTCTCCCGTCTTTAGCTACAGCTTCTTAAGCTGTGCAGTTAATAGGAGTAACATTAAGAGGCTTTTAAAGAAGCTATAGCATTTTAGTATAGCCAGTTACTATCACAATCAAAGAAATAATAGACTCTTTCATCAAAAGAAAGACATGACCTACTAATCTACAGTTCTTTTATTAGCACATTCATAATGAAATGATTCTTAATGGGCACCCCTCTATTTTCCAGTTGATTGCTCCCGTTGGAGCGTATTTGCACAAATGGAGTTCACTTGCCCACAATAAGCCAAGCATTGCAGGTATTTCTGATTTGGTAGCACTCTACATCCATTTCACAGTGGTAAATGACCATGAAAGTCTATGAGAAATAAGAAAGCCCTTGACAATCAAATACAAAACCAAAGTTTAGCTGTTTCTATCCTCTCCAGGTCCAGTACCTCATGTCCCACCTAGCGAATGTTTTTGCCTAACTTCAGAGTGGGAAATTAGCATATATTTCTGTCAAGAAAAACACAGTAAGCACTGAGCCTCTAGCAGAGAGACAGAAACAAACAGCAGCTGCTGAATGGAAAACTGCTTAAGACAGATAACTGCTTCACTCTACCACAGGTGAAATGGGGCACACTGGGAACGGGTAGTGAGGGGAGTGCCTGTAAGGAGCACTGCAAAAGGCAGGCAGGAAGAAGAGATTAGGGTTGCTAAAAACCAACCAACCAACAACAACAAAACCCCCAAACCCCCACCAAAACAAAAAAAAGGACGCTGGCAATCACATGTAGGATTGTGGCTATCCTAGAAATGTGAAGTTACAGACAGTTGTATATTAAAAAAACAGAAAAGAACAATGTCTTTTGTGCATATGAAAAGTGCATAAACTCTAATGTGCCTAAATTACAATCAGGTGAACTCTGCTCACCTGTTTGCCCTCAGTTGTATTACTTGCTATAACAATTCTGTTATCTCAGTCTGTAGGTTTCTTCTGTAGGAAGTAAATCAGGATTTTAGCAATCAATATCGTGTTTGACAACAATACACACTGCCCAAAGCACAACCAAAACATTCCTGTCAAACAATTTTCTTTTTCTTGTGTCTGTTACTGCACTGCCTAAGTACTACTGAAAGAAACAGTCAGTCTGATAGGAAGATATGCTGGTGCCAGTTGAAAAAGAAACCTTACCTCCTCCTTTCTTTTATTCCTGGCTATGCACGTGGCAGTATATCCTTTGCCTTCATTAACACACTGCAATACTTGAGGGAGAACTGCAATGTCACTAAAGCAGCTGCAAGCCCAGATTTTTCTCTTGTGCTTGGAGAGTATCGCTGACACCTTGGCTTTGAGTAATTGCTGATCAGCACAGAAAGGATCTGTTGTCTATGGTTTTATCTCATTTATGGGAGCTCGTGGGTGATTTTCCTCTGGTGGGACAGTGGTAGCTACCTAATAAACAGTGGGTTGAGTGCACATGGAAAAAGCCAAACAGGGTATCTTACTATCACAACCCGTGCTGGACAGACCAGGGAGGGGTCCTGGTGAGTTCAGAATTCCCTCAGGCTAAATTAAGGTGAAAGGACACCAAACGATCAGTTAAACATTTTACTCATGGCAGAAGCAGCCTGATCTTGGGAGGTGTAATAGCAGGTAGCAGGGTTTCTCTCAACAAGAACTGGCATGGAACTACCTCAGTAAACCCTGTAACATGTGCTAGCTAACCACAGATATACCAGTTCAGGGAAGACAGTAAGGAGATCCCTCCCGTTGAGTCACGAGGTTCAGAGCAGACCCCCTTGCTTTCTGGGCTCCTTCTCAAAAAGGAGCCCAGGGGCGGCTGGGTCCACTCCTAGTCCCAGACTTGGTCAACGGTTTATGTCTAAAGGGATGAGGGTTATGGAAAAGAGAAGAGGGAGAGAGAGAAAGCAAGACAGAGAGGAAAAGAGAAAGAGAGGAAAAGAGAAAGGTTTCACCAGTCCTGGGTCCAGCGTTGGTCCCACCAGCCTAAGGGTCCAGTTCCAGAGGGCACACACACGGGGCTTCAATTCATGTCCTTTTATCATCTCCTTGCCCCTCCTTTGGGTGGGCAGTCGAACTCATTAGGCTAATTAGGTGTCAGGAAGTGGGTCGGTGGGTCGTTTGGGGAGTAGCTTCTCCCCTCCATCCTGCAGGCATGACCCGTGTTTGATCTCTGGCCGTGCCTGGTGAGGTGCCCTGCTCAGTACACCTGAACCAGGAGCTGCCCGTGCTCCGGCCCGGCCTGCCCTCCGTGCCCTGTTGCTGACCTGCTTCTTCACCTGCAGCTCGTTCTGGTGCAGAACTTGCCCCGCCACCGTGTTTGGGACATTCACTCTTTCAGTCCCTCCCATGTGGTGTTGCTATGCAGTACCTTGCAAGCAAGTTCTGTGCCTTCCCTCAGCTGCAAAGGCCAGGCCCCGGTCTCTTGTCCCTCACGAGGGTGTTTGAGGCATTAACTCCGTCCAGTCTCTCACGCTCACCTACATTAAGAAAACCAATTTTCAGGGAAAAGCTGACCAGTTGGGGTTTTTTTTAATATGCTGAAAGATTTGGAATGGTTCCCTTCCTAGAGATTTTTGGGTGGTGGCATCTCATACCTTTCTTAGAGTGGAGTCTTGCTTAAAACAGCTCTATTTTTGTTTTATGATAAAAGCCTAAAAAGTCACTGATCACTTCTAAGAGGCTGTCTAGGAGACTTTCAAGTACCAGAATCTAAAAAGAAACAGAAGAAGAGGTATTCAAATCATGTAGCTTTTTTAGTGGAAGGACAAAATGCTTTAATTTAGGCACTTCAAGTCACCCAAGAGCCTTCCTCTTTCTATTAACTGGGTAGGGAAGCTAGGCTCCTTTTCAGACATCAAATTTTGGTGCATAAGTTAGACTGAATTTCTTTTTGATGACACTCCTGCTTTGAAGAACCTGCTAGTTCCCTATCCTAAAATAAACAAACAAAAAGGCTTAGGGAAAACCCCAACTTCATAAAAAGCAACTGCGAGTTTGATAGTAGCTTATTGCATGTCTGAGAACAACAGTAACTTTCACAACAGGATGACAACACTGCAGACTTCCATCAAGTACTGCCACAAGGAATAAGGTTTTCCTACAGCATTTTCGTGGCTTCAGGAATAGTTTTGGTACTGCTGAAAACCCTTTGGCTATGATTCTGCACACATCTGCTACTCTCTGCCATTAAGATACTGATCATGAATAAAAGAACCACGTACAGGATACGCACAGCAGTAGGAGTGCTACCAATTCGTTCTCCTGCTAAATGTAGTTGATTGCTTAACTGGTTTAGTCCACCCTCCATCAAGGAACAGCTTAATATAATTTACAGTATTATTCTCTATTACCTGCTAGTCACACACCTGTCCCCCATTTTTTATTATAATGCAGCATTAGCAGAATGCTTCCCTCTGCAGGGGGACAGTGAAATACCATGGAGGCCTATCCCTACATCACTTGCAAAAGGCAGAAGCAGCTGGAAGCCTTTGGCAAGACCAGCTCCTGCTTCTTGTTAATGCCGTGCCGAGGTAGCTCACAAAGTCAACAGGATCAGCTAGAGCTGGGTCTGTCCTTCCTCCTCCGTACTGCTTGCAGAGGTGACTAGCCTGTGACACCTACGTAAGGTTGCCGCTCTTGCAGCAGTTACTGCTCTTGCCTGTGCACCCAGGGAATGTCAGATCTTTTTCCAGGTGCTCCGGCTAACCTGCACACACCCTGCAGCGTACGCCAACCTCCAGCCAGTACGCGCAGCAAAGGTGCACATGGTGGTGGTTAAAGCACAGATATTATGCCTTCGATGGGCACACCATCAGAAAGGAAGGAGAATAACCTTGTGATTAAAATGATGCTGTATGACTCAGAAAATCTAAGTCCAGGTTCCAGGCCCACCTTAGATATTCTTGAATGACCACAGAAAAGTCACTTAACGCAACCACACAATGGAAACAAGAGTTCCTTTTTCTGTGCCATTCCTCTATGTTGTGTGTTGAGACTGTTTATGCACAGTGGGTAAAAGATATGCTCCCAGCGTGGCTAAATACAGAGACTTAGAGTGGGCATCTCTGAAACAAGAGGACACTAAGGCTCTTTTCAAATGCCAGGTGAAAAAAAAATCAAAATATCTGAGAGCAAACAAACATCATCATCAATTCACTCACCAGCTACTGAATAAAGTCATACTGTCATCTTTTGCCACCACCATTCATGAACTACAGAAAGAGACATACAGCTCACTTTCCTTCTTTTGTCACTGTGTTTTTGTGAAGGCTGGTGTTCATGTGCATTTGGGTCCACTAGGGTTAAAGCAGTCGCATTGTTCAAAAGGGCCATGTTAATAGATCCCAATGCAGGATGGAGGTAGTAGTTATCTTAACATTTCTGCTGCATTTAGTTATTTTTATCATTCTGGACCTTTTTTCCTGCTGAGAGAATTGAATAAAAAAATTACTTTGAAAGACACTATAATCAACCACTGCTGGCTGCAATTACATTGTATACTTGATGTCTTCAGAAAGTACTTCTAGTTTAAAACCACAAATCTTTCAGTTTGAATTCTCTCTTGGCTCTGTTCTGTTTTGTTATTTCAGAGGTGTATTTACAGGAACGATCGCTAGAGCATATGGGTTTATATAACAAAGACATCAAAAAAAGTGAACATCAGAAGATTAAAATTTCATCAGCTACCTTTACACTGAAAATTTGATTTTTTTTTTCTGTTTATGACTGATATTTACAAATGAATGCTGCATGGACAATGAAGGGAAAAGGGCATTTGGATTTCAGAATTGTAAGAGCTAATTCACGCTTGAGAAAATTGTTAGATGGAGACTTTCAGATCTGACTGGTCATAAGAGAGACATAATTGTAAAGAAAGCTCAAACTCAACAACTGCTTTTTAAGTCCAAGTCAATTATGGACAAGTCTGCAGTGTTACAGCTTCTGAGCACATGAAACTTAGCTATTACTGAAAATATCTAGCAAAGGAATTCTTTGCTATATATGAAAATGTATCAATATGATATATTAAAGTATATTAATATGACAATGAAAAGAAGTGAATATGACAAATTTGGAAGCCTCTGTCTTTTGAAGTTAGTGGGAATACTTTCTTTTCATTGTGAAGCTATTGCTATTTTAACTTTTCCCCCCCGTGATGAGAAAGTAATTTTTCTGCAGGTTTTCCTTACAGCCTTAATCTTTTCCTTGCAGCCCTGCCTGCAGGGTAGCAGAATTACATACTTCATGTTTGTAAGGACAGCCCCAACTACAGTCTGTCATCCTGGCTCCTCTGGGTCATTCAAGTTCTCGTAGGGACTTGGACATTGATTCTTTGGGATAGCTTTGCAGCAAGGTATAACCCAAGGAAATAATCACCAGATCCTTACCTAGCATGCCTCATTCCATACCACAAACTATCACACCTTACACAGGACTCACTATTTTACCACTATCCTCCTCCCCCATTAATGCTTTCCCCACCTTTCATTTCTCAGGCTTTGACAATGAAGTGTTGATGTCTTCCTCTCTCTCGGGCTTGATGGGTTAAACACTTGCACCTGATGCTTGAGCCAGGGGAAGATCCTTCCAGCAGGACCATGGAAGTATGGAGAGTCTCTCGCTGCATGGTCTTGCCAGGGGACTAGCAACTGACTCTCCTGCACAGGGAAACTGTGAAGCTGAAGCCTGTGGTCTGGTTACTGCAGCTGGCAGTTTGCTCTGTAGCGCTGTTTGGGATTTAAGCAGGGTCAGTTTGCCTGGCAAACTCGGTTGGTACTGGCTGGGTAAGCATCTAGAAGGTATGATATCAGAATATTTTAGTGCATCCCCACATCTTCTACAAAATTAAATGTAAATTAAAGCTTCCAGGAAAGAACCCTCCTTTTCTTCCAAAGACGGTGGTAGACACTTCGTATAATATGTCTGTTAGCGAAGCCAGGGACTAGTCTGCATCTTTCCACCAACAACCGTAAATCAGACCTGATTTGGGGACGGTAAAGGCACATACAGTGGTGCATTCATAGTGTAGTCTGCTAGAATGAGAGAGGAGGGTCTATTCTCTGTCTTTGTGCATTTTTCCCCAAGAACCTAAGCAATCTCCATGAGGATGGATGCAGTTTATTGTGTCACATAAATGGAACACACACCCCACACACAAAATCCCAACCTAAAACTAACTATTCCTGTTTTAGCTGAATTTTCAGATCCTTATTACACTCATCCAGGTACATCAGTATCATTTCCCATGCTCAGTTTCCTAAATTACTATGCCACATCATTTATTTTTTACCTCCTCATTCAGTCTCGGTGTGAGAATAACATTACGGTATCAAATCTTGAAAATACAATTAATGTTCATTCCAGTGTACTAATGGACCTTAATCCTAATGTGTGAAGCTTTGCACCCAACCCTCAAACAATGAAACTGTACCTAGATGACTAAGGAATACAAGATATATTATACTGGCACTTCTGTTTGAATAAACCTTATGTCAGAAACTTTAAAGATACTGATGGTTGTTGGCATATTTAGAGGCTATTTAAAAACTAATAGTCAGCAGCCTGTAAGGTCCGAGATGTATAAATACATACAGAAACGTAACTGAATGCATGGGATCTGAAAAGAAATTATGCTAAAGTCCAGAGTCTAGGATACTTTATAGACCATATTCTTCTGAGATTCTATTGATGGGGGGAGTACTATGGGGCTCGACAGAATGGAATGAAAAAAAAACATTTTCCTTCTCCTTGCCGATGCCTCTCATGGGAAGGCTTTTTGCTAGTCTGGTTTATTTAACTGCCAACTAGGAAGAGCAGCACAGTGCTGAGTGGGAGTGGAGATGGAACCTCTTTGGGGTTCCTCATGTCAAGAACCTGCACCTGATGCCTGTCACTGTGCCAGAAAGGCATCTCCAGGGCAGAGGTCCCTGATTCATAGGAGTGACTCCAATGGACACATTGCCTGTTTGAGTTATAGTTGAAATAATTAAGTATTTCTCTGGAAAGGTGTAAATTTGCACTGAATTCTCACATTGGTGGCATTAAGACGTTACCTACATTAATGAGATAGTGGAAGAGAGGGTGACTAGAAAGGTTGACTATGAATATCATCACCTAGGGGAAATAATTTTGAAGTAAGTTGGTATTTATAGTGATTAAGCAATTGTCTGAGGTTTTGATCCTTCAAAGAGGCATGAGCATAAACTTTAAATCTATGACTTGTCACACCGAAGACAGTTCTGTGACTGCAAGTGACATTGCTTTTAAGTTAACAATCATCATACTTAAAGTTAGACTGGGAGTATTTTTAAGCTTGGGTGTGCAGATTCCTTCTTCTCCCATAAAAAGCCCTGATTTGCTATACATTTGAGCTGAGAGCGCTAAGCCGGTTGAAGCTGTTGTACAGTAAAATCGTTTTTCACTCGAGAGTTGATTAACACAGCAAGTTCCCCAACCAGCTGACCAGCTGATGGTCAAGAAAAATGCCATGTTTAAAGCGCCCCTTTTGTCTTATTGCCTGTCTTTGTGCGATGTGAAGAAACCAAATAAATTTTAGGTCCCATCAATTACATTTGCACATCTACATTTAAAGAAAATAAAATATCCCTGGTGAATGGCTTGTTTTCAAAATAAAAAAAGGAGATTGCATGAGAAAAGCTATTACATTGCAGAGACCTCTCTGGAGCATGAGACATTGGGACTGGAGCACAAAATGGCATTTAAGAGCCACAGGAGCTGACTCTTTACTAAAGGCTCAGCTCAGAGTATAGTGTTCCTGTCCTTTTTATTCACTCAACTGAATTTATCGCTATGACCCATAAACCAGTTATCAGCACCTATAGGGCAAAGACACCCTGGCCTTCCGTTGGTACTTACCCCAGTTGCACGCTTAAGCTGAGGTCTGTAAAGGTTCGTCTCCCCTCTTGCCACTCGCAGGCAAGCTGCCGGGGCTTAGCTGCTCTGCTGCTTCATGAATACTACCCAGTCAAGAAGGACATTACGGGATCATGCCCTTATATCAGCATTTTGGACACATCTCTGCAGAGTAAAAGGCTGTATTTCACAGCTATGATATCATTCTCGTGAGCTATATTTCAGCATGAGCCACTATAAAACCTCTCCCATGACATCAGAGCTGTGAAATATAGCTGACTTCAAGCGCAGAAAATTCCCCCACAAGAATAATTGTTTCCTGGCAATTGGCGTTTGAAGGACAGATCCTTTAAAAGGCTGGCACAAATCCTGTCTAGGTAGTGCTGCTCCAGGCAGCACTGCTCAGGAAATGTTACGTGCAGGAGCAGAGGTATGGAGCCCCACTGTGGGACTTGGCCACAGGGGTAATGAGATGAGCACTGGGGAGCCTGTCAAGTGATGATTTTCACTCCCCCACGCCTCAGCAATCCATGCAGGCTTCACTAATAGCAAAATACTAGGTTTGCTCGTACGCTGCGCTCCCTGCCTCCGCCCCTGCCTCCCTGATAAGGCAAGCCGCGTGCGCGCAGCCAGAGCTACCGTCTCAGCCGTCTTTTCACGCCTGCCCGGCAAGCACGGCCCATGCCAGCCGTGCTGTTGTTACCTGGCAGCTCGCCCGGGCTGCCGCTGCCCGCGGCACTAATTAACTCACCTGGGCAGGCCCAGCCTCCCCACAAAGCCACCCGGCAAGAAAATGGAAGTCAAAGATATTGGGTGAGACATAATCTCCTCTTTCGTGTGACGACAGGGAAGATGCCCGCCAGAACAGACTCCACTCAGAGCCGGGGGTTAGAGGAGTGGATGTTGGCAGAGCCGTAAAGGACAAGACCCTGCGCAGGTCGGAAGGGTACGGGCGGAGAGTAAGAGAGGCTATAAACTGGGAGAGACTTAAAGCCACCTCAGCTCTCCCTAGCCCGGTGCCTGAATCTCCCCATGTCCCCCTCTAGCGAACTGCGTATTTATTTGCCGGCACTCCATGAATCGCACTGAAGGCAGTTGTTGAACACATCGTAAAGCTTGGTCACGCTGGCTTTTTCTGTTCCTCCTCCATGAAGATCTTGTGGTGGGCAGTGAGTCTGTTCTTGCTGTTTTATCTCGTGTGTGTGAGTGTGTTAATGTTTATGTATGTGTGTAGACACTTAGGTGTTACTGTCTATCTCACAACACCCAAAGCCTTATGTGGACGCAGCTCCCATGACCTGCAGGACAGAGTTGGTTTTACCTACAGAAAGTTCACTGGCATTAATGGCAGTGAACTAGAAATCTTCCCTCTTCTCCGGAGGAGATTACACTACTTCAGAATTAATTGTACCTTTTCCATTCTTCCTCTTAATGCTAAAAAACTGACTCCTCACCCAGAAGTTACCTTTTTACAGTATTTTACCTTGTGAAGCAGTAAAACAATACTGTTTGAACAGCCCGGTTCCATTACCTACTATCCAACTAAAAGCTAAGTGATATTTCTTTATAGAAAATTATTTACTAAGAAGAACTCTAAGAGACTTGAGGTTATTTTATACAATTTATTACTAAAACCAATGACAACCAGAAAAGTGGCTAACCTGAGGCATTGTAAAAGCTTTAGCTCCATCAGTGTAGCTCAAAGGCTAAATTCTGCCTGATTTACACCTTTAAAAAACCAAACACACATGATATAGGGAAAAAATTGGCCTTTGATATAGAATACGATCCAAGTATCGTTGTGTGAAATGCTTACAGAATAAAAATTAAAAAAAAATCTGTTTTCAATTTGATATAGTCAGACTGTCATTCCACAATCTTTATTTACAAAAATTGAGAGATGTTGTGTTGAATTTTGAGCTGGTTCAGAATTATTTCTTGGGTTTTGATCAGAATATTGAAAAAAATAACTTTTCCAAAGAGTATCTGTGTGAAACCAAATGAAAATTCATCAAATGATCCTTCTCTAAGAGTATGGATCTGTTTGGACTAAAAATTTAACAAAGTGTTTATGAAAAATACATGTTGTGGGATGTTTCTATCAACTAAATCTGATTTCTTCACATTATAAAATGTTCCAAAGCTCTTCATTAGGCATTTTGCATGACCTGTTACCTGAAACACATAGTGTCATTTCTTCTTCCTGAACAGAAGCTTTCAACTTTTTTAAAAACAGAACTGTCTGCACTACACTGTGGTACTGTATGTACAGCTTTTTTCATGATGAAAATCATGCAGTCTTCAGAGAGAGGGATCATTTTCATAACTACTTTGTAGGTGCACAGATATTTAGTGTTAATAATAGTAGGAAGCAGTAGCTAGTAAGAACCCACAGGTAGTGATGAACTAGTTGAATTTTTTTATTTTTAGAAGTTTTTAACGAAAACATTTACATATATAACTTTGTATCTAAAGAACCTAAATTCAGTACAAAACTCTGGCAGTAGGTAAATGAGAAAAAAAAAATGTCCACTTAACTTCCTACACAGTATCAAACAAGTGTAGTATGTGTGACACATTGACAAATATGCACGTTTATTTCACTAACCTGTTTACCTGACACTTCCTAAATGATGTCAAAGGCAAAACTCCTTAAAAGTGAGGGAAAAATCCTGGAGTTATCTAAGTCCAGGCTCTTCAGCCCATAACTATAGCAACAGAATGCCTCCTGGGAAGACAGTGTGCATTCTTGCTAGCCCTTCTTCAATGTAATAAGGTAACCTCATCAAGATCCCCAGTCAGAAACTAATCAGTTACATCCCAATGTTCAGGCAGTAAAAAGACAAATGCCTGGTTTGCCTTAGTCGATGAATGGAAGTAAATGGAGTTAAAGGGGGGGGGGGGGGAACTCCATGAACCCAACTGGGACTCCTTCCTCCTACTCAATATAGATTCACTGAGATTATTTGAAGGACAACTTGCAACATTTTGAACCAGAAACAGCCCAGCTTTTCAACAATCGCTATTATTTTTCTACTTTTTGGACTTATTTGCTGAGTGATGAATGTTGAATACCTTTGAAAATGCTCAAAAAGTTGTTATTTTTCTTTTCAGAGATCCTTTGAGACTGCAAAGACTATTTAAGGAAGAAAGACGGCATGAGATTGGATTCAATGCAGTAAAGTAGATTAGTTTGAGGACAA
>JAVJGG010000030.1:11599192-11611649 GCA_035590195.1 Aviceda cuculoides
TTAGTTTGAGGACAAGACAAAAAGTCATTACTTAGACCCCCTTGTGTTGCCGTGATGAGAACTTACCATTGTTTCTGGCTGCTGTTTTGGGCTGGTCAGCCCCACCAAAGTTTCTTAACTCCGTTATCCAAAAGGACTAGTGGCTTTCCAGAAAAGGAAAAGGTTTTGGTATTGTCTGGAAACAGCAGGCGAGACCTCCATCGTTCCAAACGGAGCTGGATGTGGAATCAGTTCTTTTTATTGGAGGAATACACAGGAACTGACTACCAATATGTTGGCAAGGTAAGATTCTTTCATACACATTTATGTTTTGATTTTAGAAGCACTGGAAGGCCAGCAATAGCAAGTAGGTAAGAACAATGCCTGCTACAACTTTTAGTTCACCTTCCTATCTGCCCAGCTCCTGCTGAGGAGTAATTCAGCGGAAAGGTTAGTACGCTTCAGCTTCAAATTGTAATCAACAACAGGAAGTTCCTCATTTAACCAGCAATCCCATGGCCAATCATCCACAATTATGTTAAAGATTTTCCATATTATTTTTTTGTCCAGAAATAATGCAGCTTAATTATATGGTTGTCTAGGCCAGATTTTTAGCTTTAAAATGTAATATGCGTTTTCCCTCATGCTCATTAATTTTGCTAGAGTCAAACTATATAAACCAGAAGAGGTTTTGGTCCAAGATATTTGGGATTCACAGTACCCGTATTTTGGTAAGGATTCTTTCTACCCAGAAAAAGGCAACCATTTCCCTCTTTATTCCTCACTGCACACAACAATGCTGCAGCCATTTTCTGATGAGGTTTTGTGGTGCCACTGAGGACTCTGTGACATGACCTTAATATCACAAGCCATGGTATTACAAAGAGTTGAAGCACACTGTGCTTATAGACTAAGAAGCAACAGGCAGCTGAAAATTTCTAAGCTCAATGCATGCTGACAGTTAGAAAACTGGCTGTAAAAAATAATAATAATAAAAAAAAAAAATCACAGCTTAACTCCAAGAATAACCATCTCCCTGAGCAGCAGACCCCCATGTAGGTAACAACCTTTATGTGAATTGTAGAGCTAATGCACCTGTGGTAAGTCTAGAGAGAGTCTATACTGCCCAAGGTGCCGTAGTCTATAGGAGTCTCTCTTGCAGAATGCAGTAATTATGCTATTGATGATGACATTCAAAGCAGAAACAATACAGCTTAGTTTTCCAAACTAAAATGGGATTGTGTCTGAACTAGTTTGATCTCTCAAGCCTTTTAGCAAAGGCTGCAGATCACAGTGGTTTGACATTTTATCTCCCTCTGCAAGCTTCTGAGCTTTCCCATGAGGGATGGTGGCTGCTTTTCTTGCCTGCCAATCAACTGTCAGTCAAAGTTGGATGCGACACTCCTTTCCTGCTAAATGGCTGGAAGGCATGATTGAAATGAAGAGCTACTCAGCTGGTGTAATACTCAGAGAGCTCCGACCAGGATAATCAGCATTCATGAAGGGTACCATTGAGCCCAATCTACAGGAAAAAGCCAAAGGCAGAGAGTCCACAGAGAGAAGAAGTAGAGAAGGAAGATAAGAGGGTAAGAAAAAAAGCCAGAAGAGAGTAAGAGAGAAGAGGTAGAAAGACAGAGGTGGAAGGAGAGAAAACTTTACAAAGAGGAATCAAGATTGAGGAGGGGAAAGGGACATCAAATGGCAGTAGAGGATAGGAGTTGGGAGAAAAAGGTTACCTAAAGAGAGCATAAATAAAAACAGAAGGTGAGACAGTAAAGGAAAAAAAAAACCCAACAGGTAAGAAAAATGGAGTCAAGGTAAAAAAAAAGGAAAGAGATTAAAAGACAGCAGTCCTCCATACACTCTCCTGTTCCACAGTCTATTTGAGGGGTGGTGGGGGGTGGTGGTGTCAGGATAATGGGGATCTCTTTCTCCAAATATGAGGTATGTGGTCCTGAGGCAAGTCCTACAGCCTGTCATTTTCACTGTGAATTTTGACATTAAACCTGCTCAGCCTCAAGTCCCCTATTCTCTCTGCTGCAGAATTAGAGTAGAAGCTGTTGGCTTCAGAAGGACTGATGGGGGAACAAATATTCCTGTAGGAAGAGTTTGCTGAGAGACAGTTAAACAATGGTCTAGTTTGACCAGAAAACCAAGAAAGTTTGAACTGGAGTCATTGAGAGAGAAAAAAAATGTGGATGTTATTTTTACAAGTTTTTCTTTTACCTATCGGTACTTTAATATACTTACTGTTACAAAGCATAGAAACAACACATAATGTATAAATGTCATTGATTCTGTGTTCCGGGGCTGTTCACAAGTGGCCTTTCACACGTCTTTCAAATGCCAGAACTGCTCACACCCTTGTAATTGAACAATTAGCCAAGAGGCATGGAAGAGCAGCCATTTATTATTAGAGAAAGTTGCATATTGGTGTGAGGATAAATGATAGAAACAGCTGAATGTCTCCAGGTTGAGGTAACCAGGCAATTTAACTGAGCAATTAAATTTGATTGGTGTGGGCAAATGAGGATAATGAACATGTTTATGAAGCATATTTTTTCTCAGAGGACTAAATGTTAACCTTTACTATGAACCAAAAATGTTAAGAATATTTTGTTATAGTCCTTTTATTCTCTTATAACATAAAGAAGTGTGAACAGAAAAATCTTTTAAAACAATAGCAATATATGTATGTCAAGGGGAGTTGTGCTTATGTCTTGCTGTATAAGCAGTCACACCCAGATCTTCTGGGGTTTTTTGTGTGTAGTGCTTAAAGCTGGTGGGCATTAACATCATAATTATAAAAAAATGATTCCATATAAGCTACAAGAAAAAAATTAATCTTTTACTTGGGCTGGTTTTACTTCTGTCTTTTCATTTATTAACGTCTGTTTAATTTAAACATCTACATCAAAATTTGAGATATAAGAAGTCTGTTGTGAAAGATTCTAACAGCATTATTTCTATAAACTGCCCAAACTACAGTTGTAAAATCCTGTAACTGCTTATACTACAAAACCCACATTTATATCATAATAGTTTTGGGCAGAAGGGGAAGAAAAGTGAAGGGGAATGCATTCAGGTTTGAAATAATAAAGAAGAAAGGTAATCTCTCTGAAGATAGAGCTGAAGGCAGTACTGAAGACATGCTGAAGCATCATCCAAGTCATGGACCAGAGCACTACTGTGCTTCATACCCCGTATACTCTATATCCAATGAACCCAAATGCTTTCCATCCTTGAGGAGATAATTGCCTAAGCACACAGGAGACAAAGTAGCCCTTTTTTGGTACCCATGGGTACTGTCAGCTATTAAAAAGTGCTCCCCAGTTTTGTCTGCTGCACATTTTACTGTCAGCCCAAATATGCTGCTGTATCACCCTGGACAAGAGTATGCGGGTGCCAACAAGAAGCTCCCAGTGTTACCAATATGAGTTGATGCTGTGACTCTGACACCAGATCCGTCACTTTATTAACCAGTTCTTTTATTCCTGGGTATATTCAGGAAATAAAGCCTTTTAAAAAGAGTAGAAATTGACACCTCCAGTCTTGGTTAGTCTCAGACATAATAATATAAGGAACTTGCAGAAAAGTTCTAGGCTGGAATTATTCATTGCACTGCTGAATAACTTGTGAACTACAGCTATTCATTGAAGTGTGATTGATGGGCACAGTGACATTTTAACCTGAAGATATCTTTTTTTCTGGTTCAGAAATTATGGCACTTGGCAGGGACTCAATCCCAAAATAAAATAAAAGGATCACATGAGCATCAAAGTAGGGAAGTGCCCAGCACTACTGCCTAGCCAAAATCTGCAACATCTGAGTTGGGTTTTAAAAGAGATCTAGTTGTACCTGTGGCTTCTTAGTACAATTTTAAAGGGCTGGTGTGAATGCATATCTAAATCACTGGTAAATAATGAAGCTATATATAGAAATATATGCTACGTTCCCTAGAGGTCTTCAGATATTCCTGGGCAAAAGAGTGAAAAAATCTGCCTTGTTCCAAGATTATACTCAAAGGTATAGCTACCATTTTTATGCTTTTGATGTCTTTGCACGACTGTCCCGTTGGCTACATAAAATCCACGTTCTGGCATCCATCACTGAGTGGTCTCGTTAGAGCACAAACCTACAAATCATTGTTATGTAAAGGGATAGGATGCTGCTTTCTTTTAGACTAAAGAAAGATGTGAACAAGTCTTAAATCTTACTCATTAACCCAGAAACGGCTTCTGGCAGCCTGCAGTGGAAAGGAGTAACTTGCTTTCCTGATAACAACAGGCACAACTGTGGAACGGTTTTGTCACACTCTGTCTGTCCGGCACTAGAAGGAAACTTCCAGACATAATTTTCATTTTTGCTGTGTCTTACTGATGTTCATACAGTTCAAGCAGTATGCTTGCCTGGAAGCTATCTGATGTTACTACCTGTACAACCCATCATAAACAATCATCCTCTGCTGACAACTCCATTTTTCAAAGAAGATAAAGTCGAAGACCTGCTGCTATGTGACTGGGCAAAGCAGAGAGGATACTGCATTACTGTAGGCAAAACCAGAATCCTTTTGTCTGGTGTTGAAAGAACCACTGGGAAAAATAAATTCCCCTCTGTCAGGAATGGTTTAAGGTACTGTTGATCCTGCTTTGGAGGAGGAGGGAATGAATTAAATGGCATCGCATTACAATATAGTTTCAGTACTGTGTTTCTTTCTTTTGCCTGATTTTACTTCTGGCTACAGCTATTCTGAAGGCAAGCAGAACCGTTCTTTGCAGTGTATTTCACCAAAAGCAAATCAAACAAAAGGTAGAATCTGTCCAAACCATTGCAAGTAATGGGACTAAGTCATATACTCAGACAAAAAAATCTGGCTGTGAGTACACAAGAGGGGCTATTTAAACAAGGAAAATTATTGTCATGTAATACTGTCTGTGCATTTTCAGCATTTGAGGCAATAATGTGTCACATTACTCCAGTGGTTAAAATGTGTCATATCTTAACTGGATGACCTGATAACTAGGCAAGAGAAACCTTCACTTTCTCAAAGATCTTTAGTACACTAGCATTCTGTACTTACCATCAAAACTTTTGCTCCCCAAAAAAACCAAGATGTGAAAAGTCAAACTAAAATAATTTTTCCCATCTGCACTTTTAACATCCTTTATGCAGTTCTGTTGGCAAACACTTGCTCACTATTTGTTTTCTTTACCTTGTAACTTGCACTATGATATACACCTGATGCCTTCAGTTTCCTGTTCCAAAGACAGTGACTATTTGTCATCTTTCCAAGGCCTAAAATTAAAAGTTCCACTTGTAACTTCTATTTATTCAGAGATTCTCCTCAAAACAGTTTTCAAATTTTTTTTGACGCTCAGAATATCCTTTCTCTGGGTCTAGATTCTGCACTCGGCTTCCAGGAGAGCTGGCAGCCCAAAAGCCAGGCTTTAAGTCTGAATGACCTCCCAGTCCTCAACAGTTCCTGGGCTTGAAGTGGCTCACAGCAAAACTGAAGACAGCTGTCAGTCGTCCTTAGGTTGCGTCCGTCAGTCCGAGGTGCTCTGTGGGTTGCAGCAGTGCCCACAGTGTACACAAGGCTCTGGGCTGGACCCCTGTTGCTGGCAAGTCCTCAACAGTCTTCTTCCACAACCAAATGTGCACACGGAATTTGACTTTATGCTGTGCCTCTCAGAGGACTTCTACACCCTTTACCGTGCAGAAGGAGGAGGACTAAAGTTTTGCACTTTTCCAAATGTAGGCTCCCTCCATTTGTGGGAGTGTGTGGTCCTTGGCTGGCTGCACCACCTTCTGCAGAGGAACTTCTCTCTCTTAGCAGGGCATAGGGCTTTTGTGGGCCATTATGGCACTCCTGCCCTTGCTCCTGACAAGAAAGTCACAGGGTCTGTTACGTGTACCAATGTTAGTTAATTGCAATGATATATTTAACTTTGTGGTGAAAGGAGCATTAAGACCAGCCTTTTACACATGAGGAAACTGATGTACAGGGAGGCTAAATGACCTTATGCACAGCTGAAAGTCAGAAATTTCTAAACTGAGATTTAAAAAAAAAATAAAATCAGAGTTCTTAGCCCCTTTCCCCTCCCTGTTTAAATGATTAGGTCACCTGCCTCCCGCTTCAATAGGCTGAATACTTGTCATTCTCTTAAAAGGTAGAACAAATGCCGTGGTGCATCTGCACTTCCTTTATTCCTCATCCATCATTCATATTTTATGTTCCACCACTTGACTTTCCCAAGTGCCCTTCATTCCTATATTGAATTGCACACACATACACACACTTGTCTTATATTCCTCTTTGAAAGATTTACTGGCGCTGATAGAAGTTCTCTGTACTGCCGGTCTCTGTGGAATAGAGATAACTCTGAAATGAGGGACAGTTGAGAGGTTAGAGGCCCAGGATGACAATCCAGAAACAGCTTGCAGATTTTAAACTGTCATATGGGGGCTAAGAAAGGAGATAATGAGAAATGGGTGGGATGGGCAAGAATGTTATTCAGAAAATGAAAAGGCAGGAAATATAGCATGGTTAATGTTTACGATCATCATAATTGTGAATCTATTTGGCATCATCCTTGTATCCAAATATATTACACAATATAAGAGCCTTACAACCATCTGTTTCAAACATACCACATTTCCTCCATTATGGCACATGATGGTACTTACAGTGTAACAGTACATAACCTCCTCCCCTTCTTCCCATTTCACCTAGAGAAGCAAGCAAATAATGGGATCCTCAAGCCAGTATTTCTGTTAATTCTTATTATTAATTTTTTGTGCCCTGAACTAGAGAATTTTGTTTTCCATATGCTAATGACCTGCTCATACCAGTGCTTACATTTTGGGACACATCTTTTCACAGGTCATCCTTTCCTCCTCTTGTTAGCAATCAGCATGTCTTCCTGAATTGTGTACCCCTAGACTTCTAGCTATAGAAAAACAGCTGAACACATTAATCTTCCTCCCCAAGGAGAAACTGCAGGTGAAGTTCATGCTTTATTTTGGGTTACTTAGATCACTGGTCTTTGGAGCCATGATTACCATTTTCTTATTTGTTTGTATAGCACAGTAAAGTCCTCACTACAAAGCTGCGATGTCACAAATATAGAACTTGCAGGATAGTGACAGCTAAAAAAAATTCCCTTTTCAGGCTCAAGACAAAGAACCATTTTTACTCCACCATTTGTTGTTTACACTTAGCTCACCAAAAATATTAAACCATAAAACTTGGAGAAATCTCTTTATTAGATGAAATTCATATTGTCTGTGACTCCCTTTTCTTTTGCTGCTGTTTCTCTCGCTGGTGAACATAGGTTCACAGTGGGGCAGCAGCAGATTGAGAGCTGTGGCCAGTCAGTGTAACATTTCAAAACACAAACTGAAAATGTGTTGTGATGTGAATACCTACTGTTGATCCGTATGTGCTAATGCAGACTGTGGCTTGCTTTCACCATTAATGGGGTGAAACAAACCTCAGCATGCACTTGCAAGTACTTGAGGATTCAGTGAAGCTTGTAGTTATGAAAGTCTGAGGTGGCAGATGAAGGAAAGGGAAGAATCACCCTCTGGAAGGAAAGGAGAAAGGAAAAATATCAATCCTTTCTTCTTTTTAATTTCACGAAAAACCCCAGAGCAGCAAAGGTTGTAAAGAAATAAAACACTGAGTTACCTGGGAGTTAAAAACATACATTAAAGGAGAAGGGGAAAAACAGACCAGCAAATGTTGATGCTAGAACTATCATTCCCACCGTTTTCTTTTCAGAGATGTTTATTTTGGAATCACATCATTCAATGAAGACTGCAGCCCTCTATCCCCAACTTGCATATGCTGTGCTGTACAGAGCCGGGCTCCAGAAGAGCTCAGCTGGAATGGCCTCTCTGTATAGGAATATCATCTATCTGGCACTATTTCTTACTTTGTCTCTTTGTGGAACATCAAGCGATATTTCACCATTAGATGTCTATTGGAACAAAGAAGGTTTTACTGCCCTGCACAGGCTCACATAATGATCATTCAGTCATCTTTAGCACGTTTGTCAGCTTTGCCCATACTACATCTCCATGTCGGAAGGCAACATCAAGTTAAGTAATTTCTATAACTTCTGTGTTTAGCATCATGTTATCATCAACGGAAGGTTAAGGTCTCTCTAAAAGACAGGGCCAAACAGTATAACTGTACCTTTGGCTCTGTGACATGCTTCCTTCTACCTAGCAGCCCTTACAATCAAGCTGATTGGGGCACCGGCAGAGGATTTAAAGGGCATGCAAACAGAGGTGTCAGAGCATTCATGGTTTCTTTCCACTCCATGCTCTTTCTGTGGTTTTACACATTTCAGGTCAGTTGTTTAAAGCAGAGTTAATGCTACTTACAACTGCTAAAATTCCTCACAGTATGTCCTGTACACATAGGGAATAACAACTGCCAAGGGGGCTGAGGGCATAGAGTTAATGCCCTGTGGGTGAAAACTCTTGCAAGTATATTCATGGTAATTGTAAACTGGTGCGAGCCTGAGCCTCATGCTACTTCCAAGTAACAAAGCCTGTCAGGATCTACACCATTCACCTGATAAACCTACCTCATGCAAATATCTATTATTTTACCTACAGAAAGTATTTTATGAAAAATTCCTTTTAGATTATTTAGAATGATAGGATCACACCAATTATATGTGCTGCAGAGAGAATTCTTTTCTTTCATGAATACTAGATATGATATAATTGGGAAAGCATAGACACAAGTATTCTCACTTCAGCCAAAATAAACCCTCATTCCTAGACAGGCAATGTTGGATCTTGAACTATTACTTGCAGCCTGGGACTGAATATCACTCCTGCCAGATAGAATCACAGAATAATTAAGAAACCCTAGAGGCTACCTGGTCTAACCCCCTCCACAAGGCAGGTTAGACTCCTCAAACCAATTAAAGCAGGTTGCTCAGGGCAGTGTCTGGTCAAGTTTTGTGTCTTTCTAAGGATGGAGATTCCACAACTTCTCTGGGCACTTCTCTCAGTGCTTAACCATCTCGTCTTTCTTTTTTTTTTTTTTTTTTTCCCCCCTAATATGTAATGAGAATTTCCCTCATTGCAGCTTGTGTCTATTGCCTCTCATCCTGTCACTTGTTGCCTCTCATCCCATCACTGCCTTCTCAAGTTCTACTTTCTCTGCGCCCTCCCGATAGGTAACTGTAAACAACAATAAGCCTTCTCTTCTTAATTATAAACAAAACCATTTCTCTCTCCTCTCCTCATACATCATATGCTCCAGCCCTCCTAACCCTCTTGGTGACTCTTCTGTAAACTCACTGCAATATGTTAGTGTCTTTCTTGTACAGAGAAGGGGCAAAACTAGATGCAGTACTCCAGTTATATTCTGACAAACTCTGAATGGAGGAGAATGATCAATGCCCTCAATCAACAGGCTATACTTTTGCTAAAACAAACAAGTTGGCTTTCTTCTCAGCAAAGACACACTGCTGATTCATATTGAATTTCTTGTCTACCGGAATGCCCAGATACTTAACTGCAAAACTGTTTTCTATCCAGTCTGTACTGCTGCAAGGGATTATTCCAGCATAGGTGCAGGACTTTGCATTTGCCTGTGCTGGACTTCATGAGTTTTCCATTAGTCCATTTCTCCAGGCTGTTGAGGTCCCCCCAGATAGCAGCTCTATCTTCTCAATATTGAGAGAGCTTCACCCAACCAACCTCCATTTTTTTTATGATTTGCAAAACTGCTGAGGATGCATTCCATCATTTGAGTCATTAATAAAGACATGAAGCAGCATTGACCCCCAGTATCAGCCCCTGAGGAACATCACTAGTAATCAGCCACCAGACTTCATATTACAGATCACAACACTTTGAGCTCGGCTATCCAGCCAATTTTCCACCCACTTTATTGGACATTTTTCCAGTCCATATCTCACTAATTTATCTGTCAGGGTACTATAGGAGACTGTGTCAAAGGTCTTGCTAAAGGCATGCAATATCCACTGCTCTCTACTTGCCCACAGTGCCATCCATGCTGTCATGGAAGGCAATCAGGTTGGTTAAGCATGATTTTCCACTACTAAATCCATGTTGGCTGTGCCAAATCACCTTTTTCTTCATGTACCTGTATGTATTTTCCAAGTGGATTTGCTTTATAACCTTCCCTGGAACTGAGGTATAGCTGACCAGTTTCCAGTTTCTAGATCCTTCTTCTTCCCTTTCTTTAGAATGAGTGTGACTTTCCCTATTTTTGGAATTTAAGAACCTTCCCCAATGATATCACCATCCTTATATGCATCAATGTTGTTCTAGAGAAGTGAGTTTGTCCAATTTATTTAAAAGGCTCCTAATTTATTGGGTTTTGTCTGCTGTGGATAATGCTTCACTCCACCATAATTTTCTGCTAGGCTCAAGGATCTCTGGGGCCTGTGGGAAAATTGCACTTGCACATCCCTGAGCAGTTCTTCTTTATTCATGAGTAATGGGTCCAACATAATGCATCCTCTGGTCAACTCATCAATCACCTGGATCAAGAAATTCTCTTATGACATTCTGCAGAAAACTGGGTTGCTTGCACACAGACATATTGCCCTTGCAGCAAACATCAGAATGATTAAAGTCCCCCTTGAGTACTATGGCCTGCAACCATAGTGTTTCTGCCATCTGTCTAAAGAAGGCTTCATCTACTTCATCTCTTTCAGCAGGCAGTCTGTAGCAGATGCCTACCATGATGTCTTGTGTTGGTCTGTCCTCTTATCCACAAGCTCTTGACTGATTTGTGACCTGTTCCAAAGCAAAGCTCCATCTACCTTTTGCTAATCCACCTGCGTGTCTTCCTGGCCTGGCATTTCTAAAGGGCCCATGTCCTTCTGTTGCAGCATTCAAGTCATGTGAGCTATCCCTTTACATCCTGATGAATGCACTTTGAGGAATACTCATTTGAAAGAAGAATCTACTCAGTGGCAGCCTTGGCTAAGGTTTCCCATAAACATATTCCTAGCTGAGCAGCCTTCCTCAAGAGGGTCCTGTTGAGATTTAAATGTGCAGCCTTTTAGATTGTACCTGCTGTCTCACACAAATCCTTAATTATCTGTTTACACGACATAAACTTTTGTTGAGAAACAAAGCTAGGGAACATGACAGCATGGAGATATTTTTTCTTTCCCCAGCTTCTGAACTGTAGAACTAGATGATCCAGCCATGCAAATAGATTAAAGACTCAACTAAACCTGTGGATATGAATTAATTTCCTTCTTGTTAAGTCTTCATTTAAATCTGAATGTGGGTTCTCATTTGTTTTAGTGTTTGTCTATATCCTCCCTTCTCCATCCCCCTGCTTTCCTCCCTGCCACACACACTTTTATATAGCATATAAAATTCATACACATATTTCAGGATTTGATTGTCAGCATCAAGTGCTCAGAATATCAAAGGGTCACCTTTGTCAGTAAGCAAAGGATGAGCATTTGCTTTCAAGCGCATCCATCAGGGAGTAGTCAGAAGCTGTTACTTGCTGAAGCAGCCTGATGTTTTATTCAACTATATCCTAGTAAAAACATTTCTGGATATTAGGCCACGGGGTTTTTTTTTTTGGTTGGTTTGGTTTTTTCCTGGTTCATCTTTGAGATACTTTCTCCACTACCCCCACAGGAGAATAGAGGTTTTCACTGAATTAGAAATGTACTTGTTCATATACCTTAATTAAGGTGCTATATTTGCCTATCATATAATTTTGAGACATTTTTGAAAATTCATGAGTCCAAAGAAAACATTTTCTCAGTGATGAAATTGATAATTTTGACCACTGATAAAAAGTAAGCAACTGTCGCTGGGTAAATTCTCTGCGAAATCACAGGCAATCAAAGCTGGGCATATAATACACACTGATTTCACTAACTATACACATCACATAATTTAGAGATTAAGGGACATATACTAAACCAAATTATTAATTATTGAAGTTCATGTTTGTTGAATGTACTCTTTTCTGAAAAAAATATTTTCTCCTAATCTCAGTAGAAAACCTGCTGTCATCTACCACTATGTGAGTTCCCTTTTTGCTTGAGTAATGCAGTACAGGACAGAAGTCTCATTATAGTCAGTTGCAGACCTTCAAATTAACTGAAAAATATTTAGATCACAAAAGTATTCTGCCATAAAATGGCTGGGCACACAAAAAGACTCATATGATTTTTGGTTTTTTTTCCCTGTGTAATTTTTAAAAGATGAGATATATATCTAGGCCTTTTGGCTCAATGTCATGGTTTAACCCCAGCCAGCAACTAAGCACCACGCAGCCGCTCACTCGCTCCCCCCGCAGTAGGATGGGGGAGAAAATCGGGAAAAGAGGTAAAACTCGTGGGTTGAGATAAGAATGGTTTAATAGAACCAAAAAGAAGAAACTAATAACGATAATGATAACACTAATAAAATGACAACAGTAATAATAAAAGGATTGGAATGTACA
>JAVJGG010000030.1:11611749-11621938 GCA_035590195.1 Aviceda cuculoides
AAACACTACTTAGCAACAACTGAAAACATCAGTGTGTTATCAACATTCTTCGCATACTGAACTCAAAACACAGCACCTTACCAGCTACTGGGAAGACAACTCTATCCTAGCTGAAACCAGGACACTCAATAAATATCTTTTCTTGAAAAAAAGGAAAATAGGACATAGTTTATATATTAGTTAGTAGGATTAAACAGTGGATGTACATTAACTATCCTGTAAGTACCTTTTCCTGTGCACACACCTGTATTTTACATATACAAGGATATCAGGATATTGGAACTATTTTGCTCTGACTTGGAAAAAAGCTATAATGAAAGTTGGTGGTCTTGAATTGTATGCACAATTCTCATTGAAAAATAGGGAGTTAGGAGAGAGATTTCCCAGGGAGGCATGCATCCCTTTAGGCACTCATTGTATTCCCATCGAAAATCATTACAAGTTAGGCACTTGATTTTCCTTAACCCCACAGCTCACCCAATAGAAAGGACAGCACATATATTCCATTTCACTTTACTGCAAAGTCTTAAGATACCTCAAAATGTTATTTGAGCTAATATAGCCAGCCCCAGAGTGCAGAAACTCCCCTATCTACCCCATCCCTTAGCTAACTTGTGGTGACAGTAACTTTCAGTTGGTGGATAATAACAAACACCTGAGAGCAATTAGATTTTCCAGCATTGCAGCTGGATTAGGAATAGGCCATCTCCCCACCCTCTAAATGCAGCAGGCTGTGGCAAAGCCACAGTATTGCTAGTCTTGACTCCAGTTAAATAATCCTCAGTCTTTCCACAAACTAACACAGAACAGATTACACCCAAGGCTCTCAAATCATGTTATAATCATTACATACAGAACTGGACATTGTTAACAACTCACATTTTACTCCAGGGAGAATGTGGAAGCATCAAGTACTGATCTGTCTAAGATGAGACAGGAAGACTGTGACAGAGATGATACAGGCTCTTTTAAACTGCCTTGGCCTTCCTTAAGAGAACAACCAGAGCACCATGCTTTTGCGAGCGTAATTGCAGAAGTCTGTACAATGCTCTTTTAACATGACTACCGTTTAGCTGGAGAGATCTCTTTAATCTTTCAGATAAAGGCATAATGAAACCCAACTGCTGTAAGTAAAACTGGGAAAATTCAGTTTACAACCAAGGGGTTTTATTTTTTTTTAAGTGATAGGTGAGTTATTATTTTTCAGAGGCAGAATTGTTTTGAGTGCCTTAGAGTCTAAAAGAAAGATTGGCTGTCTTTCTTACTGTTATACAGTAGTTCAAAGCAAGCAAGAAGTTTGATAAAAGAACATGAAATTCAAGGGCCCATACCTATAGAGATCAGACTTGACACCACAGTCTCTTGTGCCTTATAAATTAAAGACCCGTTTTTCTTTGTAAAGGCAAAATTTCTAAATTCCTTCTATAATTATCCTTAGAGATAATAGGAAGAGGAACAAACAAAACTGCATTACCACAGAAGAGCTGAGCAGCACTCAGCTTGGGAGAACATGGAGACACCTTTACCTAGCTTGTAGCTTAAATATTCATTAAGATCTGATAACAAGCTGTCCCTAAAGAGAAGGGACAACAGAATAAGGGACCTTTCTAGTTTGAGGTACTGCAGTGCAGGACAAAAGCTCTTGTGCCATTGTCCTTGTTTAATCACAATGAAGAGCAACAGCAGTTGGGGAACCCAAAAGGGAAAAGAGTAGATAGGCCCTAGGCAGTGTTGAAAGGATTGACATTTTCCAACTGATTTTTTGCAAAGCTGGTTAGCTGTGGTGGCATGTTTGCACTTCAGGTTAGAAAACCTGTTTGTGATTTTGAAGGATGTGTAATAAAGGTGTGAGTCACCAGAGTATGGCTGTTTATTCTTAGCTTCATAAGTTTAAAATAGAACAGTAGGTTCCCTACTACTGTTTGGGCAGCCTATTCCATGAACCAAGGATCACAACATCAGACACTGTTGTCCCTGTCTATCTCAGGCCATGCAGCCTCACATATAGCCCTCACAAAAAGAGAATGAACGGAGCCTTCCAGCCTGCCTGGAGGGTCCAAAGTGAAAGTGCTTTGCCTCTTGACCCTGGTCAAACAACAAATTTTTATTCCAGGGCTCTTTATTTCTTACCCCCCTCCCCCCCCTTTTTTTTTTCACTCCATCACCCTTTACTTTTATTATAGTGCCTTTTCTGTGTTTCATTTGTTTGTTTTGAAACCAGATGCCACCATCTTTTATTCTCAGTTTGCCTTTTAAGTACCTGGTTGCTTCTGAATCTTCAAATGTTCTTAGTCCTTTTTGGTCCAGTCATTTCCTGAAGTTGTTCAGCAGCACAAAGCTGTTTTGTAGCTTCTCTTAGTGTCATTCGTTTACAGGGAATAGATTGGCACTCCTACTTTTGAGAGTGAATGAAAAAGATCACTAACATTTTGATGCTCTCAAGAAACAGAAAGATAGCATCATCCTGGTGGGTTTTTTTCTAGGTGTTTTTTTTATTCCTCCTGTAGTTCTCGATATCAGGACAATCTGTTTTTGCAGAAGATACTGCTGTTACTGAACACTTCTATCTGACATCTAGCTTCTTTCTCCACTTGCGGTGGGTGAAATTTTAGCTTTTTTTTCTTTTTTTTTTTTTTTAATCTCATGGAATTTCATTGATAAAAACCTCAGGGTTAGAGCTAAGAAGCAGTACTTAGGCTAAAGGGGACCCTTAGGGGGCATTATTGTTTTACCCTTTCCCTGGTATACTCTGAGGTGGTTACCCTAATAAAACATTTCATTCGCACTTTAATAGTCCAAGTATTGGATCCCTGTATCCTTTACAATTTTATTTTTTTACTTTTTACTGAGTTTTTCTTCCAGCATACCTGATTCCATGCAATCAGGGCTGATGCTGATATGGTTTCCTTAAAAACAAATAGCTTGCTGATATGAACTTTACATAAAAATATAGTCTGTTATGTATTATTGTATTAATGGGATCCCACAGCTAAATGAGCCAGGGTTTAAAGAATTTCTGTTTCTGCTATACAACCTGTTATAAACAAACCCCAGAAAAGTAAGCACAATGCAAACAGGACACAGCATATTTTCCAACAGCTCCAAAGAAACCAGCACCCCAAAATGCAGAAATTTCGTATAACCTCAGTAACCTTCAGTGGTCTATTTCATTAATTTACTACAGATTTAATGTTTGAATGCTAGATTTCAGTAGTGATTCTTAACCTTTATTGCTGACCAGAATATCACACAGGAAGAAAAGTATGCTCTTCAAAATGGAAGGAATAGAAACAGGATAAAAGTGCAATGTTCTTGAAATAGGAGTTGTTAAAAAAAATCCAACAAACAATGAATGGTCATAAATTAGAAACAGCAAGAGAAGGACACAAAACTTGAGTGTTTTAGTCAGTCATGGGATGACAGGAAAAAGGTAGTTTGATAAGGCAATGAAAATGGCAAATGTTTGTACTCATTTCTGATAGAAAGGAAAATATCAACATCATGGTTCAAAGACCTGTGTCCATTCAGACAGAAGGCAGGCCAACTGCAATTACAGAAAAATGACTAGTATCATCAGCCCTTCATATCTGGCCTGTTCTTCACTGGCTCTTTTTGGAATCCACTTGACTTGAGAACAAGAGACTGGGGTTGTAAACAGGATTCCAGGTGAGGACTCAGAAGTGCCTGTTTTGCAAGCAAGGACTGTACATAGGCTGCTAGCCTAGCAAAGAAAAAATAAGAGCATATGGGATTATTATCTATAAGTGTTGGATGAGGGAGAATGTATCTATGTGGGAGGAGGTTCTTAAAACAGAAAAACAATGTTGGCACAAGAAATGCACATCTAATCTGGAAAACAAGATTCTTTCTAATCACCAGAGCAGTGATTTCTTCAAATAGGAACTGTGTGCCTGTTGCGCCTTTTTCTTCACCAGGCATAGCAGGAAGCAAGCAAATTAAAACTATATTAACAAACTGAAACACTCAGGAATCAGTCAGACTGAGCCATATTCAGGTTTACTGTGTTAACTACAGTATAGTAACTATACTTACTATAGTAAACTTGTCACTTTCTGTAGTTAACTAATATAAGTATTCTATAGACTGTGACATCTTTAAGTTCAAGAAAGTGATGAACAATGAAGACTGCTGATTGCTTAGGACAGCAGATCTTGGGTTAGTGATGAGATACAAAAAGTGCCTGTTGTAGCAGTATAACAACCCCGGTGTAGAAGTGCTGTTTCTGGCAGCTGTACATCTGGAATCATGGTGCTGTGATCTGGTAAGGCTGGGTCTGTTTGCATTTCTTTTTTAATTTTGTCAATTTTGTTGTTGTTTTATTTTCTTTGAAAATGGTGGTGCTTGAATCTTGCTTCAAGCTCTGTCTGTCCGGCTCTTTTGAGGATGGAGAGTATAAATCTTCATATGATCTTCGAAATACCTTATATAGGAATGGAAAGAAATCACCTCTTCTAGTTTCTCTAAACACTAAGAAAAGTTGGAAGCACTGTAGCATCTTTCTCCCATTGTCTTCCAACTTCTTTTTTAGCATCTATCCTCCCATTTTTAACAGAAATTTAAGCTACATTTTTGAAATAGTTGTCCCTAAGTGTAGCCTAAGTCTTGACATAACCTTCCAGATATCTGACCTGAGCATATAATTAGCTTCAGCACTCTAGCTTCTCTCTCTCTCTCTCTCTCTCTCTCTCTCTCTCCATTGGCCACCTCTAAAAAATTTTTAAATCTATTAACTGCTTTCAGTTAAATTTTGTAGAGGAGTAAAGGTGTCAAAACCATTAATTTCATATACAGGTTGGAAGAATAGGAGCTGCATAAGACAAATAAACCTACATTGTGCCTTGACCATTTGGTCAGCTGGCTGTTCCATAAACACACATATAAGCCACCGCCAACTACAGCCCATGCTGTCTCTTCTCCGGCCAATATTTAGGGAACACAAGAAGTAGCAGCATTTTGCAGTCAAGAGGTTTTGAGGACACGGGCTGGAGCAGGAAGTGTAAAATACCATGCAGTGGACTAAGTGATACGAGGCAGAGCAGGATGCTTTGCCTTAGGGTGAGTCAGATAGAGATGTTATGTGGACCATGAAAGGAACCAGACCTTGGCATAACTGAGGCCATAAGAACATGGCACACACGTCCATAGGAAATCTGTCATTTCTGGTGATGCTGGATCTTGCTGTGGATCTTGTGGAATATCTTTTTAGAAGAAAGGATCTTTTATGGCTTGAAATAAATGATTTGTGTAGGTATTTGCCCTGATGATACATGATATAGTGTGTGTATATGTAGGTATATGGAACACATATATAGTGTTTTGGGAGTATTTTTTGTGCATTAGGAAGAAGTCTATACTTAACTTCTGCAAAATATACATAAATACTTGTTACCTAATTTGCAAAACCAATGCCATTTTCCTTTTAACACAGAGTCACCAAGTGGAGCAAAAACTTTGGCACTGATTATTTGATTATATTAATGGTGTTGATTAGGATCTTAACTGAAGAGGTTGGTTGATGCTGTAGGGATACAGAGCAGCAGAAGAGAAATGGAAGAGTGCAAGTTGTTATTCTGAAATAGAAACTGTGTGCAATATTACAGTATTAGCAGTTTCATTTTAAGTGCTTTAGTTTTTCTGAATGCTGTAGCATTGCACTGTGTAACCTCGAGCAATACATGTGGTTGAGTTTGTTAATGACTAGACAGGGCTCTGCTGTTTGGATCTATTCAATTTGGAGCAAAATCATGTGCTATGAATACTGCCAAGAGCAAACCCATAATTCGCTTTATTAGCTACCTACCAACTGCCTACATACTATTTTAATAATTGGTCTCTATTTCATTATTGTGTTAGGAGACAAAAATGTGACCACAGCAACCCCAGAATAGCAAGTTTCTCTTATAAATACAAACAAATAATAGGACACAACAGGCAGCTTATTTCTGGATAATTGTAGGTTGATGGTTCAGTGTGTACATCCCAAGGTCTATTGACTTTGATCTTTGCAGAGGTTCAGTAACCGCTCTGAAATTCAGCAACTAGGTGTTATATTCACAACAGGAAACAGAACTTGGTCTGCAGGGTGGATGGAAAACAATCTCACCCACTGAATTGCCAGGTATCATAACCAGCAATATGACATTAGTGGGAGCTAAACTGCAATTTACAGCCATCTTGCATAACCTAAAGCCACTTCATAAATGAGACTAACTATGCTGTTTAAATCAGTGTTATAGAGTGAGGTAGAGGAGGGATGTTATTTCATTCTGGAGAATATTCAGAGCCTGAAATGTCAACTTTTTGGAATTTAATTACCACAGCTTAAAAGTACATTTTCAGTACAACCTTGTTACAAATATGTGTGCTAGAAAGCCGCTTCTCTCTAATGTATTCCATTCAAACACACAAAAAAGTTAGCGCTTAGCCGTAACCTATTAAAATATCTGGGATCTCACTTTCATTATGCAGTTTCGGTACTGCTGTTTCATACAGTTTCATATCAAAATTAATTCAGCATGGTTAGAAAAGGGCCCTGAGTCCCCGCCAGCCCTGACTGCCCCTGCCCGGGCCCAGGCCCCCACGTCAGCCCCCAGGGCCGTCAGCCCCTGTGACGCCGCAGCAGGGCCGCTCTCCAGCTCCCCATTGCCCTGTCCTGCCCGGCCATGGGCCCCGCCAAGCCAGGCCTACCCACGGGCCCACCTCCCAGCCTGGCCTCGGCCCGCTCCCCTCCCCAGGGTTGTGCCCGATGCCCGGGGCTGCCCCAGTGCCCCCGGCTGCCCTGCTCCCGGCTGGGGTGGTGGGACGGGTCCTGGCTGCCAGGCCTGCCATGACCCACCCGGGGAGCCGTCATCCTTCACCGCTTTCAAACACACTAATGCTGCTTCTTTTGTAAGTGCTGCCGACATTTTGGAGTATAGCTCATGAATTTATAATGCCGGAGATGGGCAATAATGAATTGTACAGCCTAATGCAAATTGGATCTGCTGTTTTCATGCCATTTCAGTTTATAGTCTTATTGCAAAAGCACATGAAACATACCCTTAAATTCTTCCCACGCACTTAGCTGAAGTAATTCCTATTTGTGTAGCATGGGTCCAACTCAATTTTTAAAACCCTGGTGAATTTTCCTGGAGTGTTGCTTTAAAGTGAAGCAATACTGTCTATTGGAGATGAACAAAAATGCTGTAAATACATTAATTCAGGTGAAGAAAAAAAACCACCTCACGGTACCAATACTTTGAGCACAGTTTTCACTTGCCCTTTCCTTTTCATCATGCTGAAGACACCTGATTGCCACCACCCTTGGCACTTTCAGAGGGCTCTGCCAGAAGCGCTGCAGAGAAGGAGATTACTCCAGATTATAGCTACTTTGAAAAAAACTCCTCTCCTTTTAAAGTAATTGTATATGTGACAACAAGCAGAATGTCAAATACAGGCAGCTAATGCTGCAGTACTGTATGCACTTTAAACTCCTCTTCCTGGAGGCCTGAAGCCTTCCCTGTTTTCAGGACACCGTATTTGAATGTTTTCGGCCAGGGCATTTGGGGCAGAGGGGTGCAGGGAAGAAAGAACGGCTGGACAGTTTTTATCTGACTGTAGGTCATTAAAAGCAAGCCAGATGGTTCACTTAACAGTGGTATTAAAGTAAAATGAGTAAAAGTATGCCTAGGGCATAGTAAAATGTTTAATTTGTCTTTCATCCTCAGCCTTAGCCGGTGATTGATGGACAATTTCACAAAAGTGTTCAGATTAGATTCTGAATGAATCAATTTACTATAATATTAATACAGTGCAATTGCTGATGCATTTACTTTTTATAGCATAGACTTACTTCTTCACAATTTTGCTTACCTTTGAGGTATGGCTCAGTTCAGTCACCAATTGAAATGAATGCCTTTGAGTAACACTGAATTCCTAAGGAAATAAAAAAATCTACCTTTAAGTGGAGCCCTAAAAACCTGTGGCTGAATTAACTTTGTACTGAGGAATGGTAATATGATACAGCCCAGCTGCCATGAGCACTATGTCCCAAGACATTTTATTCTATCCCATGACTATCTGCCATGGTCCATTTATCTGTCCCATGACCAACTTTATGCAGAGGATAATGGACACTCTTTTGCAATACGGGTTAGCAGAGTGAAGCTATAATATCTTTTATTGGCTAGGATCAGTCCTACTAAAAGCATCTGCAGTATAATTTATAGGCGTATCTCATCACAGCAAACTTCCTTTGCAATGAGGTGTCTGGGTAGTGAAAAATAACTTCAACTTAAAAGGAAAGAGAAGTGTTGTTATTACTAGTCATTTCATCCTCATAACTTAACAATGGTGTTAAGTTTTATATACAAAACCATCAACTGTATTTTTAAGTGCATCTCACCTCCAGGCCCTTCTTTTCAGCCTCAACTTGCACATTTATTTCTCCTTTAATTTTATTCCCAATTTTTTTTTTTTAACTTGGTTACAGTAGCAATTTCCCTCTTCATATAGGTCATACAGGCAAAATATTGCTTCCAAGATAAACTGGCACTTAAGAAAAAATAAAACATGATTGCCTTTGCCTGGATAAAACTTTTCTACCAAGCAAACGGTCAAGGACAGATAAAATAATCTAAAATAATAAATCATTTTTTCAGATGTTTTCCTCAGAAGTGAACGTTACAAATTTATCATCTATGAGAAACTTTTCAGGAGATCTGCTTGGTTTATCTAATATATAAAACCAAAACTGTTTTCTGAAAAGAAGGGAACAAAATCCAAACTATTTTGGCCCAGCTATTAAGCAGTTGATGCTGGGGTTGTGGTATAGGCCTAGGGAATGTTTATTTTCAAAAGTTAGTGCTTTTGCTGAAGGGCTAGAGATTGATCTTTTGATGATCGCCTCATTCTCAATATTGATGAGTCATTACACTGAGGTATACTTTGTCTTGATATCCAAAGTCACAGTCAATCTTACACAGGTGGATTAATTGTGGAGGAGAAGTGGAATTTTCATAAACTATGAACTGGGAAAAATCACACAAGTTTCCATTTTTAGCTCTTTAGGTGGTCTGGAAAAGAATATTACAGCAGACAATTCCCAGTGGTCCAACATGTTTTCTAGCTTGACCTTTTTTGCTACCTTGTTCACTGAAACTAGTTTTAATTAAAATTATGATAAAAATGAGTTTGGGATTTCAGCCTGTAATAAGTCTCACAACAGCACTATTCCATGATTCTTATGAATTAATGATAGTCTGTTACTGAGGGCTGGTTTTGTCCCAGTATGATACAGACAAAGTTAAAAAGACTTTCAAGGCAAACAAAAGTTGAATTTTTGATGTGAAACAATCATAAAAAATACACAATTTTAAAGACAAAATTCTTTCCATGCCTTTCCTTTTTCAGGTTGCCTTTGAGGAAAATTACACTCAAATATCCTATTGAAATTACTTCCAGCAGTACATATCTACTCTGACTTCTTAACAAGCAGGTCTAACAGATATTCATCAGAGGCTGGGGTTATATCTAGTAAATCATATAATTCCTCCAGGCCTTATGGCTGAGTGTATTGGCCAACCGAATGGGACTCAGGCGACCTAAACTCTATTCCGGCTTCCAAGACTAGCCTTCTGAGAAACTTCAAGTTTCTATACTTTGTTTTCCAGAAAACAAAGCAAATTATATTGGCTGCTTTTGTGAAGGGTTTTGAAATCTGTTTATGAAATTGTTGCATACAAGCTACTAATTGGTACTTGTCGTGGTTTAACCCCAGCAGGCAGCTAAGCACCACGCAGCCACTCACTCACTTCCCCCCCACCCAGTGGGATGGGGGAGAGAATTGGGAAAAGAAGTAGAACTCATGGGTTGAGATAAGAACGGTTTAATAGAACAGAAAAAAACAAACTAATAAGGATAATGATAACACTTATAAAATGACAACAGTAATAATAAAAGGATTGGAATATTCAAGTGATGCACAATGCAGCTGCTCACCACCAGGCAATGGGTGCCCAGTTAGTCCCTGCGTGGTGATTCCCCTACCCCCACTCCCCCCAGTTAGTATACTGGGCATGACATCACATGGTCTGGAATACCCCGTTGGCCACTTTGGGTCAGCTGTCCTGGCTGTGTCCCCTCCCAGCTTCTTGTGCCCCTCCAGCCTTCTTGTTGGCTGGGCATGAGA